>JAKUBT010000003.1:0-376781 GCA_030563305.1 Petasospora maesae
TCGCGTGCCGTCCACGGTGCTCGTACGAGGGGTCCAAAAGACAACGGAGACAAGGTAATGGTTCGAACGGCTGTAACGTGAACACCAGAAGATCAGAAGGACGGGTTGCATAGACTGAGAGGCGGGACTGGAAGCCGGCGCTAAGTGGTGTGGATGGGAGTCTGAAAGCGGTGCTGCTGACATAGTAACACTCCGCCGATGGCACACTCTTGGCGATGAAAGAAAAAAGTGGGATGTGTACCAAAGAGGGACCGACAAAGAGTGATGGGGTGCTTCGATGTGGATCTTGTTGCCATGGGGAAGTGTATTTCCAACAATGGTGGAGCTGGAAGCAGAAAATGTGGGGTGCAGCGTCAAGATATACCGTGGTTGTGTTTGTGGCAGATTCCAGAATCCAAACCCGGGGGACCTCGGGGGTACTGGAAATTTGAACAAAAAAGTGACACAAAAACGAATCAACGCCAATTACAGTGCCTCACTCGAAAAGTAAACAAACCAGCCTGCGGAGAACTGACACAAAAACGGCTAGCGGGTACACTCCTGGTCCCACAAGCCCCAAACCCAGCACGTGACTTCGTATATCCAGATAGAAGTCCAGATCTGAGGTACGGAAATTCACAGAAGCTCATAGAGGCTCATGGAACAATTCCAGAGTCCAAGACCCATAGACACACAGTCAACGACGACCATAATGGGCGCGACCCCGTGGAGCGAATGTAGAGTAGACCAGCACTGTGTAGGCGTTGATGCCACCATTCTGCGTGAAATTCTGAGACGATCAATCTGATACCCATCTTGTATAGTGTACAATTTTCTGTTGTGCTTTTGGTATCCTCTGAACCCTCGCCGTTGCTGGGTGATGGCGTGTGGAGTGTGTGGGGGAAGAATGCGATTCCCGCGGAGACAAAACAAGCGTTGAACATGGGCGCTGGGGACACATATTGAGGCGGGTAAAGATCCCAGTGGGTATTCCTGGCCATTCTCCTGGAACCGCTCGTCTTAGATCCGTCGGATCAGAGACTGTGATTGTTACAATGGATAGCTGAAACTTTGGCCTCCTGGTTGATCCGATGCGATGATCAGCCCATTTCAGAAACGGCTATTAGAGTGCAAATGGAGCTCGCAGCATTGGTGTAGGCCCATTCACACAGTGTCTTTACCCCATTTCCATCATATCCCACACTCCCATCCCGTTGTGGTAGGCGGTACGTTGTAGTTCTATTTCTGAGGAAGTGGTTGGTAGATGGTAAGTTTCTGAATTTTTCAGATTTTTTGGTAGAGGGCGAGTTCGCGGGGCCATTTTGATAGCGGTCACGTGATACAATCTGACGAGCCGGTGAGAACCTCCATCATTTTAGCAGAGCCCGTGGATCAGACTTCTGGTGTACATTTCAGGTATTCGCTCATAGCATGCGGATTAATCACCAGGCCTGGGAGTTGTTGTTCAAGAATTGCCAGCGATCCTTGGAGGCTATTGTTCTCGCTCTTGACACCCGGCCGAGCCCACATGATCGCGGCACAAGAATGACATCATACCGTGAAAGCCCGAGCCGTGGAGCGCTGCAGGGTCCCATCGCTCCCCATAGAGGACGTGGTAATGTTTACACAATAAGCCACAGAGTTGACTTTCTCATATAATTCACAATTGAATTGACTCTATTGTTCAAAGTTCCATATAGCGGTCACATTGTGCGGCAGTGCGTCCGATTTGGCAGTTGATCTTCACGTTATCGGGGATCGTGACAGATTTTTTTTTCATCTTTGCCGTGGAGAGAAGTGGCAGCCACCTTCAACTTTCACTTCAACTTCAACCACCTTTGGGCTCTTTCGAACGTCAAACATCACAACTCAAAGGGCACACAATTGGCACACCGGTGTACAGGCGGTATTCGACACGTGGAACAGACACTGCCAAATTTTGAGCCCAAGCGCCCAGCCCATTCCCGACCAGCCAGCCCCACACCCGCACACAGCTTTTCAAAGGGAATTCCTCACCATTCCACCACGGCGGCAAACACACATAGCATCTCTGCACAATGGAGCCTGGACGGCCCTTCTCCCAGGGATTCTTCAAGTCTCTGGCCAGCTCGTTCAAATCGCCAAACAGCGACAGGGACAAGATCGACGCAACACAGCTGACAGACGACCTGCGCAAACAGCAACTCATCAACGAGTTGAAGAAGGGCTCCACGTCACAACGAGCTAAGGCGGCTGAGGCATTGGCAGACTGTCTATATGAGTTCCCACACGGCTCCATCAAAGACATCTGGTACTGTGCTAAGGACATGATCTCGCCCAATGTTCAGCATCAAGTGCGACAGAGCTCACTACGGCTCTTCGCGCAATGTGTTTCCCAACCCTGCGAAGATACAGAGCCACGCTATATGTACTTCAGTGATGCCCTAGTGAACTGCCATTTCACGAAGGACAAGATTGATTCAGACTTTGGAAAATTCTTGAATGTGATCAAGCTACTCACAGACAATGGATACTTCATTCACCACTATCAAGAGTCATTCAAGAGACCTTTACTGGAATGGTTTATCAATGCACTCTCACCCACTGAAATGTCCAGAAACAGAACAGTATTGGATCTATTTGCATTCATCATTGATTGTATCAAAGCTGGACTTTTCAACATTGATGACCAAGAAGAGGCATCCTCGCACATGTCTGATCTATTATCCACCACTATCAAACTTGCACTGAAGACATCTGATAGGGATATCTTGGAGGCATGTATCCAACTCATTGATAACATCATCATTAATGACCAGCCAATACCACAGGACAAATTGTATGATACTCTGGAGATTATCTGTGGAGCATCTGTTTTGGACTTGCAGTATTTCGACTTGTGCACTGGCGTCGTTATGAATTTGATCAACAGAACTGAGTCCACGCTGGTGTTTTCCACATTGAAAGACATCATGCTTTGCAAGCATTCAAAGAGCGAAAGGAACATCAATGGATCAATTGGATCTATCAAGATCATGGGTTACCTCTTCCCAAAGTTTGGATATCAGATCAGTACATCAGACTTGTTGATCACGTTGGATGAATTGATCACTTGGAACAAGCCAAATTTGAACATTGTCATCTTGAAATTGATCAACGAGACACTCCTTGATGGAGTTACACTGGATCAAATTGGTGCAAATCATTGGGACTTAGATGGTGTCTCTATCTTGAAAGTCTTGGTCGACATCTCTTCAAAGATGACTAATGCAGAGGAGCATGAAGTGTACAGACTTGTGTTGATTCAGCTACAGGTACTATCAGAAACCTCAAGATATCCAGGAAGCACAAAGAAGTTGATTGAGTTCTTCATCCAAAACTCCAAGTACTTGTCAGCAAAGGGCTCATTGGATGTTTTGAGATACTATTCTATCGAGAACATGTGTTCACCGTTGAACCCACAATGGAAGCAGAACATGAACCTGATTTTGAACACATTCTTTTATGACGAAGGCAAGGACCTCACTGTTCGGACTGCATGTGTCAAATTGATGTCTGATACCTTCTCATCGACACTACTGAGCGATGACGAGTCGATCACTCTTGAAGTGTTGGATATGATTCATAAGGCACTGACGCATGAGACGACAACGGAGGTGGTCAAGGTCTTCACAGATTACATGGTGGAGAAGCTTCCATCAATTTCAAATACACTTTTCAAAACAATCATCGAGACCAGAGCCACTCCATCGTTGGTTGGATTATCACAGAAACCAAGGAGGGCGAGTTTGGCCTTGATAAGCTCCACACCAACAGATACACCAGTCTTTTCAGAGAAGATTTCGTTGAGCATCACGAAGGCATTTGTCACTATCTTTGCATTGTGTCTAAATTCTGATGGTATGAAGGCATCGATCACTTATAACATGTTGATCGAGGTTGCAAACCACGCACTTCTGAAGAAAAACGTTGACTTGTTGCTTGTCACATCCAGACTATTCACCAGAATCAGAGTATCAGCTACCAAGCAGGTGTACTTGACCACACCAAAGGACATTGATGGACTATCAGCTGCTTTTGCCAGAAACTTGAATTTGAGAAAAGTGAAGGAATCAAACATTACGAATTTGACACTTGATGAAAAATGGACGTATCCAGAGGAGATTGATTACATACCAGATGAGACATTGGACAAGCCGTCAAACTCTTTGACGATTGTGGATTACAGCTCTGATAAGTTGCAGACCACACCAGCACTTGACATTGAGAAGTGGTTGAACGTTGTCATCAGCATCTTGGAGATATGTCCACATTGGGAAGTTTATTCATTCATCTATGCACACTTCTGTCCACAACTCTCCAACATCACTCTTTATGAATCATGTGAGGATGGTATCAGAAGATTCAGATCTCTTGTGTGTGATCAGCTACAGTTGAAATTACCCTCAACATTGAAGATCCCAGCCAATATGAACAAACAGGATCTACAAGTTGCCATTGTGAGAAACTTCACTCCATTGATCTCACATCATGATACATTCACAAAGCAAGGTGAAGATGAGATGATTGCTGCCTTGCTCGTTGGCTTGTCGTCTTGGGAAAAGACTGCAATCCCATGTATCCATATCTTGACCGTTTGTTGTTATGAACTACCACTGAGTATCAAGAAGTATATCTCTGTGATCTTGACCAAACTTCAAACCAGAATCTCAAGTGCATTTGCAAGTGCCCATATCTTGGAGTTTTTGTTGTCATTGTCATACATCCCATCGCTGACATCCAACTTCACAGTGGATGAGTTCAAGAGGGCTTTTGGTATCACATTTAAGCTCATCCAGTATGCACATGATATCTCTGAGGCTAAGGAGAACCAACACAGTGGTGTTTTGACACATGGTAAAGAACTTGAAGCTGATGTGATGCCATCTACTGAATCATTGGAGATCACACCTGTTGTTTCCATTTATCTCTTGTCATTGTCTTATGATGTTATTGCGAATTGGTTCTTGAACATGAGCTTGACAAACAGAAGACAGCTATCATCTTTCATCATCAAAAACCTGATTCTTTCTCAGAGTAACCATGGATCGGAGATCAACAACCAGAACATGTCCTTCATCGATCTGATTACAAGATTCACCTACTCTGATTTGGAGCTAAACTTCAGTCCAATCAAACCCAAGAGCTTTGGAGATGACGTTTCGGTGTTGAGATCCAGATGGGTTTGTGGTAACTCCCTTGTCTCCGTTGATACAGATGCTATGACAGGTGAATCCATCATCACAGTCAGAAGAGCTTCAGGGTCTACTGTCTTCCGTGTCACTCCAGATGAGTCCATGATCCCACTTTACACCAACCAGTTGCATTCTAAGAACGAGGATGACTTGTTCACTGCCAACTACATTCTTTTACAGCTCATTGTCAATCCAGATCCAGCAAACCCAGTGAAGCCGGTTCCGATCCCCGATGATCAAGCATTCAACAGGTCTATTGCCAACTTTGACAGAATCCCAGTTGTTGGATTCCACAAGATTGGTTTGTTGTACATTGCATCAGGACAAACTACAGAACAGGAGATTCTATCTAACAGTGCTGGATCTTCAGAGTTTGATGAGTTCTTGAGTAATTTTGGAAGACCAATCACTTTGAAAGGATGCAAGAGCTTTTACGTTGGTGGTCTTGATACAGAAAGTGATGCCGATGGTGAGATTGCATATGGATGGAATGATAAGATCTTACAACTGATATTTCATACAACAACGTTGATGCCGTCGACTGAAGAACGCGATCCTCAGTTCTTATCCAAGAAAAGACATATTGGAAACAACTACGTGAACATCTTCTTTGACGAATCAGGATTACCATTTGATTTCAACATCATCAAGTCCCAGTTCAACTTTTTGAACATTGTCATTCAACCGCACAGCATTTCATTTGGAAAGAGCACAAGTGCATCCGAGAACACACATATGAAGAAGTACAAGGTGAAAGTATACAGAAGATCTGGAGTTCCTGGATTGTTTGCCACATGTCATTTCAAGATTGTCTCAGAGGAGAACCTTCCCACATTTGTGAGAACTCTGGCACTTGTTGCGGATCAATTTGCTCAAGTGTGGCACTCTAACGGACAACATGCATCCAACTGGTCTCACAGAATGAGGCAGATTCTTCAGATCAAAGAGAAAGCGTTGAAGACGCATAAGGAGTTGAAGAGTGAGATCTCTGAGGAGATCCAGAATGAACAAAAGACATCAACAGGTCAAGGATTCTTGAGTCAGATATCATCTGATGGTGTTAAGAGAAGCAGCAGTACATCGAGACCAGCCAACACAAACCAGTACGAATTTACAGATGAGGACGATAACGAGATCTTCAAGAACTTGGAGTTCACATCATTCACGAAATGAATTTGAAGGTGTAGAGGGGTAAGCAAAAAAGAAGTATGAGTTCAGCATTTTAACGAGTCATTTAATTTCATGCCTTAATATTACTTTACATTGACACCGTAGATGACTTATGGTGGTTAACAACATCATGAGTAAGATTTACTGGCAACGAGGGCCGGATAAGAGATCAGTGCTTTGTTCTTACCCCATGACACAATCACGTGATCTTGTTATCATGACCTGACTCCTGACGCGTGTGTGCAAATCAGCAAGACACCAGACGTGTCAACGCGTCAACCAATCAATATTTCACCATCACTCACCAGCTCTAAACCCCCATACTATCACAGACCATGACCATACATCCGAATTCAAGAGAAGTGCAGATATCAATCGAGTTCGAAGACAAGGCCTACTTCCCAGGAGACGATCTGGCCATGGAAGTTACAATCAAGAACCTCCAGGACATTGACGTGAGAGAAATAGCACTGGAGTTCATCTCTCGCTCAATCACCTCTTACGAGAATGCATTCACAATGGAAACGCAAAGTGATGTTCATGCACTGGCAATGCAAAGAGTGGTGATGTTTCCTGAAAGTTTGGAGCACGGGATTCAACCACAGATACGCCACGACTTGGACCAGTTCAAGAGATCACTAAAGCTTACCATTCCGAAGACCAACAGTTGTGAATTCAATGGTAAACTAGCTCACAGGAAGGAGAGTGTCCCCATTGAACTGTCACCTACGTTCTATTATTCTTCGGGTGGCTGGGAAGCTTGTATTGAGCATCTGCTGAGAGTTTCTGTTATTCCATCACTAGAAAGTCACCAGAAGATTGTGCAACACACAGAAGAGGTTCTCATTGAGACAAGACCTTCGGAAGCATACACCAGAGACACATGTGAAAGAATGTCCAGTGAGAACTCGTCCAAAAGACTCGTGACAACGACGGGGCCTCATCGTAAACGAGCTTTCACGCTACACATGATCAATAGGAAGGTGGTGCATTACGGAGAGCATGTGAAGTTCCATTGCATACTACTTTCAGATGAGGAGCCACCCCTTGAGGAAACCCTAGTCACGATTAATAAAGTGACTCTGGCTTCGAATACAATGCTCACACTTCGGACTGGTTACATGTCGCTCACCACGGAAAGGTATACACCACTCTACGAGGCTAATGGGCCCTTCGAGGTTGACCTATCAACCATGGTTCCAGTATCACTATTCTCAATGCATGCCAACTGGACCAATGCAGTCGCTAGCTTCTACCCAGAATGCTATGCTCTTGACATTTCCGACCTTCTTCCAGAGTTCCGCATCCCCCGTGCAAGAGAGCTCTGGTTGTACAGCTTCAGCTGTTGTAACATCGAGCACAACACTGGGCCAACTCACAACCAGTTGATCCTACGGCTGACTCTGAAAAACCATGAGAACGAGAAAGCGCCAACGGTGTTGATATCCAGGAACCCAAACTTCGAGGTCGTGACAGAGCCAACACTCCCAATCCAAGGTGTGTTCACCACAGGGTCCCCCACTGGAGAGAAAAGACACCTCAGCGACGGGGGTGCAGGTGGAAACAAGCACCCACGACAGTAATACACGGTCAAGATTGAAGATTCCACCATCGAATGACAGATAGTCAAGTTACCAACCAATGCCAACGACAAAGCACAAGAGCTGAGAGCCAGGCAGAGGAGGCCGTCTGGGGGTCGTGCCCCGTGCCAAAACCCCCCGGTTCTATACGAGTCCTGTCTCATCGGCTCATCTCCTGATCCAAGAGCTGAGAACACGGGGGAATTATCTCGGAATTATCTCTTGGGAAGGGCTTCGGTGCTTCTAATGACGTCAAAACATTCGGTGTTGATCAGGACTCTCACAAACTCCATACAGAACACCTGTCCCTAAATTTGGGAGCACAAATGCACGCTCTGCCCCACCAGCGGACCCTTCAGATCGGACCGCGAGGACCCCGGGCGGAACCCCGAATTTTCGTTTGCACCTCCGATCCTCTGAGTCAGTTGTCAGTCAGGCCATCTCTCCTCTCCCCCAATTTACCCCCAATTTGCCCCAATTTGCCCCTGGAGAAACCCCCTCCCAGGACCTCAGGCGACTGCTCATTGTTGCTCGTTGCACCCGGCCACTCCCTCACAGGCAGCAAGGAACGTCTAGACCGCTCAGAATATATATCCTCACTGCAATCACCACAATGTCAACACCCACAAGTCCCTCCTCGGAGCCCGTGGATGAACTGGAACAAATATCGATGACCAAGGAACACACACAACAACCGTCAATACTCGAAGACCCGGCATACAAGGAAGTCGAGGCCCGGGTGCTCCGAAAGTTCGACTTCATCATCATCCCATGCATCTGTCTCTGTTACCTCTTCTCCAACTTGGACAAGTCAAATATTGGTAATGCCCAAGCGGCGGGGATGGGTGAGGATCTTGGTCTAACCGGAAACGAGTACGGTAATGCGGTCTCATTGCTCTTTGTCACATACGTGGTGTTTGAGACTCCGTTTGCCTTGGCGTTGAAGTATGTTGGAATCAAAATGACATTGACAACATTGATGGTGTGCTTTGGTATTGTGTGTCTTTGTACTTCATTTGTCACAGGCTACCACTCACTTCTCGCATGTCGTGTCCTCCTTGGATTTTTCGAGAGTGGTATCATGCCAATCATCAACGTCTACTTGGGTATGCTATACACAAAGAAGGAGATGGCCAAGAGATGCTCTGCGGTGTTTTCCGCTGCTGCTCTTGCTGGTGCATTTGGTGGATTGTTGGCATATGGACTCATCAAGATCAACGCACATGGATGGGAAGGTTGGAGATGGTTATTCGCCATTGAAGGTGCTCTTACTATCATCTCTTGTCCATTGCTCTACTTGCTCCTACCAAACAAACTCACTGAAGTCTGGTGGTTGACAGAGGAAGAGAGACACGTTTTGAAAATCAGACTACAGACATGCCCAGACTTTTACCAGGACGAGAAGTTCACTTGGTCCGAGGTTCGCAGATCACTGTTGGACATTAACAATGTCATGATCTGCTGTTATGAGTTCTGTGCTGATTTGACACTGTTTGGTATCTCCACTTTCCTTCCATCTATCATCAAGGGTATGGGATACAACAGATATGCCTCTCAACTACTCACCATCCCATTCTACACAATTGCACTCATTTCATTCGTCATCGTTGCATATCTCTCAGACCGCTACAGTCACCGTGGAGGATTCCTCGTCTTTGGTCTTTCATTCAACTTGTTGGGATACATCATCCTCGTCGCTGCTGAACCTCTAGGTGCAAGATACTTTGGTTGTATGATGATTGGTATTGGTATCTACGTATGCTCCGCCCTGAGTATCATGTGGGCCAACAATAACAACGCCGGTCACTACAAGAGAGCCACTATGGGCGGTATGATTACATCCATTGGAAGTTGTGCTGGTGTTCTTGCTGGACAGATCTACACTGTTGAGAGTGGACCAAGATATTTCAAGGGGCTCAAGGTTGCACTTTCATTGACCTGTGTTGCATTCCCACTTGTTGGTGCCACCATGTGGAACTATAACCGTCTCAACAAGAACAGAGACGCCCAAGTGGAGGAAATGGAGAAGAATGGAGAGAATGTGGAGTTGGTTGATGAGAGACCAAAGGATGATAGAGATGTTCACTTCAGATTTTTGTTGTAAAAAGTCCGACTTTTTGCTCCAAAGACCTCACTATACTTTAATGACTAGCTAATACTACCCAAAACAAGTGGAATTTACCTCGTAGGTGCCGTATTTAATAAAAAAAGCGCTAAAACCAAAATTTCGAAATTTCCACTTTGATGACGAAGTCTGGCATATGCGAGGCCGAAATTGCCGGACTTTTGGTCCTATAGTGTAGTGGTTATCACTTTCGGTTTTGATCCGGACAACTCCGGTTCGAATCCGGGTAGGACCTAATTTTTTTTGTTCCTTAAATATACCCCCTTGTTTGCAAATGCCACCCAAATGCTCTGATTGGACCATCCGCAGCATCTTTAGTGGGTTAAAGAGAGTGTTTTGGTTGATTACAAGCCAAAAGCTGTTCCCCGAGGCGTTCACAGAACGAGTTCGCGGCTTCGCGAAAACGTTTGATGATCTCGCTTGTCACCATCATCACCTGCGATGCCTCATTTACTCTGGGAACAGCATATAAAGCGTAGATGAGGTCTGATTAATCATGCGACATTAATTCCCATGTATTAGCTGCTATTCCAGAGTCCTAGTTACTCAAGACCCGTAGAGAGGACTGAGCGAACCGCTAGAACCCCCAAGCGTGTACTAAATCAACCGTCACAACGATATCACCGAGACACCGAGACGCCTGTGCGACATGATTATGTGTCAAGTTTGATAAGCTTAAGAGTTGCCGTGACAGACCCCGTAGACAGCTTAAACATCAGCCACAGAGCCTCTAGAGACTCGGATATTGAATAGAAGACACTGAACAAAGTGATTGGCGAATGAAAGTGCCTGGAAGTGGGCTCGTTTAGTCCGTATATGACAGACAGCACATACGTCGAGGGCTGGTCACGTGATACATTGAGATCCCAAAGTTTTGCACGTCTGGGGTATTTGGTATGATGCTACAAGCAAGGGGCCCTGTTTGAGTGGTTATTAGGTTGTAGAGTGTCATGTAACAAGTTTTTAGAGCATTTTAACAAGAATAAAGTGGTCAAATGCAGCACTGGAGTCCTTCCTATTGTGGCGCATGAATGCGCACCCTGAAATTTTTATCTGATCGATCGCGGGTGGGGATGCTTTGGCAGTGTCTGGTGCTGGCTCCGAGGGGCAAATTGGTGTGAATTTGGTCTTAAGCTGGCTCATATTTGGAAGTAAGGTCTATTAAACAATTAAAGACATGTTTTCAGTCAGTTTCACCAAATTTCTTTCCAACAGCTAGCCCAGAACTCGCCCCAGTTGCGCAAAGGGTCCCTCGGTCGGTGGTATCGGGTTTATTACACCTCTGCCCAGATTGCCCTCTCCCCGTATAAAACGGAAAATATTTTCCCTTATTCTCCATACTGCCATCAGAGCCATCCAGATGAGCCCAAAGAGACAGCATCCACACACACAAACGGTCCAGCATGAAGTTCTCTCTCCTCGCACTGCCTGCACTCGCCGCTGCTGCTGCCCTCCCAGAAGCCATGATCACAGCTACTCCACTCGTTAAGCGTGCGGGCACCCATGAGAAGCTTCTCACCGACAAGGTCTGGTTTTCGACTTCTGGCGGTATCACAGAAAGGGTCACCCCAACAGTGATCGACGGTGTCACCATTTCAGCGTCTCCAGCTCCCAACTCTGAGATGAACGTGTGGGCCTCCGTGGATGGCTCAGGAATCCCATACCTCGTCACCCCAACAGTCTCCGATGGCACCACTGTCTCCACTTCTCCAACACCAACAGACAAGGCCTACCCAACAGGCAATGGCGTGCCTCCAGTCCTCAGATGCTTTGGTGACAGAGTCCCAAGCAAGGACACACTTGGACACCAATATCCATTCTGCTCAGCCATGAACGGTACAGAGATGGTTGTCGGTGAGACCTACTGGCTCACATGGGATCCAACCTTCTGGGACGACGATTCCATCACCAAGCTCACCATTACTTTGGGAGCATACCCACAGACTGGTGATGACAAAGATACCCTCTTCACTTCAGACTACATCTCAAAAACCAACGGATACTTCCCACTCACCATCAAGCCAGAATACATCAGATCTGGTAATGGATACATGTGGGTGATGATTGCACCACTTGTCACCTCCCAGTCCACCTCTACAAACGTCGGTGTCACAAATGGTCCACTCATCAGAGCTATTGCCTCTGCAAACGATGCATCTACCAAGATCTCCCGTGTTCCTTCAGATAACAACTTGGACACCGCTTCTTCATCATCATCTAAGAAGTCTTCAAACGCCAAGGTTGTTGCTCCAGCTGTTGTTGTCCCAGTGGTGGCTGTTATTGCCATTGCGTGTACCGTTGTTTGGTACTTCCAGAAACAGAGAAAGAACTCCTCTGGTATCTCTAACGCTGGTGCTTCTCCTTCTGGTGCCGGCGCTTCTAACGGTGAGATCCACCTTTCAAGAACTACCACTAAGGATAACGGAAGTATCATCACTGAGGAGACTGGTAATAATCCATTCCAGGAGACCTCCAGAACTGTTCTCTGAGTGAGGAACTGATTCGACTCTTGTACACATATTTACCAGTCTGGCCGAACGTCGTTCATGCTATACGAAACCTGCTCCAAAACCCACCCCGTGACCGTGAGACTTGTTATCTCGTCTTCCTTTTCTTGCTAATTTTAATCAAGTTGTCTTATGGACCGCCTGAAATTTCTCTACATGTGGTGTACACGCTCTGTCTTTACATGTTTGCTTTTACTTTCTTCCTTGATCTTACATATTCTATTCACGATGTCATGGGGTTCTGCACTGACGTTACATGGAGATGACTCTGGGCCTCACTTGCAAACCCTCTTAACAGCAAAATGATAATTTTATGATCTTATCTACTTGAAACTGTCGTGAAAATAAGCTCTAGTACAAAACATCCAATGGTTGCTTCTCAAGTTTCTGAATAATTAAAGTTCACAGGTGCAAACGACGGCTTGGTCAGTAGATATCACGTGACAGTAACTCCGAGCTCACGGAAATAGCGCCAGGAGTCCGGCAATCTCCGAGACCTCGATCACCGTCCGGGAACAGGACAGAAAAAGTTGAGCGGAATCACATTTCCCCCTTTTTAGCAGCTTGTTGGTGAGGGAGATCGACCCTCAGAGGAACAGACAGCAAATGGTACAACTGGTGGAATATAAAGAGGGCAAGATGTCGCCTCTTCCTCCAACTTCCCTTCCTCTCACTGTCACTACACACACAATACCGAAACACCGATAACCACACCAACAGTACACCACAATGACTATCTCCGCACCAAGCCTTCAACGTGACGACATCCACATCAAGATCAACTTTGAGAAGCCTGATACGATCCATGCCGAGCGTAGACTCAACGGATCCACACGAATCTACTTCCATGAGCACTTCATCGTCACCAGAATCGTGGTGAAGCTCGTTGGTGAGTGTCGTATCCATCACCATGGAACCTTCCATAGGGCAATCACGGAACACCATGACCTCTTGAACGTCCAATCGTCCATCTTTCCATGGCACACGGACTCTGTGAGTGCCAACACCGGGGTGGAGGACCGCTATGTCTACTTCCCATGTAAGAACAGTGAGTTCAAAGCTGAGTCGTTCGTCGATGAGAAGTTCAGCATCTTGATTCCAAAGCACTGTCTCATTGATGGTAAGAATCAGTACCTTCAACAATGGAAAACTCCACCAAGTATGTCCATCCAGGACTCCAACTACTCCGTGGACATTGAGTATCACTTCAAAGTGTTGGTTTACACACCAGACAGCCCAACCGGATATGTGGAGAAGAGCATCCCAGTGGAGATCAAACAATCACCAAAGAGCACTTCGAAGACCTTGACGTATAAGAACGGATTCTGTACCAAGACCGTGGACAACTACTTGGACTTGCATTTCCAGAAGAACACATGGACTAAGCAAGCTGCTGATTTTTACATCATCTTTGTTTTACCGGAATCAATGTCCACCACCACACCCGAGTATAACAAGTTCAGAGCATACTTTGTCTCAAAGTTCCCACCATCAGAGGTACAACAACACATCGGGGCAGCTGATGAAGTGTTGAAACTCCACGAGTATGAGTATTCTGTCAATTCAAAAACGATGGTGCATTGGAAGTCTCACAACCATGAGATCAAGACACGCAAGACCTTTGGATGGGGGATCCAGGGCAATGTCATTGATCTCTCTGAACTCAAACCGGTAAAGCATTTCCCCACCTCAGTACAGTGTCACTTGATGAGAAGATACTATGGTCATTACGCAACGGACATCACTGACAGCTTCAAAGCTCCATCAATCCCTGATTGTGCCTCATTGGACTTTGAGCTGCCCTGGTTGGAACAGAAACAGACGTTGGGTATCCATGTTGAGTTCAAGGACCCTAAGGGTCACTTATTGGACCATAAGGCTGAGATGGATACCGTGGTGGACTTCTTCAGATGCTATGAGGACTTGTACTAATGATGAAACGCTTGAATATGATATTTTTGCTTTGTTGAGTCCATGCGTGTAGATTGTAAGCTAGGCGTGTTGACCACCAGTGATGATCTTTCCCAACAGAGATGCACGAGAAGCTACGTCTTAAATTTGCGCTCTTATGAATAGAGCTAAAGAAAACAATGAAACAAAGGGGACTACATCCTAGAGCCACCAGTAAGTAAACTCAGAGTGAATGGGCAACAAGAGATACTAAGATGTCTAGAGAAGGCTCATGTTCAAAGGATTTGGAGCGCCTATCCACCACCTCGACCTCAAGCCGAGGGGGGTCATGGTTTCCACAGCTATCGATGACCCCACGCCCCTCTTACAGGCTCACAATCATCGACCAGAAGCCTGAATACTCAGCTGGGGACACAGTTAAACTCAGGTACGAGGCACATTTCAGGGAGACGGCCGTGGTTGGGCAGATCGCAGCACAGCTCTTGGGGACACTCCAGACGAGCCACGGAGTAGAGGGCTTCAACCGCTTCAAAGAGAGACGTGTGCTCATTGACGAGCAGGAAATACTCTTCCCGAACCAGAAGGAGCCGGTTCCAGATGTTAACAATGACGAGCCTCTTAAAATCAGCGCAGGAACATTCGTGAAGGAGTTCAGCTTCAGACTTCCAGAAGTGCCAGAATACTCCTGCAGGTCCAGACAACTCGGGTCACTCCCACAGCTTCCGCCTTCGATGTATATACTGGACCCAAATCAGCGACACAGCGTCTCAGTGTCATATATTGTCCGGTGTGGTATCTTTGGCTTCGATTCAAGCACTTGTGTACCACTGGAAAAAATGGTCAAGATCAACGTTGACAACCACAGCATGAAGAAGAAGCAGGTAGTGAGTGAGGCGGCTGATAGCGCGGGTCACGTGACTGAGGAGCTGGCCTGTATTGTATCCCGGCGCAAAAGCTTGCTGAGAATCTTTAAAAGGGAGAAACACGCAGCGCTGAAGTTCACTATAGCGGTACAGAGACCCAAGAGGCTCGTCATTGGAGAGACTCAAGAGTTCAATTGCTTTGTGGTGTGTGAAACTGAACCACACAAATTCCGTACGAGGCTTGGAGCTTCCAACGGTGCTGGATCCGTGAAGATCAGAGAGTTCCAGTACCTGATATTCACACATGCAAGGTTCGAGTGTAGGGGCAGAAGAACCAAGATAGATAGAAGCAGAGTTGTAATGTACAAGGAGTGGTTCAGTTTTGATCTGTGTGACCTTGTCCCCGTGGAAACGTTGAAGGGCACCAATCCACATTGGGAAGAGTTGGCGAAGCTTGGAAGGTACGTCATTGACATAAGCCACAAGTTCAAAAGCTTTAAGATTCCAAACCATCCAATGGCTTTTGAAGCGAGTGAAGTGTCACTCAAACACTCTACTGGATACTTTGTGTCATTTGGAGGGATTGATGAGAGCGCTAAGTTCTGGAAGAAAGAGCCGTTCGCTGGTCCCCAGCCAACAAAATGCGAGCTTGTGAAGAGGGTTTGAATGTTATAATAGTTGAAGTAAGCAGAATTAACACCCATAATGACATATAAACCCATCAACTAAACCTCTAGTCAAGAAAGAGGCGTTTCTTAGGGTATTGTCAACTCAGAGACACACCTCCCGCCCTGCTATCTCCGACTATCTCCGACACTGCTCACACGGATAACCACTCACAGCAGAACAGAAATAGAGACACGCACGCAGGGCAGGTGGCCCCTCAGCACAAAATTTGTAGAAGATATATAACAAGAGGAACCTCCAGTGAGAGAAACTATGAGATTCGTAAGACACGACAGCAGCCTGCGATGACTGAGCCACGGATTAAGCTGTCTGTGAGGCCATCCCGTCCTGGAGGCATCGTCCAACCAGGCGATGTTCTCAAAGGGCTCGTTGAAGTTCACTTCCCACAGAGAATTAGGATTGTGAGTGTAAAAGTGGAATTAGAAGGATATTCTACTGCATCTTCACGAGGGATACTGGAAATGGGTGGAACCAAGGATACACACCGTTTGCTGTACGGTGAGCAGTGTGTTTTCCCGGAGAAGGTTGCTGGTGTTCAGGAGACCAAGAAGAACAAAGTGTACGACGTGTTAGGTGGATATGGACTAGCGTCCAGCTTCCAATTTGAGATACCCACAGCTACACAATGCTCTGCCAAAAATGACAAGGAGAAGTCAAAACTCTTCAAGGGAATGAGGAAACGGAGCTCAGCTTATTCCATAACCTCATCATTGGATCATGATTTGCATGAGGACCTAGTGGCACTACCACCAACTTTTGAGAGCTCCTTCACACAGGACCGGTATTATCTCTGTGATCTTGAGTCCAAATATTGGCTTAAAGTCACGGTGTTGGAACTAGATGGCAAGACTACAGTGCTGAAACATGATTTGTATATGGAGGCACCACCGAGGGTTTATAGAGCGTTGGTGTCTCCGATTGTGTCAAGGCCTGTGGCATGCAAAGGTCTTGCTGCACGTGACAAATTCTACTCTTGGCCAAACTGGAATGAGAGGAAGACCCCATTCTTTGAGATTGTGGTGATGATGCCTAAACAGATACGTGTAGGTGAAGAGCAGAGGCTGAGGGTGTATCTCATCACCGCTGATCCACCGGAGAAGTTTCAAAAGGACGTTGTGGCTCCACACAGGGATCCTATTGGCAGACTTGAACCTTTAAGTAGCCAAGAAGTCATAAGGGCATCCAATGGCGCCGGTGTATTCTATCTCAGAGATCAAAGAGTGTCTCTAAGGTCCGAAGTCCAAGCCCCATTACCGAAGACCCCCATCTTCCACCGAAGTTTCACCACGCTATCAAAGAGCAGAACGTCCGAGCCATTAGACTTGGCAAGACTTCAGGAGATATCATATATCCCAGTTGAGTACATAAGACGCTCAGAAGTTGGAAAATACTTCTTGGACATCTCGGAGCACATTGACCCTTTCAAACTCCCCGGGACAACACAATCCTCTTTTAAATGCTGTAATTTCCAACAGAAGTATAGACTCAATGTCTCTCTGCACTTTGGACTACACAAGAGCTATGGATTGAAGTCATTTACAAGAACCATTGACGAGTGTGATGTTATTGCCCAGCCAGAGATGGGGAGTTAGCGTCCAAAGTCGTCTGAAGTGTACTCTGTCGGCGGTTGATTCGGAGTTTAGACCGGGATTGCCGGAGATCGGAGATAGATAAAAATGCGGGGTTACCACTTACACTCTCTTTGTCCATCTGCGTGATGATAGGAGCGTTGATCTGCGCATTTGGAAGAGAAAGAGTGGTTATGCCAAAAGTGAGGTGACTTGTCAAATATAAATTGTTCGTTGATGGACATTGTAAACTTATGCATAACGTTGTAGCAGAACCATAGCACTACTACTCAAGAAACCATGACCAAAGAAGAGGGCATGTACGCAGATGATCCAGCTGGATGCAGCATCGTGATAGAGCTGCTACACGGAAACGAGAACTACACATACAAAGAAGGAGAAGGTATATTTGGACACGTCTCGGTGATTTTTGAACAGCCGCAAGCTGTGGAGCGTATCCAAGTTGAGCTCAAGGGGTTCAAGGGGAACTCTGAGCTCTACGATGGTACTGGGTTTGGACTTGGTAATGATTTCGGTAACCTTTACTCTACACAATCTTTGACCCTATATCCAGGAGAAACGGATTATCATTCACTTACAAACGAGTTTGGAGAGTGTGTGCCTAAGCCCGTGAAGAAGATAGGCAAGCAGTTTTACATGGTGATCCCCTTCGAGAACAAGTTGTTGCTCCGTCATAGAAACAGCACTACCAGAGAGCCATCTGAGGCTCCACGTCCAGAATGGAGTAGTGTGGATGATGTGAATAGAACATGGTGTATCACGGCAACTGTGACACTGTGTAACTCCTCACGACCATCTGTGTCGTGTACACGTATTCTCCAAAACGTCCATAGACCAGAGCAGCAGACACTGAGTGTGATGAGGGCAATAGAGAGGGCATTCAGACCAGCACAGAACATTCTCATCACCAAGGCCCTAAGTGAGTCCAAAGTTGATAATGTGAGACATCATGATGCATTTTACAACATTGACCTTCAATGCTTCACATACTTCCCAGGGACAATCTGTCAGAATGATAATGTTGGATACAGAGTGGTGCTAGCCACTGATTTTGAGAAGACGGATTATGTACACCGTGGATCCAACCATCTTGGTGAGTTCTGGATACAAAGTGCCACCATTAGTGCCATTGAGATCATTGTTCCAGATGGGGAGAAGGAACCAGGTGCATTGAATTCCGATGAGATGAGTAAGAGAACCGTGAGAATTTTGAGCTTGGACCAAGGACCTGTAAAGTTGAACATGTCGGACTTCCAATATACAAATGACTTGCATGTTGAGGCTATTGAGAGGGCATTTGGATACAAATCAGTGTTTGATCTTACTCCACTTTTGGGATTTGCATCATTGGCTAGAACCAACTTGACCACGGGGAGAGGAATCTTTGGACACACTGAAAGCATTGTGGATCACTCGTTTGAGATTGAGCTCGTCTTTAGTCCAGAGGAGAACTCGTCTTCTTCGAGATGTGTGAGTGTCAAGAGACTTGTTGATTTCAAGCTTGGAATGGATCCATGGTTGCAGTCAGAGTTGGTATATGAATCAACAAATGACCAGATGCTGCCTGGAGAGCGCACCGAGGTAGTCTCCCTTGAGAGTCGTCTTGATGGTCTTAACTTGGAGAGCACAGAGGAGCCGGCCAATGAGACACAGACACCAGAGACGGAAGGAAGGCTGTACGTGGATCTGTCTGACACATCCTCTGGAACATACGAATCATCCTCAGACTCCGAAGACATGGAGCTGACCTCTGTGCCCGTCTCGGAGCTGAACGTTTTGGAAGGGGCCAATGCACAGGACCGTACAGCACCACCACCAACACGCCAATCAACCAGTGAGGACACTTCAACGACGACTCCTGGATCCTCAGGTGGTCACTCAGTGGCACAGTCTTGGAGAAGTGCACACAGTGACTTGAACTCGCTGAGAAGCTTCACCACTGCCAACTCCCGTCTCGAGGGCTCATCGTCAAGGGGCTTTGGTCCACAGCCGCTGGAAAACCTGATGGAGGCGTTTGATGACCTTTCTGACATCATGGACAGATTCTGAAGCCCTTTTACGACGTGATAATTGTATGTTTTGTTGTCTTAAGTGGTTGAAACGTAGACCTTTCGCTGCTTTGTCATCGTGAGGCGATTTGCCGAGCTGGCTGACCAGGGGGACATTTGCGGGGTCCGAGGTGTCAGCCTCTCCACACAAATTGGAGGCAACTGCTCACCGTTCAACCTTTGGACTTATTGGAACAAACATCAACAAAACTGTCGGCTGAGAAGTAAACAGAGAGGCAAGAAGGTGCTGAAAATTCTAATTATCTCTCGTACAGCCTATTACCCCCCAAAGCACCCCCAAATGTCCACCTCAGTCCACCTCCAACTGTACCCTTGGAAGGTGTTCCACGGCGGTGGAGACATCCATGGAAGACTCAAGATCCACGCACATTCCTCGTTCCAACTCACGGAGATCCAAGTACGCCTTGTCGGGATTGCATTGACTCGATACGTGAGACAGCAGGGACAGTACTCGAACCCACATGAAGAGCGGCATGACCTGGTGTTTGATCAGATCACAGTGTTTCCTCAGAAGGACACACCCTTGGATTCAGCCACACAGTTGTATACTTTGAAAGAGGGAAAAACAATCGAGTCTGCATTCCATCTCAAGCTACCATTTACCACACAGTGTGGATATTTGAAATGGAAGCCCCTGATTGGACATGGAGAGCAGCCGCCAAAGTTTGAGCATATTCCTGATACCATCCTCCCTCCCACTTTCCACCAAAGAGATCAAATAGCAGGGAGCAATGCAGAAGTGAGGTATTACATCGAGATATTAGTGAGGAAACCTCGTGGTCAGCTGGATTTAAGACAGGAGTTCCCCATACAAGTGAGCATACCTCCACCTGATCCATTCCCGCAAGATGATGAAGTGATGGTTGCTAGTGACATGCTAAGCATAACAAAGGAGAAAGATGGAACTTCAAGAGGCCCCTTCAAGGAAATGCTACATGTCAAGTCTGGAACATTTGAATTGAGATTCAGAGTGGTGCTTTTCAGACCTAGATTCATCATTGCTGGTCAAAGAGTGAAGATGAGGGTACTGCTTTTGAGTGATACCCCGCCTGGAGATCTTGAAGGGATAGGCACGTTCTACCTCAAGTCTTACGAGCTGAAGATGGAAAACATCACCAAGTACAGAGCAGACACTACATCATCAGATTTTGAAGACTCAATAACGTTTCTCAATACCAAATCCACGAAGGCCATTGACATGTCCAAAATGGTACCGTCAGAGGAGATCAAAGGTCATTGGATGCTTGGAACTTTTATGATGAAGTACTCCCTGGACATCTCTGACACTTTCGAGTCTTTCTCAATTCCTAAAGAGCTCACTCCAACGTTTGAAGTCTGCAACATCGAACATCGTCATCTATTGAAGTTGAAGCTCAAGTTTAGTGAATCCTTTGGTGATCTGTGGGGGTCCTTTGTTACCAAGGTCAGTTTGGAGCATAATTGTGTGATTGTGGGTGGGTTCCCAAGGGAGGAACAAAAGGAGGAGCTTCCTGACTATGAGAAGATCCGATAATCATGCCTCATGTCTTGTTAGGAAGAAAATGAACTCAATGACAAGTGTGAAGGTAAGAGCTGAAGTGTAGAGTCACGTGACTGTATGTCACGTGACACGAACGCGAAAGCGAAAGTCCAACTCCTGTAAGAATCCCCGCGGAATTTGTAAGGTCATCACCCTCACGTAGAAGCTCATCAACGACACCCGAACTCTAGAGCCTCGAGCCCCGGAAACAGGGTGTTTTTAAGCATCATGGACTCTTCTGGGAATGCTGAAAGCTCGGGGACGGATTACTCGTTGCTTCTCTTCGAGGCAATCAGCAGGACACAGCAGGAAGTGCGGAGAGAGGAGTCTGGACTGGCCACCCCAATGTTTCCTCCACAGTCACCGCTGAGCAGTGGGAGCGACACCAACACCTCTTTCAAGTCCCGTTCACAGCATGCAGACAGGCTGAGGAGGTTCAGAAGATACTTGGAGTTCATCAACGTGCACGCTGTACGAACAGGCGGGGAGGACAGTGATGATGCGGATGAGTTCTACAACGAGGAAGTGTACTCCAAACGACACGAGACGAGGTATGTTCAACAGCCGTTTGCCTTCAGTGCTAAAGAGGAGATCATCGTCCCAGAAGGAGCCATCAACTCGTATGAGACGTACGATCTACACAGAGAACAACACATTATACCATTGAATCAAAACGAGGATGAGACAGTCCCACCAGCGGCGCAGTATGACGATTCACTAGCGATGGAGGAGATGGAAAGGACTGTACTCACGGACATACACTGTGCCAATTTCAAAAACAACTTGTGTGAAGGCTATGGAGACTACTTGTTTCTTGGATGCATGTCAAAGATTATGGTGCTGAAGGATGAGAAACCATTGCAATACGTCAACACGAGGCCACCATTCACCACAAGGAGACATCGAGAGGGTGCGAGTTGGTCATACTTCCCACATGCCATCAATCAACTCAAAGTGGGGAAACTACAAGGGAAGGACGTGTTGGTTTCATGCATTGATGATGGTAGAGTCATTGTGCATGACTTGACGAACTTGGAGAATGATGCGAACTTGCCAGTGCTCAAGGAGATCACACTGTCATCATCGGTATGGGGAGTGTGTATGCAAGGTGACTATTTGCTTCTGTCAGATAACTCAAGGAGAGCAACACTGTTCAAATTCTCAGGATCAACAATCGAGTATGGAGAGAGTCTTGAGCTGCAGCATAACATCCCTGATGTCCAGATCTTTGCTTCCAGTCACACCAGTGTTGATGCTGCATGTATTTCAGTTTCTGGAGAACTCGTCAGGTTCAAATTCGAACACAATGGCTTCAATCCTTCACCTAATCCTACTATTGCTACAGTGGGTGCATCAATTGACTTACCAGAGGTCAAGCAAACACAAGGACCTTCCTTCACTGCCAAAATCATACACCGCACACAACTTCAAGAAGACGGATGGACAGTGAACTACGTTAACGAGTCAGACTTCATGGAAGTGAACAATCCAGCATACTTGGGTGGAGTCTCTCATATTGACCCACTTGAGATGCTTCAACGATCCCGAATCCTCGGACTAATGTCAAATCATTTGGTGACTTCTGATTTTGGAGGAGCAGCATGGTATGAGACAGTCCACATCCAGACCAAGTATGACGTGGAAGATGGGAAGATCATCAATCATTTGAACTCTGTGACTGATAAGTTCAGTCGTGTGAAGAAGTCATATACCCAAATGTCACCAGAGAATATGGATGTGCCATGCCTGCCTGGGTTTGCAGATAAGTTCTTGGTCATCACTACTGCTTCAAAAGTTGGACTATACAGAGCAGACCATCTGATTTGCAACAGTAACACTGGTGACCTATACGACATTGCATTACCCGAGGAGCTTGAGATCTCTAACAGAATGTCGATAGTGAAGGTCATCCCGGAGATATCTGCAATGGCCACAGTATCCCAGGCTGGATTCTTCACGGTGTTCAGACTGGTGAAGCACAGAGGACTCCATTCCCTTCGAGAGGAACATACTTGGCCTTGTGGTACACTTGCGTCTATTGAAGATAACCCATCAGCAGAAGGTACTGTTTCAGGATTGGGAGTGAGAAAGATGGTTGAAGGTGCTTATAGCTTGTTTTTGACCTTCACTTCTGGTGAAGTGTTCATGTTTGAGTTGCGTGATGAGAGGGATACGGGAATGCTTCAATTTGCATCGCTATGAGGCTAGTGGTCGGAATAGATGACCATTAGAGCCATGAAAGAGACGTGTAGATCTACTAGTTTGAGCTCGAACGACAGATATCTTGAATTTCTAAGTAAGCTATGCAAACATCTTTACGCCCATCAAAATTTAGCTCTTGAAAAATACCCTTAACGACAGGCATGTGTTTTCAAATCCTTGTGCTGGTCTTCTTACGCTTGGTGTATCTCTTTGGGAGAGCTGGTGCAGAGTCATGGAAGTCATCGAGTTCAAACTCGTCAAAGATATCAGGCTGATCATCGTTGTCATCAAGAAGGCGACGTTTGTTGCTGACCTGTGTTTTCTTGTTGGCCATTGACGATTTCTTGCTAGGCATCACTGCTTGACCGGACAACTTCTTTGAAGCCCTGATAACCGGTTTTTGAACAGAATTTGGAGTGAGCTTTGGACCGTAGTTGGTATTCTTTGAAGCTTTTGCCTTGGCTGGGGTACCCGCATGCTTTTGCCTTGGCTGGCGTGTTGGACTGACGTATGCACTGAGATCCAGAACCCCCATGTTTAACTTCTCCTCCAGGAATGAGGCCTGCATATCCTTGATCTGTGTTTCCAACTTCAACTTCTCTGCATCGAGAGCTGCAATTTGACCGTCCTTAACACCCAACATCTCACTGCTAACCCTTTCAAGTTTCTTATACTCAGCATCAAGAATCTGGTAGTTACCCAAATCCTTCTGTAATTGCAAACACTTTGATCTAGTCTCTTCCAAGTCATTTCTGGTATTATCACGCTCTTCAGAGACCAATTTGTAAAGCTCAGCTTGTGTACGTAACTTCCCATCACAACTTGATTTGCACTTGTTAGCCTTATCCTCTGCGGTCTTCCACATCGATTCCTTGGATGCCAACTGTTTCTGAAGAGCCTTCAACTCCTTTTCCAAGCTGACCTTGGACTTTCCAACATTGTCAAACTCTTCTTTCAACCTTTTCAAGTCCGCTTGACAATTGATGTGTTCAGTCTCAGAGGCCTTGAGTGATACTGATAATCTTTCACACTCCAACTTCAAGGCCTCGTGCTTCATCTTCCATTCATCGATACTTGCAATGGTCAAATGTTGATCCTTGATAGTCTTACCAAGAGATGCAATGTTCTGCAAAACCTCAGCACACATGGTCTTTGTCTCCTTTGACTCAGATGAGGACAGCTCAGAGAGTGTACTAACAGCCAACTCCAAATTCTTGAACAACTCTTCTGCTGCTTTCTGGTCTTCTGCTGACTTCAACACAGTCTTCTCAATAGCATCAGAAAGCCCGCCAACGTTGGACTTTAATGCTTCGATGAGTGTGTCTGTACATTGTTGCAAGCCTTCAGTAGCCTCCTTGTTAGTCAAGTTCAAAGACTCCTTGAAACTGTTTTGAGGTTAGCATAAATGAACGATCGCTAGATCACTATTTGTAAACAATTGTAAGTATCTGAGTACCGTTCGGATAATTTCTCCACTTTGGAGTCCACTCCTGACTTCAATTCATCCAACATTGGAGGGAGTTTGGCATGAAACTGATTTCTGTTCTTTATGTTAGTAGGCGTCGTTATCATGATATGGGGTCAGATGGTGACATACCCAAACAACGTATCAATGCGAGTGACTGTTTCCTCCAGACGCTCCACCAAAATCTTCTCAAGCTTCTCTGGATTCAACATCAATTCAGACATCTTTGTGTCGTACGACAGACGTGCTGTATCAAGAAGCTTCTCAAGTTGAACTGTCCTGATCTTCTGCTCAGATAAGAGGCCTTGGGTATCATCGAGTTGGAGCCTGAGTGACTTGATCTCTTTGTTCCTCTTTTCAACCTCATATGTGTTGTGAAGCTTAATCTGTTTGAGATGATCAATCTTTTGCTGAAAGATACTGAGTTCTTGCTTGTACATCTTGATAGAACTCATTGCACCCTGATGCTCGGACTTCAATTCAGCAATGGTCTTGTTGTCAGCAAGTCTAGACTCACGTAACCCCCTAGACTTCTTTTCCAATCCAACCAATGTGAGTTTGAACTTCTTGATGGCCTCCTTGGTATTCTTAGTGGACTTCTGATGAGCCTCAATCTCATCTGACTGGTTCAGAATGACTGAGTTGGCCATCTCCAACTTCTTCTTCAAAGCAGTGCACAACTTCTCAGACTTTCCGAGCGCCACGATCAAAAATCCACCAGACGCATCAGGAGGCGTGTTATCAATACCGATGTCATCCTCATGGTCTTGTGGTGCCGAGACATCTCTAATATCGGTGATCTGGAGCTCATCGTCCTCAGAGTCGACAGCGCGGGGCAAGTGATCCGTGGCAACTAGGGCCGGTTTGTCAACCACAACCTCTGCTTGCTGTTTTGAGATCACTTTGGAAACATTCGAAGGGCCTTCAGACACCTGCTTGGACTTGCCGCTGGCTGTGTGACCACGGCGGGTATGTTCGTTGGCGTTGCCCTTGGCGGCTGTTGTGTCCTCCTTACGGTTGTTCACGAAGAAGTGTGACGAAGAGGATGTCGAAGGGGCAGTGGATGCAGCTTGCAAAGGGAGTTCGGACCCTCCACTGGTGTCCTGTGAGACATTGGAGATCTCGCTTATGTTGCCGCCCTGGTTGGAGTTCATGGCACCAATGTTGAAGTTGAACCCACGCGCCCCGAACTTGGTTACCAAGCCATTTTGTGCGTCTTTGAAAAACGGTGTTGTCATGGCTGTAGCTTCAGATATCTTGAGGTTCTTGTGGAGTAGTAAAACTGCTGCTGGTGATTAGCCGCCCGCTAGATGCCTTTGTCAAGAAGGTGGAGGAAGGTGGTGATGTTGAAGTTGGTCTCTGTTGACTTTTGTTGCCCCGTATCGATCTCGCGAATTTCCGCGAATTTCCGCGAACTCGTTCTATGACGGAGGTGTCACAAGGCTGGACCGCTGAGGCCGCCGTAGAGTGCAGGGACGGCATCAATGGCAGGGGAGAAGGTGTACACCAAGCGAGATGGCATGGGGATCCAAAGCACTTAGGTGACCTATGGCACTCCAATATCATCACAAATGCCATTACACCGGATGTATGAACTTCAGGGTATTTTAAAGGGGCTTCTGGTGATGTCTCGTTGTCAAACTCGATCATCACGCGCTTGAAAGGTCCTTCAACGTGAGAAAGTGCCAACCACAAGAATAACGGCATCCACAAGAACCAAAAAAACACCCAATGGGCCATTGAGATCTCCTTGTGATAGAGAGACCCATTTTTGATTGACCTGTTTCCTTGTTTTCGTCGCTGAGATTAACGGCGTGCCGGCGTTGGCGTGTTGACATGTTGAATTTCTTTTTTTCCTACGGCATGAAGTGCTTGCAGACTTGGTGTGCCACTGCTGGTTATTAAGAGATGGACTGAAAATTATTCCTTCATGACTTCCTTGGAGTTCTAATGTTTTTGTGACAGATAACTTTCTTCCCGTCCACACATTCACTCCCTCAAAGAACAAATCCGGTTCCTATACACCATTCACAGATACCGTCACACTCCCCTCTGACACACATATAAACACACAATAATGTCAGGGTCTGACTCTGTATTCTCACCCACAACCACCAAAGCAGACTTCTCCGACACAGCGGAGCTCTTCCCTCCAACCGCATGGAACCGTTTGAAGGACTCCTTCAGACCTGCCGAGGCCTCAGATTCTGATGCCTACTACTCTCAGACAGAACTCAAGGACTTCAAGGAGCTCACAGATGTCGAAAAGGCAGCACTCAACTCATCCAAGACAAGTTTAAAGAAGGAACTTGGACTCCGTCACTTGTTGATGATTGCCATTGGAGGCTCCGTTGGTACTGGTCTCTTTGTCAATTCTGGAGGTGCCCTGAACACCGGTGGTCCGGCCGCACTCATCATCGGCTGGGTCATCGTCGCTACCATGATGTTTGCAACCTCCGTGGCTCTTGGTGAGCTATGTGTCACTTTCCCAGTTACTGGTGGATTCACCACTTATGCCACCAGATTCATTGACCCATCTGTCGGTTTCGCAATGGGATGGAACTATGCTCTCCAATGGCTCATTCTGCTGCCTCTGGAGCTTGTTGCCGCTGCTATCACCATCAGATACTGGCGTGATGACATTAACGCCGACGTTTGGGTCGTCGTGTTCTACGTCTTCATCTTTGTGCTGAACATGCTGGATGTCAAGTACTATGCCGAGTCAGAGGTCGTTCTTTCCCTTGTCAAGGTTATCGCCGTTGCAGGCTTCTTCATCTTGGGAATTGTGCTCATCTGCGGAGGAGGTCCACAGGGTGGCTACATCGGTGCCCACTACTGGTACGATCCAGGTGCCTTCTCCAATGGATTCAAGGGTGTGTGCTCTGTCTTTGTCACTGCTGCATTCTCCTTTGCCGGTACAGAGCTTATTGGTATGACAGCTGCTGAGACTGAAAACCCAAGGGCCACCATCCCAAGAGCAGCCAAGCAGACCTTCTGGCTCGTCACATGTATCTACATCGTCACTTTGACCTTGATTGGATGTCTTGTGCCATACAACGATCCAAGACTTCTCGATGGTGACTCTTATGCCTCTGTCTCCCCATTCGTCATCTCCATCAAGAACGCTGGTATTAGCGGACTCCCATCATTGATGAACGTCATCATCCTCATCGCCATTCTCTCTGTTGCAAACTCTTCTGTTTATGCATCTTCAAGAGTGCTTTCATCTCTCGCAGACATCGGCCATGCTCCAAAGTTCTTGACGTACGTGGACAGAACCGGTCGTCCACTCTATGCCACATTTGTCACTCTCTTCATTGGACTCTTGTCATTCATAGCTGCTTCTGACAAGCAGAGTCAGGTCTTCCTTTGGCTCTCAGCACTCTCAGGATTATCCACCATCTTTGCATGGATGTCCATCTGTCTTTCACACATCAGATTTAGAAGAGCACTCACAGCACAGGGAAGAAACACCGACGAGCTCACATACGTTGCACAGTTTGGTGTCTGGGGATCCATCTACGGATTCTGTATGAACTTCGTGGTCATTATTGGTCAATTCTGGGTTGCATTGTTCCCATCTGCCTCCGCTGATGCTGAAAACTTTTTCTCCGTCTTCTTGTCTCTCTGTATCTTCATTGCTTTCTACGTTGCCCACAAGCTCTGGAAGCGTGACTTCAAGTTGTTCATCAGCGCAAAGGACATGGACATCGACACCGGAAGAAACCACGTCGACATGGAATTGCTCAAGCAGGAGATTCTCCACGAGAAGAAGGAGCTTGCATCAAGGCCATTGTACTACAGACTCTTCAAACTCTGGTGTTAATATAACAAACAACATTAATAATCTATCAAACTCAAACTGAAATGCATGGGGGGTATCTAATGACCAAATAATCACCTTCTTCAATGATTGTAGTACCTTTCAAGCTTGGACGTATCCACCATGAACACAAAGATTGTAAAACAATCCATCCTTCTTCTTCAACAAATTCTCTGGAGAGTCGAACTCCACAACTTTACCCTTGTCAAGACAAAGGATCTTATCACTATCCATCACGGTGTCAATTCTGTGTGCAATGGTCAAGATTGTTCTATCGCTGAATGCATGTCTGATAGTCTCTTGAACAATCTTATCAGTCTCAACATCCACAGAGGCGGTAGCTTCATCCAAGACCAAAACCTTAGATTGGTTCAACAAGGCTCTGGCAAGACATAACAACTGTCTTTGACCGACTGACAAGTTGGATCCTCCTTCCGAAAGCTTGGCCTCCAATCCCTTTGGACCTTCTTCCTCATTATCAATCAAACTCTCAATATATGGTTTCAAATGGGACAATTCCAATGCTCTCCACAACTCTTCATCCGTGTGTTGACCAACAGGATCCAAGTTCTGTCTCACAGTACCTTCAAAGGCCTGAGAGTCCTGTGGGATGATTGCAAGGCTGCTTCTCAAATCGTGTAGACCAAGTTTGGATGTATCAATACCATCAATTACAATTCTTCCAGATGTTGCCTCGATGATTCTGAAAAGAGCAAGAGACAATGTACTCTTACCAGCACCAGTTCTTCCAACAATACCAATCTTCTCACCTGGCTTAGCCTCATACGAAACGTCATTGAGGACAAGATCCAAGTTCTTTCTGTATCTGGTGGAGTAATGGTCAAATGTCACAGCACCTTCTGCTGGCCAATTGGCTGGTGGTCTGACATCGGTGACCTCTGGAGCTTCAGATGGCAAGTCACAGTAGTCCAAGACTCTTTCAGCAGAGACAATGTTGGTCTCAACTTCCACTGTCATACGAACAATTCTTCCAAGTGATCCAGTGGCACTAAGTGCATATGTGATAAGCAAACCAGCCATAGCACCACTCACGTTTTGAATGACAGCAAGTGAGGCAGTGGTAAAGATGATTATAGCACCAATGAATTGTAATCTGACATCCAACCATCTGTTAATGGATCTGAACATGTAAAGAGACTTGGTGGTGAGGGCAACATTTGCATAGTGGATGAACATGAATCTTGGGACTTGCTGATAAGCCAGAATTGTACCAACTCCAGATAGAGTTTCACCAAGATGAGAGAACACTGGGGATCTTGACATGTTCACAATTCTCTTGATGTCTCTTGAAGTGGAGATGTAGAATCTTTGGTAGTAGATGTACACCACGGACAAGACAGCAATGATGACGAGGAAGGAAGGCATGTTGACTCCAATGAAACCAAGTGTGAACACGGTCTTGATTGTGGAGATGAAGAACACATTGAATGATCTTGGAAGGTTCTCATCAATCTTGTTGACATCTGCAGAGAATCTGTTCATGATTCTTCCAATTGGTGTGGTCTCAAAGAACGACATTGGTGATCTGACAATTGCAAGTGCCATACGGTCATGAAGCTTAGCAGAACCTCTAAGGGCACAATAGAGCCACATGATGATGGATCTGATTAGTGTGAAGAGTCCAGAAGAGATACCAAGAACAGCATAGATACCAATGTAGAGCAACACATCGTCATTCTCATTGGAGTTCTGATTGTGCTCAGACCAGGTCTTCAACCAATAAGAGGTGGCAATACTGGAAACCTGTGTCATGACGGAGAAGAATAACACAACAGCAACAGAGAAGTAGCCACAAGCCTTAGCGTATTCCTTGTACACCCTGAAATCAACCTTACCAACGGCAGCGGTTTCATCCTTCTGGGCGGTTCTCTTCTTTTGAGCAGTATCGGAAATGGCCACCTTCTTGAACGATGCAATACTTGCTCTTCTCAAAGTTGCAACACTGGCTCTGCGAGAAGCAACAGATTTCTCTGGGATCTCAGACTCCAATGTAGATTCAGCAGATGAAGTTGGCTCACTTCCAGAGTTGTCATTTGCTGCACCAAACTCTGCAATCAAGTTGGAAAGCTTAGATCCAGTGGAGACAATGTTTTGGAAACTTCCTGTTTCCACGATCTTTCCACCTTCCAAGAGCACAATATTCCCAGCATGGCTCAACACAGCAATGGAGTTAGTGGCCAAGATGATAGTCTTTGAGGCCAAGAGTCCATTAATGACCTGTTCGGTGATGTTCTTTCCAACATGTGCATCAACAGCTGAGAGAATGTCATCCAAGATGTACACATCGGATCTCGAGTAAACGGCTCTAGCCAAACTGAGTCTAGCCTTCTGTCCACCGGAGAGAGAAATTCCCTTCTCACCAACGTGTGTATCATCTCCATCTGGAAGGATCTCAATATCTGGAAGTAACTGACAAGCCTCAAGTGTCTTTTGATAGAACTCCTCATCGTACTTGTGACCAAAGAGGATGTTTTCCTTGAAAGAGGCATTCATGATCCATGGGACCTGAGCACAATAAGCAATGCTTCCGTAAATCTCCACATGTGGCTGCTTTCCATTGGTGCCAATACATGTCAGACTTCCAAGGATAGCCTGTAAGAAAGTAGACTTACCGGATCCAACTTTTCCAACAACACAAGTGAGTTCACCTTTAGCAGCAGCAAAGTCATCAATCTGGAGAGAGATCTTAGAGGACTCAGTAGCACTCTCTTCATCATAGTTCTCCTCTTGAGTGTTCTTCTTCTTACCCTCCCACATGAATCCAGCGTTTTGAACAATGACAGAGCTCTTACCCATGGTCTCAATCTTGTCGAAATGCTTGAGCAAATCTGGATCGATCTCATCAGAGGCAAGGAATCTGTGAATTCTGTCAAATGACACAACTGTCTCAATAAATGCAGTGATGAGTGCTGGGATCTGGTAAACTGGTTCACCAAGGATATCAAAGAGTGCCAATGCTGGGAACGCAATATCTGGAGTCAATGGCTGTTTCATAAAGTATGCAAAGCAAGAGAATGTGGAGAAACTGACAAAGAATGGAACACAGTACCAGAGGAACATGATACATGCTTGGTAAGTGTTGATTTTCTGGAGGTTCTTCAACTCGAGGTCGTTTCTTGCGTGTGAGAGACGTGCGAGCATCTCCTTTTCAATGGCATAGAGCTTGATACTCTTCATACCGGTGAGCAACTCATTGGTGACCTGGGTTCTCTGATCCTTATACTGCATCTGTGTCTTGTACAAGTTCTTCACAATCCTTGAGATGAATGTGTTGATTGGGATGAGAATGATCATGACTGCGATACCGGCAAATGTGGCTTGACCGAGAAGACTGTAAAGAGAGATCAATGCCAATACAAGAAGCACCGGAATTGAGATCAAAGTTTGGAACTGGTTTGAGAGATCTTGGATTCTGTTGACATCCACACTCATGAGGTTCACAATGTCACCTGTTGTACGTTCCTTCTTGGCTTCTGGTGAAAGTGTAAGAGCCTTCTGATAGACCATGGTCATCATGGCACCTTTGGTTCCCAACAAAGCCTCGTAAATCATCAAGAAGTACTTGTTGTAAAGACCCACTTCGATCACGGAAACAGCAAACAGACCTCCAGCAAGAAGGAAACCAATGATTGTCTGATCAGAATCACTGTTGAAGAACTTGATAAGAAGTCTCAACAATTGTGGTTGAACGAAGGCGATCATATCTGTCATGGATCCGAAAGCAACAGCGGTGAACACGGTAGGACCAAACACTTTGATCATAGCCTTGACCAGTGACTTCTTCTGTTGAGAGTCCCAAACGGCCTTCAATGCCTCATAACTGATTTTTGGGTCCAATGCGTCTGGAGCGTCTGGAATATCAGCCTCAGTGATCCTCTCGGATCTGTACCCCTTTTCCAAGAGTGGGTTCATCCAGATAAGTGTGAGCTTGGATAAGATGTTGGCCTTCAAAAAGTCTCTTCCAGCGTAGTGATTGGCCACTTCAACAACAGGGTTGTACTTTGTACATAGCGAGATGATGATGTTAAGGTTGTTGATGACGCCAAAGTAGAGAGCAAAGCTCCCCTCAGCAACCGGGTAGTCTGTGAGTAGAGATTGGACCGCTGAGCATGTAGTGAAGACCGTGGCCAAGAGGAAGTAGAACAGCAGTGAGCCTCTTGGTACCGGCGACTTGAAGGGATCCAAATAGACCAGCGGGAGTGCGATGAAGAGCAAAGTGAGGACATTGAGAGTGAAGTAGCCCCTACCCGCCACCAGGTACACGGCGGCTTGCAAGACAATGGAGAACAGTCGCCACACCGCGGCCTTGGGCAGTTTACTGAAGCGGATTTTGGCAGGTGTCTTCAGTAAGAAAAGGTTCACGAGCTGGAACAAACCGCCTGTCAAAAGGACGAGAGGAGGAGCCGCCAGCAGAAGCTCCAGCAGACACGGGTTGACCGCGTTGGCGCCCGGCACAATGAGCGTGCTTCCCTGCGGACACGACGCCGTGGCATTCAGAGACGCCTGTGCCAGATATTCCATCTTTAAGCAGCCTTTTTGTGTGTTGAAGAGTGTGAAGTAGAGGGGGTTTGGCGGTGATGGGGGGTGGGCGGCTCTTGATGTGTATGGGTTGGGATGTTTACCTCAAATTAAACCGCTCTTGGCTGGCCGGGGTCGTGTGCGTACCGGCGAGGAGCCCGACTTTCTGTCCCCGCCACCACGCCAGCGCACCGTCTCTTTTCGTTCTGATTGGTGGTGGGATGTACAGAATGAGCCTCTATTGTATGTTCTATACCTCCATTAAACACATTTTCCCGAGTGCGGGCCTAGCATGACTGTGTAGCGTGCGCCGTTGAGGTTCCAAGCACGCCAGCCGTTGGAAAATCACCGACGCAGGAGAGCCAGGAGGAACTTGTTCCAAAAAACCAGCCCTACACCCGAGACAAACCCCCATCACCTCAAAACTCCAAAGCCCTCATTTGCATTTGGAAAGGACACTACAAACAATGCTGATCCAAAGACTAGCTCACCAGTCCAGAGTGCAGATCTCACGGGCAGGCGCACAACGCTACATTTCCAGATCAAGAGCTGCTCCCCCGGACAAGGTGTCTCTCACTCTATACGCCAAAGAAGGATGCAGCTTGTGCGATAAGGCCAAAGTGGTGCTCCAAGAGGTCGTTGTAAGTGACAAGTTGGCGAAGAAGATCAACTTCACCAATGTGGACATCACAGATCCACTCAACAAACAATGGTGGGACGCGTATTGTTTTGATGTCCCAGTGCTGCATATCGACAGGTACAATCAGAGAGAACCAGTGAAGATGATGCACTATCTCAACACTGAGGAGATCATTGAAGAGGTCAATAAGTCTACCTGAGTGATGCCACACTGTCATGAGAAAGGATACAATGAAGAGAATGTACATATACCAAGTCCCGGTCGCTCCGGATCACAACCAACACTTGAAACAACTTATATAGCCGATGTTTTCACCGTTGTCACTGGGAAAATTTTACGAATATTATGATACTACAAATACCAGAATTGAAAATCCAGTGTAGTTGATCTATCCCGAAATGTAACATAACGTTCATTCACCCAATCGTTTAGTATGGAATACCGTTCGTCATCTTCTGGAACTTGTCATAACCAACGGAGAACATACTCTCATACGACTGGCGGATCAATCCCTTCAATGCCTTGATACACTCAGCGTCATCCTTGTTCAAGAAGAATCTGTTTCTCAAGTTCTTGATAGTCTTCTCTCCCTTGAAGCATGGGAGACCCGAAGACAACATACTTTCAACGTTTCCAATAATCAACTCATGGTATGGTCTAATGGCAAGGAACCCTTTAATGAACAACTCTTCAAACATCTTGAACGACTCAGTGTTGTTAGAACCACCCATGACACGGACCATCTCCTTGGTCAACTTGAATGGACATGCTTCGAACTTAACACCACCTGGCACGATATCAAAGCAGAAACCAAAGTCAATGTGCAAGATGTGTCCCTTGTCATCGTACATGATGTTACCATTGTGTCTGTCTTTGAACTGAAGCAAATAGGAAATGATAGAATAAGCAGCAAGTGACTTGACAAAGTTTTGAACTGCATCTTCAAACTCCAAGTTTCCATCAGGGAATTTTGCCCTGAAGTAAGTGTACAAGTCATTAACAGCTTCTCTTCCCAACATATCTCTAGAGATGGAGTTTGGTAAGACATCAATGACACCACATCCAGGTGCAGTAGCAGTGACTCTGTTTGGGAAACAATACAAGTCCAAATTGGCATTCTCCCAAACACTCTTGAAGATGGCAATTAACTGTAAGGCCAACACGTCTTGTCTGCAGTCATCACCAACTTTGAAAATGGCACTCTGCCATTTCTCAACAACGGTCAATTCTCCACTGATCTCCTCCTCCTTACGGATTCTGAATGTGGCCATGAATGGTGTCTTAGCGTGGGATTGCAATGGCTTTCCTGCAGTTCTGTTGATGTCAACAACAACACCATCTGGGTTGGATGGCAAATAGACGTCATCGAGAAGTGTGATCTTGGCCATTTCTTCATCAATCTTTTGCTTCTTAACAGCCTTGGTCTCTTTCAAGTATGGTTGAAGCTTACCAGAGATACCAGTGACAGCATCAAAGAACTCAAACTCCTTGTCATAGTAACTCATAGCCTCATCATCGTAAGAGGCCTTGATCATCTCAATCATGTCACCAGCACGAAGATCTGGGTTCTCACTGTTGGCCTTCAAGTTCCAAATCAGTTGATGGGAGAACTTCTGACTGACCTTACCGGCCTCTGCGATGAATCTTGCAACGTATCCAAGTCTGTCATTGTATAGACACTGGACAATCTGTGGAACGTAGAAGAATGTTGACATGATGTCCTGTGCCTCCAGAGATCTCATGTTGTATTGCAAAACGTATGGGTCTTCAACATATGGAGGGGTGAACAAGCTGATGGACGTTGTTGGAGAGACAGGCTTAGCCAAGATCAAATACTTCGATAAAGATCTGTCCTTGAGCAAGTATTTGACACTCTGGTAGTGCTTCAAAGCCTTAGATGGGAAGCTTGTAACCAAGCCTGAAATGGTCTTCTCCAAGCTTGGGTTTCTGTGAACAAGACTGAAAGCCAATGATGGGTGCAACTTGTAGGCAAATGTCAAGATCTTGCCGTCAGCCTTGTAAACTTCACCTTCGAAGCCCTTTGGTTCAAGTGGAGTCAACCAGATCTTGATCTTGTTGATTTCATCATACAAGAAGGTCAATGCAAGTGTTCTCTTCGATTCAAAGTCCTTGACTTTTGGAATGTTCAACAGTCTGAGATGCTCAAAGATACCAATCAAGTTGTTCATATCGGCCTTGATCTTCAAGTCGTTATCACCAAATGGATATGGCTTGCTCTGCACAAACCAAGAGAGGATACCATCCAAAATGGCATCAGTCAATTGGACATACATTTTTGATCCAGTTTTCATGTGAACAACCAACACCTCCATGGCAAACTTGATGAGTTGGAATCTAACCATACGAGCAAATGGATGCAATGACGCGTTCTTCAAGTGTTCCAAGCCTTCAAATGCAACATCAGTGAAGATGTGCAACATGTGCTCACTCTGGTAGAGAGTTCCTTCAAAGTGGGAGAGGAAGAAAGAAATCACATTCATGTCAGTTTCAAGATTCTTAGACACCGATTTGGCATAGTAGTCCATCTTTTGCTTGTCAGAAGGAACGTAGACCATCTTCAAGAATCCATCATCAATAAGATCGTGCTTCTTGGAGAACAAACCTTCATTCTTCTTCAAAGACTTGAACCAACCAGTAACAATCTCAGAGAACATCATGTATGAGAGATCCTCCTGATCTGGACCCTCGCCCAATCCAAGGCTCTTAGACCATTGTGACTCAGTACTGAGTGCATGCTTGTGGGCCCGGATGGCAGTCATCAATGGATGCTCATTTGGATCCTTCATGTATGCCTCCAGGTCAGTTGCATTTCCAACGTTCTTAGCTCTCCAGGTGTACTCTGTCAGGAATCCAGCAATGTTGTTAGATCTGAGACTGCCTGACACGTTGGTGCTGTGAACGTCATTTGGAAGAATGGAACCAGCCATCTCCAGGGCAAAACTGATACCATATTCAACATCTCTGAGCTTTCCAAACAATCCCAAATCTGAAATGTATGTCATCAACAAAGTCTTCATGTCATGGTTGGATTTCTTCAGAGACAAAATACACCACTCCTTGGCCTTAGTGGTCAACTTCTCAAAAGTGGAACGTTTCCAGTTGACAGAGTCAGAAACAGTGATCTTAGCATTTGTGTGCTTCAAGTACAGATCTCTCTTTGGTTGATACTTGCATCTCTCAGAATCAAGAAGACTGTCATACATAGCAGTCAACAAGTCAAGCAACGTGTACAAAGAGGTACGGTTGCACAAACTGGATGGGAGCTTGCTCATGAAGATCGATGCACATTGGAATGCTGCATTTTGAAGATCATAGTTTCTGTCAACACAGAGAAGAAGAATCTTGGTGAACTGAGCAGCCACATGATCAGATGTGAAATAAGATGTGTGGCTAGTTGAGGTCAACTTGACATACTTCTGAACAACAGAGATGGCAATGGATCCAACGAATTTGTCAATGTTGGCCTTCATGATGGATGGATCACCAAAGTAGAGCAAAATGGTGGAACAGTCTCCAATGTTGGCACGCATGTTCTCCAAGAGAGACGTTGCTGACAAGAACATCAACTTTGTGTATGATAATGCCTTCAACTCAAATGCATTAGCATTAGAGACACCACTGATGATGTGCTTCTGATCCTTGACATTGTGGTTGGAAGAGCCTCTTCTGAGAACCGAACTGAGCTCAAATGTGGTCTCAGTACGTGATCTGGCACTGTCAGAGGCCAATGGTGGAGAACTCAAGGCAATGATCTCAAGGTCCTTTTTGTAGGTCCTGGCTAAAGATGAAGTTTCATTGTATCCATGAACAACGATGTTAAACCAGAAGTTTTGGAACAGGAGGACAAGTGCCTCATCAGAAATCTCCAACTTATCCTTCTTTGGAAGCAATTGAGCAATCACTGGAATGTAACGAGAGATCTGCAAGGCGATTTGAGAAATCTCACCTTGACTTCTGTGGTCGGAGCTTTGAACATCTCCAAGAATGACAACCGAGTTCAACAATTCCTTCAAGTATGGAATGTACAACGTGTGGCCAAGCTTACCCCCAAGGTCATTGGAAATCTTGGTACGGCCGTCAAAGATGGCCTTGATGAAGGCTGGGTCTTCCCTGTAGTGATATTGCGCACCATCAAAAAGCTTCAGCAATGTGAAGAACTCCTTTTCAGAGAGGGATGGTGCAATTGAAGAAAGTCCCTGAATGAGGTACAAGTCCAACTCTCTCGAAACAGTCAAGAACTTCTGAGAGATGATGGCAACGGTCAACGCAGTGATTGTCTCCTCATCATAGACCTTGGTGATCTCAATGGCAGCAGCAATTGCATTTTGGAAAACATGAGCCTGCTCAGAGTTGATCTGATCCACGGTATGCACTGATCCATTAGGAACCATAGGTCTGCTTGATTGAACTGTGTCAGAACGGCCACGTCTTGGTCTTGAGTTGAAGGTGTTTGTGGTGGTTCTGAGTCTCAGTTCACGTAATGCGGCAACTGGTGCAGACAGGTTATCATTAACCAACAAGTTCACAAGTGCATAAATTGAAGTGACAACGGTATCCTCACTAAGTGGCTTCAATCCAATTGCGAGACTTTTTGACACTTTTTGCACAAATGACACCGGGGTATCAGCTGGAAGTTTGGAGATGAGCAGTGGGAATGCATGGATGAGATCACCAATAGCCTCTTTCTGTCCCTTGAATGTCAACAACGCACCCAATGAGAAGATCACAGGACAGATGCGCTTGTCTGTAGCCTCTGTAGGATGAGCCAATGCAGCACGGATGGCATCCACGACGTAATCGGATTGAACCACGTTGGAGACAACACCAGCACCAAGGACTTGAAGCGCAAAACATTTAGCGGACATTGCAAGATCAACACGTTCTGGAGATGAGATGTTGATGTATGTGCTTCCGTTGTCCAACTCGTCAATCTGGGAAGAAGCTCTGTTGCATAGAGTTTGAACAAGGGACAAATTGTCCTCGAGGACAGTCTTCACGGTATCAAGTTTGGATGACTCTTCTGGGTCTTCATCGTAGTCAACGGACATGACATCGATGAGATAATCAAGCAGAGCAAGCTTAGAGTCATTTGGAAGAACATTCAAGTAGTCGGCAGTGACCAGACTGAGAAGAACCCTGTTCGAAAGCTCCTGAACCAATTTGGCAAATAGGAGAGAGTTGAACTCATCACCAGTGCCCTTGTAAGCCAGGAGATAAGTCAGTTCATGTTCCTCTTCAAGTGCTCTTAGAGTCAACGATTCAAGACCGTCCAAGAATTCTGGAGTGAAGAGTTGAATGACATCATTGATCACAACCTTGTCAAGTCCTGATGGAACTGTGATGAGCGCCTTCAAGAATCCCAACAGACTGAAAGCACCAGTGAGATTGATGTCTTCAACAGAACCAAAGCGTGAGAGGTACTCTTGGAACAAAGCATGTGTCTTCGTGGAGTGTGATGGGAACTTATCGACAAGGGAAAGCATAGCCTCAGCGAGACTTCTAGTCAAGTAATCCCATGGCGATGGTCCCAATTGCAAACTCAGATTGGACTTGAACTTCTGAGAAGACGACTCAAGGAAATAAGGAGACAACAGTGTGAGTAGATCCGCAGCCTGTTGTTCATTCTTCACCGCTGGTGCCGTGGAGGTGAGTGCAAAGATGATTTCCAACTCCTTGTGGGTAATGGCCACGTCGGACATATCCTCCTTGGCGACGGAGTTGGCGAGTCTGAGCGCATCACCGTGAAGCCCACTGAATCCCTTCTTAGCAGAGCCGTTCAACTGCCCGTTCAATTTTGCTGAGCCATTGAGTGTGCCGTTAGCGCCCGTTGCGTGTGGTTGTTCTGGCACGTCCGTGGTGAGTGCCTTGGCGGTTAACCTGTTGAGCGCCTGTGAGCGGATGGAACCGCGCGGAACTCTGGGTGGGAAGTTAGCATTTGAGTGTACGAATATAGAGAGAGAATGACATACCCGAAGAATTCCATAGCCACAGGGGTTTCTTGCGTGTTTGCAGGGCCTTTCTGGGTGGTATTTTCGGTGTGTTTTGTTCCCGGTGATCTCTTCAAAGAAGGCTGACGCGTTCGGTGACAAACGGGTTCGCGGAAATTCGCGGAAATTCGCGAAGCTCTCAAGCCTGGGCTCTCTCTTCTCTACGTTCAACTTCTACCCCTACTACTACCACTACTACTACTACCGGCTGGAGTTATCCCAAAATCCAAAGTATCGTCCCATAGCACCATGTGCTCAATATGGAGCCCCAGACCCCAGGAACTCGGGGTGGAAGAGACCATGGCCTGAAGAAGACACCCATACATACTCCATAACATTCTCTGAGATGTTTGCACGCACGTCGCACTACTCATCTTTACCGGCTTCTTCACAACCACGGTGTTGGGATCCTCTCCTTTGCAAAGGCAGCAGCCACTTGTATCACACTCCTCATGAACCGCTCTCACTCCACCACACCAAGCATATTTCCCATTACCGCACACGTATTCCAGAACTTTCCGGATTGAGGCACCTCCTACAGTCGTCCAGTCAATGATACAGACCTTGCACTACTCCATAACAGACACTGCCCCAGCTCCGGCTCCTACTCCTACTCCAGCTCATTCCACAGCTCCTGCTACTACCTCCGCAATTGACCCGCCACCAACAAAGCTTCGACTTCATCATATTCATCAAGACTCGCAGTTCCACCTATCAGTAGCACTATGTTCTGTCTCTGATGGCACTTCTGCTTACTCCACCACCGCTCTGAACTCGATGCATCCAATTGAAGAGGGTACCGCATATACATATCCTCCTAAACTACGACTACGTCCAATCTCATGCTACACATCTTCTCACAAATCTTCTTTTTTGTCTCTACCTCCTACCATCGACACCACTACTGCCATCGTTAGATCTCCTACTTTCCTCCACTCGCGTTTCAAAGAAGGGGCCACTCTCTCATGCAACACTTTGACCCATCCGCTTGATCTTCCAGCTACCTTCATTCTCTTCTCAAACCTCAATATTCTTTGACGTTGATTAGCCATTATCAATCAATACATTTTATACCTAAAACTTCTTTCATCTTTCATTCACAACAACTTCACCTTTCTATAGCCGGCAGGAACTGTCCATTCGGAATCCTTTCCCATATTACCAACCAACGTCTTTTCCATCCGCGAGCTTGCGAGCTCTAGTGCTCAATTCAAACTGTCTTATCAGTCCCGGGAGTAACAACCTGGATGAGATCCTGAGTCTCTGTAATTTCCACATCTTTACTCATCTGAGCAGGTGAGAATGACATACTCATCTTCAACAAATGTACCTTCTTGATGTTTTCAGTCTGGAAGGATGGGGCCACGTTGGGGATACTCATGTCTGGTAACAACTTCGTAATGTCCACCATGTACTTTGTTGGTCTTGACACAGCAGCTGGAAGTAGCTCTTGAGCAAATGGAACAAGCTTCGTCATGTCAATTGATATTGATGTGGCTTGTGTGTACACTGAGGAAGTGGCATACATGCTTGCCTCTGCACCATCGACTTTCACATTGGTATACGACACGATTGAGAAATCGATCTTTCTCAGATAAATTGTGTTCTTTGAAGACGTCTCACCTCTCCGCACAGATCTGTTCTGTGAACTTTCAACTTCGAAGAACGATGGTGGATGTTCAGTGAGTAGAAGTGCCTTGAAGTAAAATCTGTGGTTGTACCTCAAGTACTTTGGACGTATGATCACAATCTTGAATCTGAACGTGTCACCTTCATCCGATTTGCGTCTCGAGAAGGCCTTCATGAACATATTCCCAGGTATATTTCTGGATAGGAGTACACTATCCCTTGCCAAAACTTCTGTGAAGCCCTCCAACTCTGCTCTCGTACGTGGTCTCATCTTCACAACGAGACTCTTATAGTCCTGTAGTTGTGGCTTCTTAGGCTCTTTGAAGACAACAGTTGCAGTGATGAGGTACTCAATTCCTGCTAAATGTTGTCTATCGTCCTGATAGAAAGAGGGTGGCATCGGTGCCCCCAAAGTGCTCTCATTGGAGCCAGGCGGGATCTTGGACGGTATTGTGAACTGGAAGGGGAAGACAAGGTTGTTCTCTGATTGCACAGCAGGTTTGCCCTTCCACTTCGAGGACCACATGTTCTTGGACTCGTAGTGGATCACATGGCGTGATGGAGCCGGAGATAGGAGGTTCTCCTTGCTGTTGTTCATCGAGGCGTCGTTGTTCGTATCATGGCTCTCCCTTATGTGTGCTGTTGAGCGGATGGAGATCTCGAGGGGGATGGCACTGATCTCTTCCAGATCCACTAGGGGTAGGCTCAGGTGGCCCTTGAGCTCTTGGCCTGGGAAGAAGACACGGTCCTCCTCCAGAACGATGCGGAATGTGTTTCCTGACGCGTCGGGCATTGTGTAGTGGCTGGTGTGAGGCTGGAGTTTGGTTCAAACACACGCTGCTCAGTTGACGGGCAGTGGGAACAAAGGGGCAACAGCACAGCACAACGGGGGAAATTGCGCTCTTGAGGGAGAGAGAAGTTTTTGCAAAAGTTTGCGACCACCTCCAGATTCAAGAAGCCTCTCGCAGCCGTGGGCCAGCAAGGGATCAGGCCAATTTTATGTGGCAGCACAGCGGGCTGTATCCTGTCACGTGTGGGCTCTTATCTCGTACAAAGGCGGCCGCGTTGTTGTGCGTGTGACTGCTCCCGGTTTTAAATTCGTGTCTCACCTGAACCCCCTTTTTGGGCCTTATTTTTTTTGTCAGCTCCGTGGCTCCAGCCTCCCAGGCTCTAGGCCATTTCATCGTGCAGACAATTGTACTTGAATACTACTTGGAATTGCCCTGGTGCTGCTCACTGTCTCCCAGAATGGCGTCAACGAAGCACAAGCACCTGGCTCTTCGGGCTTAGTCGGATTTTGTCGGAATTAGCTCATGCTCGTGTCACCGTGTGACCATAGCTTTTCTGATCCAACCAATCAATCAGGCTGAACAGGAGGGCAACGTCCTCAAGTTCCAGGAACACTGGTTGCTTCATGGACAGGTTTATTCAATTATTTATACTGGAAACCAGCTCATTGTTGACTGAGACCACAATTTACTCGATATTGTCGCTGTGAGTTTGGGAAACATTCACAATTCATGCTTCTATCAGAACAAAATCCATGTTCCTCCTCTTTTCGAGGTTGAGGATTTCATCAACGTTTTTACGTTAGTTTCTAGCACTTTTGTAATCAAGCTTTGAATATACATCGTATTCATGCAGAATCATTTATTCAGAGATTACACTCATCAGTTGAATCCTCGAATTGTCAGTTTTCTCGAGAGAGTTCCCTTTCCCATAGTACTCAACCTACGGCCCAACCCACTTGACTGCTTCTTCATAGGTTTCACCTTCACAGGCTCCAGGTCGTAATCATCAATGTGTCTCTCCAAAATAGGAGGCGTTGTGCTGGTAGAGCTGGAGGAACTCGTGACAGTGCCCACTCTGTGACCTGAAGAGCTCATAGCGGAGGTCTTGACAGCATCTGTCTTTGCAGGGGTCTTTGGAAGAGTCATTCTCTTTGCAAGTCTGAACACTTGTCCCACTGGTTTGAGATAGATGGATGCCAGGTTTCCAATGTTCAACTCCAACTCTTCCAAGATCACAGGGTCCAATTGTTCGTTGTCATTGGAGATCTGCGGTAGTTCGGCATCAACAATCTCTTTTGCAGTTCCTGGATACTTGTCCTGTGCTGAGAGAAGACGCCAGTAGAAGAATCCTCTGTCTCTGACATCTGGATGATCGACATCCTCAGTGGCCCATTTCAAAATCTTCAAGACGAGATCCTGGCCAACGCTTGGTTTCCACAGGAAGAGCTTCACAGCAGCTGTGATGGAAGCAAGTTGAACGTCATATGGGTCTTCTTTGAAAGTGTACGTCAAGTCCGACAACACGGATCCAGACTTTGGAATGTGATGGCAGTACTTACCAACGATCCAGATCAGTGCAGCCTTTGCCTCAGGTTCTTCAACTTCATCTGTGTACTTCAAAATATCAGTGACAATTGTGTCAAATGTCTCATAACGTCTCAAGACGTTCTTGAAAGCCATGATAGCCTCTTGAACCACATATCCAATCCCAGAACTGGCAAGGTTTACCAACACGTTCACACATGGCTTAGCTGCAACATCAAGTTTCACCGCGAGGTTACCCAGTGCTCTGATTGCCTTTCTTGACATTTGAATATCAACATCTGTTCCATATTCTTCCAACTCAGGGAGAACAGTGTCCAAGTTTGACTCGTTGGCCAAAAGATAGATGATCTCCAACTTTGTATCCTTGACGTAGATCGGGTCGTTGTACTCACAGAAGAACACGGTCACGTCGAATGGGATGAGCTTTGGCTTACTCAAGATCAACAGGATAACGTTTCTCAATGCAAGGAACTGAAGCTCAGGAGACTTTGAAAGTAGTGATGTCAATGAAGTTGCAAGCTTCTTCGTTAGATATTCTTCAACAACTTCGACGTAGTTCAACAAGTACAACAACACCTTGAAGGCATTGAGCACAACGGCAGAATTTGAGTGTTGCAACATGGAGATGACACGATCAATCAAGACTTCGGCATCTTCATGTGTCTGTGGGACAAAGTTCAACAACGAATTAAGGATGGAGCGTTGTGCCCATTCATCACTTCTTGAAAGCAGATCTGCAAGATCCAGTGCCTGTGGCTTGGAAAGTTTAAGCTTGACATCGTTACCCTTCTCTTGGATATCACCCAGTACTGTGAGTGCAGCAGAGACAACTGCAGGGTTTGGATCCGAAAGTGATTGATAAAGATCTTCAATCAACTCCTCATGCACAACGAGCTTGGGATCCTTCTCATATAGCCTTGCAACTCCATAACATGCCGTCTTCCTCAAGAAAGCATCCCTGTGGTGCATGAACATCCTTAGTGGCCTTACGGACTCTGTGAGATATTCTTTGATCGGTATCGATGTGACGTTTCTGATTGCCAATGCTGCAATGATGGCGGAATCCGCACGTGTGTCACCCAGTACGGAGGGGAGCAGACTCAGTGCAAGCTCTGGTTTCCCAAGGGCATATGTGTTGAGGTAGTGATAGCACATTCTCTTCATCTCCACATCGTTGGTGTCGAAGAGGTTACAAACGTCCGGGAAAAGATTGATCATCTCATGGTTCCCCAGTGTTATGTTTGCAATGACTTTCTTCATCACGAGTTTCCGTCTTGTGCTGCTGCTTGACACCTTCTTCTTGTCCAATTGCTGAAGTTCTGCATGGAGCTCACTGGAGTTTACCTTTTAAGATGTGTGTTAGTAGCGATTCCGGTCGAGTATGAGAGTGGGAGGGATACTGACTTTGGAGAATAGCCTGTGTTCACTCATCCTGAGAGATTCCTTTGTTGTGTTTGTATAATGCCAGGGGTTGAGGGCTGGTGAGATTCCAGTCTGATCCCTAGGAAGAAGCTGTAGGTAGAGATCTAGTTGTCCTGTGGGATACACGAAAGGAAAGACACGTACTCCCAGTGTTGTCACTCTCCAGAAACGGACCGTTGTTTTAGTGTTGATGCTGTGATCCTGAAGTTCCGGCTGCTGTTCCGTGTTGATCAGAGCCCGTCAAACGCATTCTTGACCGGATATCACGTGACTACAGTCGGGATTTACCTCTTTGGGCGAGTTCCGCGAATTTGAAGCTGAAGGCCTTGAAGGTCATGAGATCAACTGAAACAACCGCAACATCAAACAAACTCCAACACCCCAACGAGGATCCACACAAAGGACAACAACCATGAGACTTGAATATTCAGCTGTTTTGGCTCTCTACGCAAGCACCACACTCGCAAAGAACGTGTTCGACGTTGCGGCATTCAAGAAGGGCCTGGGAGTGGACAAGCGTGGCTTCGTTGCAGACCTCAAGGAGCAGCTCCCTCTCTTTGCCCCACCACCAAAACAGCACCAGGAGGACCAGATGCCCATCTTTGTGCCTGACGGTGAAGAGCCACAGAAGGGTCCAACCTTGCTCACCTCGGGGATCAACACCAACAGGGAAATCACAGTGTTTGCAGGGTATGTGCGTGACGATGTTGCCGTCTCCAAGCTCTGCAACGACCGCAAGAAGCAGACTGTGGTGTTCGCCCCAACGGATGCCGGGATGGAGACACTCGCCTTGAAGCCATGGCAGTTCCCTACACCAGTGGACGACTCCAAGACCGAGGAGGAGATTGCCGCCGTGATTGCCGCCAACGCTGACGACTTCATCAAGAGCCACATGATTGATGGATCTGTTCCATTTGAAGCACTGGCTGGTGACCAGAAGGGCGCTGTCCTTGAGACCTTGAACGGTAAGAAAGTGACACTTGTGAATGATGGAGGAGACTACTATGTCAACGCTGAAGGTATTTCCACTGAGTGGTTGAAGGTCGAGAGCGTCACCAACGTGGACAACGGTGCCATCTTGGTGATTGACAAGCCTCTTGTGATTGCAGCACTCATTTAAGTGTTCACCAACCGCTTCTTCTTTACGACGTTTACTTTCTTTGATGATTTATATTTGGATTTTATGGTTACAATGGTTCTAGGATGATTGGAGAACGACATTGTTGGGGGTTTTATTTCTACATACACACACTTGTTTACTTATGAATTTTATGTTACGCCTACAATGATAACCCACACCTGTACTTTTAAAGATGACCATAAGTCAAAAGTTCGTTAATCATTATAAATGTCTTTCAGAGACTCTAATTAAGACGCTCACTCACTGAGCTCAGCTTCCTCCATCTGACTCTTTTTTCTCATATCAGCTTCACTGAGGATCTTGGCCCAGTCAGCACGTAACACAAACCAGGACTCACTCACACCGATCAAAAACAGACCGATTCCAATACTCAGCCACAGACCAACAAGTTTCAAATCGTAGTAGTAGCCCAGGACCCAAGCTAATGGGATACCCAACACGTAGTAAACAAACAGGTTGATGTAAGAGCCGATCCTCTGCATACCTTGACCTCTGAGACAACTTCCTGCGACAGCATTCATAGCGTCAAAAATTTGGATGAATGCAATCATTGGGAAAAGATCAACAATCATCTTGACGACACCTTCATCCTTAGAAAACACACCTGCAAGTGGCCTTCTGAACACAAGCAAGAGGAAACAGTTGAAGACACCAACCACCACAGCGGCATTGATTCCAATCTTTGCAGCCAGCTTAGCACAGTCAACACGTTCTGCTCCAATAAAGTTTGCAATTCTGGTGGAGGATGCGATACCAACGGAGAAGGGAATCATGTACATCAGCGATGCAAGTGTAGACACTGCCGATTGAGCCGCCATATAATCTGTTCCAAAGAACGAGGAGAACAGGGTGAGAATCTCATATGACAAGCTCTCAGCCAAGAGCATGACAACACCTGGAATGGCAAGGTGTAAAAGATCCTTCCAATGTTGTAGAGATTTGGAGGACCATCCACCCCAACATTTATCTCCATCGATGAATACAGCGTATCCAACCAACAAACTCAGCATGAGCCAAAAGTTCATAGACACTGCGATTGGTGCACCAATGAATCCCAATCCAATACTGGAGTTCCAAACTAGCAAGTAACTCATCAATATGTTCAAAGGAGCACAGATCAAAAGTACATATGTTCCTGCTTCAAAAATACCCTGTGCTTGGAGATACCTCTTCAAATTCTCAAAGATGATGTATGCTGGTGCACCAGGAAGCATGTACCTCAAGAATTGAGATGCAAGTGTCACAACCTCCTTCTCTGGGATCACAAGTGACAACAAGACATCAGCAAACCACCAGATGATTCCAAAAGGTATGAAGAGAGTGAGTGACAGGAGTGTACATCTTTGCAAATGTATTCCAACCCCATATAAGTCTCCAGCACCATAAGCCTGGGGACATAGTGTATCAAGTGCCGTAGAGAGTCCTTCAAATACTGCAAACACGATATTAGACGTCATAGTGGCTAAACTAACAGCTGCCAATTCATTCTTTCCCAAATGTCCCACAACTAACACACAGACAAGTGAAAACACCTGCTCTAATAAGAAAGTCGTAATCAATGGGATTGCATACTGCAACAACTTCCTGATTTCAGATTTGGTAGTGACTTTCTCATGTATGAAATCTTCATTTGAACTCTCCAAGAGTCCCACAGAACCAACAGATGTCAACGAATTCTTTCGTGTCATACGTTGTCCCCTCGTCTCCCTCACTCTCGTCATAAAACTCGTGAAATGATCATCATTATTCTGATACCCATGATAGTCATGCATATCATCCACATCATCATCTTCACCGTCGTCCTCTTCACTCGATGCACTTGTGTTTACACTAGAGTACCTCCTTTGATGCTCCTCCAACAACCAATCCAATTCAGGCTCTTCACTCATCTGTGAGGGTAACGAAACCGTCCTGCTCAACTCCCCACCCATATCACCTTCAAGATCATCTTCATCGCTCTCTCTAAGCTCTTCATAATCTGTACCGAGTGATAAGAAACTTCGTGCACCGGGGTATTTACCATACACGAACAACGGTGATTTCGTCGAATGTGGGATGAATGTGAGTGAAAGCTTCCGATGGGAGTTGGCTATACCAAACCCATTCGTTCGGAGCGTTGGGTGCCCATGGAGTTGTTGTAACGCCTTTGAAAGAGCAGTTGCGACCATATATGTGGAGGAATACTTTATGCGTCGTGTCTTGTGTGAAATGGACTGAACTTTGGAGCTTTTTAGGAGAAGAAGAACAAGAAGAGCGGTTATAAATTTAGGCCGGCCGACCCCGCGAATTAATTTTGAGCACTTTTGATTACATAATCGCGGGAGCTCTGCATCACGTGATCAACCTAAGTTGCCGCGGCCGCTAGAGCTCGCCGACTTGATCTAACGGTCACTACATTCAAAAAGGTCGTTACTGATTAGTTATTCATTAATAATCATGACGCTAAACATCATTGCACAGTGAAATATCCCAGAAGTACTCGCTGTGCTCTTTGGTGTGTATAAGCTTCTTCACATCAAACGACAAGAGATCCATCACGTTGAAGGAAAGTTGATGTGGCATATCACTGGCAACACCACTTAGCGAGACTGAATCAATGGTATGTGGGAGTAAATCACTTCCAATGACGAACTCGAGTCCTGTTGGGTGGAATGTATTGCTTGGAGGAAGGAGAGGAGCATAGTCACCCTTATGAATAACCCGTACAAGACCTTCCGTCAAGTCACCATCTTCAAGTACGTTGTCACACAACTCCAGCGTGGCAAAAACTTGATCCATAAACTCTCCCAAAGGACCGTTAGCAACTTTCGGCGAACCATATGCGAGTACCAATGGATGATACTCCATGAGAGCCAATTCAAGACCAACCAAGCTGGCAAGAGACCCACCCATAGAATGCCCTGCAATCACCAACTTGTAAGTTGGAAAGACTTCCATCAATTTCCTCAAGCTTGGGAAAACCTCGTCTTTGATCTCTTTCACCCTTTTGAAGAAACCCTTGTGTACTTTGCACTCTTCACATTCCAACGTTTCAAAGACCTTCTTTGCCTCAGGGTCAACAGGCTCATACTCAACGGTGCCGATTCCAATGTCAGTTATAAGGTCTCTCATAGATGCTGAGCCTCTTAAAATCAACATCACAGTCCCATTACCACTGTGGTCAACGCCAAAAAAGCCCTCTGCTTGACTGATCTTGTTGTCTCCCGAATCTTTGTGTGCGGCATCAATGTCTGAATCTGAGTAGAGAAGTTTGGCAACATGGAGATCAATGGGGAATCCTTTCCTCAAAGACGTGTGGTAGGGAGACTTTGTCGATCCTTGAATGAAAGTGTGCTTCTCTGGATTCAAAACAAGTGGAGTGGACAAGTCGGGACTGTCTGGCATGATTTTGTCAATGCAATAGGAGATCTTCGAGAGATAGGCATACCGGAGCAAATCATTGTAGACCACCGTGGAAAAGTCTTGTTCGTGTGTAGATGTGTGGTTGAGATCTGAGTCAACTCCAAGACGCGGCTGGTGCTGTAGATGGCCTTCAGATTCGGATGTGGAGGATGTGGATGTGGAGTTGGTGCCAACCACCGTCGATGAAAGCAGGAGAAGGAGAAGAAGCGCGTGCCTCATCATGACACGGTCGGGAAGGAGTGAGTGAGTCAACACTCAGCAATAAAAAAAGACTCAAGAGGTGTAAATCTAGTGTTTAAACGCATCGTTTGATCTTTCAGGGCAGTGCTGGTTTCTTGGTCAACCGCTGGCTGTTGTTAGGAGAGGCGCTTGCAACTTGACACAAAAGCCACGAGCCCGGCCGCGGCCAATTAAAAAAAAAAAACAGCGGTTAGGGACACACACGGTGGGATGTGTCACGTGCCCTGTTTGTGGGGCTGCATCTTTTAGGAGCAACAGGTTCACCTCACACAACCACCATCACAACGCCTGAATTAACCCATAAAGCACACCAGAGTGAACAAAATGCCAGTTGTAAGATCTGCGACTCACGCAGGGTCTTGGTACTCAGGCTCAGCTACCTCATTAGGCAGACAACTGGACGAATTCCTGAAGAAGGCGCCACCAACAGTCCCTGGAGCAAGGTTTCTTGTTGGTCCGTGAGTACACTTGCATGCTTTCTGTCTCTCTTTGTTCACTTATGCTAACACAACTGAAGACATGCAGGGTACAGCTATGCCGGTTCCACGCTAGCGGAGACGTATAACTCCTGGGACACATCCAATGTGTACGTATACTCTCTGCATTCTTTCTCAAAGCGCCACTGGACTAACTCCACATTGATAGCAAGCGAGTGTTCATTCTTGGACCTTCCCATCACGTCTACTTCAAAGGTGTGGCATTGGTAAGTGGTGCAGATGCATATGAAACTCCATTTGGAACCTTGTCAGTGGATGTGGACGTGGTTAAGAAGCTACGCAAGCAGAAGACCTTCAAAGTGATGGACATTGATACGGATGAAGATGAGCATAGCTTCGAAATGCATTGCCCCTACATCTACAAACTTACAGAGTCACTACCACAGGGGCTTCCTACCATTATTCCCATCATGATATCACATGGCGATGATGCATTCAACTCTTCAGTAGCGGATGTCTTGAAGGACTACTTGAAGGATGAGGAGAACACTTTTGTCGTGAGTAGTGACTTCTGTCATTGGGGATCACGCTTTGGATACACAGCATACACCCCAACTGCCTCCCTTAGCGGTGTAGTGAGTTTGTCTTCACGCTCCAACATACCGCTCGGTAAGTTTAAGATCCATCAGTCAATTGAGTACTTGGATAAGGCAGCAACAAAGATTGCCTCACAGGGATCATCAGAAGCATGGAAGAAGTACATTGACCAGACTGGCAACACCATCTGTGGACAGAAGCCCATTGCTATCTTACTAGAGACGCTGGAGAGAGTAAGAGAAGAGGAATCTCATGGTGAGGATTGGGCAAAGTTCAAATGGATTGGATACACACAGAGCAACAAGGTGACAAGTCCAGGAGACTCTAGTGTTAGCTATGCAAGTGGTTATGCCACCTCGTAACCCACGGGGGTGTTTCTTACACGTTTTACAGAGTACACAATGCATTTATGGAATCTTAAGGCGTACTTCAGAGGGTATCTGCAAAACAGAGCGGCACACCAACGTTGGGCTACGTAGTTGGATAAGTTGTAGCATTGTATTCAAAGCCAATGGTCTGGAGAGATTCGCAGACCGATTTCCAAATGCATTACCACGACATGCGTCATCAAGTCATTAATCACATAGCACGTTACTTCACATACTTTCCCTCTCTCTGCTTCTTCACACTCTCCTTAAGATCACTGACATCCTGTTGAGAAGCGTCGTAAGAGATGTTGGTGACCTGGTTGAATGGGTTCTCTGGAGACTTCTCAAACTCCTTGAAGACCAATTGCTTAACCTGCTGTAATCTCAAACCAGGGTTCTCCTTTCTCATTTCTGGAACTCTTCTCTCTTCATAAGCTGCCAATGCCGCCTTGAATCTTCTCTCTGGATGTCTGTCGATCTCCTTGTCAGCGACCGCACCGCCCTTCTTAGTCAATGTCAAGGCCTCAAGAGCATCATCGATACCAGATGCTGAGATCTCGGAAGATGTTGGAATGTCATTGAGGAAGTCATCGATCTTACCAGTTCTTTTGGCGGCAACCTTGGCGGCACCTCTGCCCTTAGCAGATGGCTTTGATGGGAGGGAGGCCTCTTCTTCCTTCAATGCAGCGTCTCTTTCTGCTTTCTTTCTGGCAGCTTCAGCCATCTTAGCTTCAGCATCAGCCTTCTTCTTGTTACCCTTTTTGGCGCCATCTTCCCAGTCAGCAGCTTCAGCGGCTTCACGGCGACTGTCATCCTCTGCCTTCTTCTTGTTGGCCTGGTCGGCCTTGCGTGCGTTACCAGCAGCCTTCTTGGAGTTCTCAGCACCTCCTTTCTTTGCCATTTTGAAATATTTCGGTTCGCTAGATTCTGAAAAGACAACAGAAGATCCTTGGGTTCCGATTGGATGTACAAAGAAGGTGAATGTGGTGTTAACAGACAGACAAGCTCGTCATCGACCGCCATCAACGGCCGCCAGCGGCCACACCCAAAAACGCAGATTCGCGAAATCCTGTCACGATGGCAGGTGTCCAGGTGTGCCGTAAATTCTGAGCTAAGCGCTTAGTCATCACCAGAAATAGCTTCGGAATTTGGGCGTACGCGGCACGCCTATTTTCAGCTGCCAACACACAAATCTGTTGCGCACACAAATCTGTTGCGGCTTCCAAGTGAACATCAACAGTTCTCAGCACTTGACACAGCAATTCACAAGAGCGGCAACACCGTTGACACCACTTCCCGACTACCGAGGCCCAGCCAGTGAGAGACCTGTGTGTAGTACTTCAACCGCTGCACACACCCACACTCCTTGCCGCCCACAAGCTCTCTGGCCCGACCACCAACACACGTCCAGCACCCGCCAGATAACGGTCCACGAGATGAACAACAAGCCGCCCGTCAAGTACACATCGCCTACGAAGCCTACGCCACAGAAGGCAAACAGTCCAATGATACCTAGTATCAACACATCGAGGGAGCTCACGAGACGCGTCTGGATACGCAAGCAGGATGGCACGCCGACGTCCATCTACGTCAAGGAGAGCCACTTGATTGACGATCTCAAAACACTGATTATGGAGAAGTTCCCCATGACATTGGCAAAGACATGTGACCCTTCAGACTTGATTCTCAGACTCGAGCCATCACTGTCGTCAGTGTCTCCAAGCTTCTACAACTCGCCATCCACCCCAGCAAACCGCAAGTTTCTGATACCTATGACTTCAGGCCCAAACGTTCCATCACCTAATTACAACTCACCACTCTCCCCAATACCCATATCAGCCAACAAGTCTTCTTTACTTCCTACAAAGGCGCCAACCACGGACTTCCAGAATCTCTCGGTAAGAAGTGTATCACCCGCCTCACTGCCATTGGACGCCGATCGATCGGTCTGGAGCATCTTGGACCAATACTATCCAAATGGAATGGGTATCGATAACGCATTCATAATCGAAGTCCCACATATAATGAACCCAATCTATCCACAAAGTGGATCCACACACAAGAAGAACTTCTCTCAAGAGACAATTACGGAGGAGAAGGAGCAAGACTATCAGCAGCAGGCACACCAAAGAAGGATGAACTCACTCCCTGGTCAATCAGCGACTTCAAGAAGCACAACACCAAGCACAACACCAAGCACAACACCAGCTGGTCACAAGAGATCTCAATCAAACCCACCAGAACACTCATCTGCAGTGCTTCTGCTGCCTTCACAGCCTGGCAAACCAATGAACAGTATGATCAACAGTGACGTGATACAGAGAAATGGCACCCCTGATAGAGTCCTTTCTCCACATGATCGAAGTGATCGTCAACATACTGCATCACCACAGACAAGGCTGAATGGGTCAAGTACAATGGCCAAAGTGTTACCGAGTGTCAATGTGCTCATTGTGGAGGATAACCTTATTAACCTGAGAATTTTGTCTGCACATTTACGAAGACATCGTATCCATTATGACGTTGCCAAGAATGGTCAAGAGGCAATTGATAAATGGCGTAAAGGTGGATTCCATTTGGTGCTCATGGATATTCAGCTCCCAGTGATGTCCGGTCTTGAGGCTTCCAAGACAATCCGTCGCTTGGAGAAGTTGAACCACATTGGTGTCTTTTCTCAATCCGACTTGGAAAACCTCCCACCTCTGAAACCTGAAGAGGAACTTGATCTTAACATTTTCAGATCACCTGTGATCATTGTGGCTCTTACTGCAAGTAACTTGAAACAGGACAAGCAACAGGCCCTTGCAGCAGGTTGTAATGATTATCTGACCAAACCTGTCAACTTGGATTGGTTGTTGAACAAGATCACAGAATGGGGATGTATGCAGGCATTGATTGACTTTGATGGATGGAAGTCTGGTGAAAGAATGACAAATATCTCAGCTGCCCTACCTTCACTTACTCGGAAGGCATCAAGCAGAAGAGTGCTGAGCCAATCTTCCCAAATTCAGTACTGATGATTATGTATGAGTGTAAGTCGAGATGATGACTATCTAATGAACAGGTTCTTTTAATGATTACAGAAGTTTGGCCAAACTACAGCCCCTGATTGTGAAGGCCAGAGGTTAGGAGTGCTCTTTGGCAAATGCGATGGCTTGCAAGAGCTACTAGTAGTACTAGTCTTACGTGTATACATGGAAGGTCACGTGACGCCTTCTGATTTGAAGCTCTTCGGGTCTCATACGAAGAAAGAGTTGTGCAAGCCAGGCATACGTTCCTGCTACGAGAAGTTGGGGTACGTCAGGCCGTACAACCCCAAGTGAGTGGAGCCTATAGGAGACTTGCGATGGTCCAAATTGAGCAGCTTGTCTTTGCGCTCAAGTTCCGATGCTACCGACTTCGTTGGTGAGGGAAGGCTGGAATGGTACCACCCACCGCCTGGACAGAGAGCAATCAGAGCAAGTTCGGGTGGATGGATACTTTCTGTTTCTTCATTTCCTATGTGTACGATCCTTGGGCATTTCTCCCAATCATGGCGCCCAAGCGTAGGCTGAAGTGTGTGCTAGGCAGGCTAGAAGGTCATCGAGTGTGCGAGCTCCTTCTGGAACCTTCTGGGGAAATCTGGAGTTCTGCCTAGCTGTCCTCCCCACGCCCGGCGCTCTCTGCCTAGCCGCACGAGCTGGGCAGACGCGAACGCCATGGAAGGTTCTAGAGAAACTCTCCCAACAGCTATATAAGGCGAGGACCTCCCCAACTCCACCACCAAGGTCCACACGTCTGTGAGTCCTCAGTAAACCCCACAAACACACACATAACACGATTGACTATGGATCAGACCGAATTCACAGACCGTGCACTTGCAATCATCACCAACGCACAGAAGCTTGCGGAGGAGCATGCTCATCCACAGTTGCTTCCACTCCACTTGTTGGCGGCTTTCTGTACAAGACCAGAAGACGACTCTGTCAACTACATCCAGACTCTTCTCGACAAGGGTCGTTTTGACTACCAGCTCTTCGAACGTACAGTGAACAAACACCTCGTCAGAACACCATCACAGAATCCCGCCCCACAGCAGGTTACTCCAAGTTATGCCACCGGTGAGGTTCTCAAGAAGGCCACGAAGTTCAAACAACAACAGAAGGACAGCTTTGTTGGCCAGGATCACATCTTGCTTGCACTTATTGAAGACAACAACATCAAGACCATTCTCAAGGAATGCTCTGTCACAACGGAGGGCCTCAAGCAGCAGATCTTGCAGCTCAGAGGTAACCAGAGAATTGATTCAAGAAGTGCAGACACCAACCAGGAGTTGGAGTACCTCACAAAGTATGCCATTGACATGACTGAGCAAGCCAGAGAAGGTAAGCTCGACCCGGTGATTGGTAGAGAAGAGGAGATCAGATCAACAATCAGAGTTCTTGCCAGAAGAATCAAATCAAACCCATGTTTGATTGGTGAACCAGGTATTGGTAAGACTGCCATCATCGAGGGTGTGGCACAGAGAATCTTGGAGAACGATGTCCCAACCATCTTGCAAGGATGTCGTTTGTTCTCTCTTGACCTTGCAGCTTTGACAGCTGGTGCCAAGTACAAGGGTGACTTTGAAGAGAGACTTAAGGGTGTCTTGAAAGAGATTGAACAGTCCAAGCAGCTCATCATCCTGTTCATTGATGAGATTCACATGTTGATGGGTAACGGTAAGGATGATGCTGCCAACATCCTTAAGCCTGCCTTGTCAAGAGGTAACCTCAAGGTCATTGGTGCTACAACAAACAACGAGTACAGATCAATTGTTGAGAAGGATGGTGCCTTTGAGAGAAGATTCCAGAAGATTGATGTCAAAGAGCCCACCGTCAGAGAGACTGTTGCCATCTTGAGAGGTTTACAACCAAAGTACGAGATCCATCATGGTGTCAGAATCTTGGACTCTGCTCTTGTCTCTGCTGCACAGCTTGCCAAGCGTTACTTGCCATACAGAAGATTACCAGACTCTGCATTGGATTTGGTTGATATCTCTTGTGCTGGTGTTGCCGTTGCTCGTGATTCCAAACCAGAGGAACTTGATCACAAGGAGAGACAGTTACAATTGATTCAAGTTGAGATTCAAGCTTTGGAGAGAGATCAGGAAACCGACCCAACCACCAAGGAAAGACTCAAACAAGCCAGACAGAAGGAGCAGTCTCTGGAAGAGGAGTTACAGCCATTGAGAGAGAAGTACAACCAAGAGAGACGTGGTCATGAAGATTTGACTGCAGCTAAGAGAAAATTGGATGAGTTGGAGACTAAGGCTTCTGATGCTGAACGTCGTTATGATAACGGTACCGCTGCTGACTTGAGATACTTTGCCATTCCAGAGGTGAAGAAGAGAATTGAAATGTTGGAGCAGCAGGTTGCTGAGGAAGAGGCCAGTGCTGGCGCAGGATCTTTGATTCAGAATGTTGTTGACACCGACACTATTGCTGAGACTGCTGCTAGATTGACTGGTATTCCAGTTAACAAGTTGACTGAGTCAGAGAATGCCAAATTGATTCACATGGAGAGATCTTTGGCTCATGAAGTTGTTGGTCAGAGTGAGGCTGTCAAGGCTGTTTCTAATGCCATCAGACTTTCGAGATCTGGTCTTGCTAACCCAAGACAACCAGCTTCATTCTTGTTCCTTGGTCTTTCTGGTTCTGGTAAGACGGAGTTGGCTAAGAAACTTGCTGGATTCTTGTTCAATGATGAGAACTCTATGATCAGAATTGATTGTTCCGAGTTGATGGAGAAACACTCTGTTTCGAAGTTGCTTGGTACTACTGCTGGTTACATCGGATACGAAGAAGGTGGATTGTTGACCAACCAGTTGGCAAGAAAGCCATACTCTGTAATCTTGTTTGATGAAGTTGAGAAGGCTGCCCCAGAGGTTTTGACTGTCTTGTTGCAATTGCTTGATGATGGTAGAATCACTTCTGGTCAAGGTAAGGTTATTGATGCATCCAACTCTGTTGTCATCATGACTTCCAACTTGGGATCTCACTTTATTGCTGCTCAACCAACTGCCAAGGCATCTGACGAGACCAAGGCTCTTGTCATGGCTGCTGTTCGTGGTCACTTCAGACCAGAGTTCATCAACAGAATTAACTCCATTGTCGTCTTCAACAAGTTGTCGAGAAAGGCAATTCACAAGATTGTCTCTATTCGTGTCAAGGAGATTGAGCAACGTTTCGAGGCCAATGACAAGAACTTCAAGTTGAACTTGACAGGTGAGGCTATTGACTACTTGGCAAAGAATGGATACACTGAAGACATGGGTGCCAGACCTTTGAACCACTTGATTGACAGAGAGATCTTGAACAGATTGGCCGTCTTAGTTCTTAAGGGACAGGTCAAGGACAAGGAGACTGTTCAAGTTGTCTTGGAAGGTGACCACTTGGAGGTGTTACCTAACCATGAGGCTTCAATCAATGCTGATGAGGAGATGGTTGATGATTGGTCAGATGTTGAAGATGACGATGATGAGTTGGTTGAAGCTCCAGCTCTTGACTGAAATGGGTTTTAATGATATACATTGGTGCTAGGAATACATATATAGGGCTTGTTAATATTAAAAGTTTGTTGATTTAAGGAAAGACATCAGAGTAGTTACACAGGTGTTCGTCGAGCTGTTGCTGCTGCTGTTATACACTGATTAGGTCACGTGATTACTGGTCACGTGCCGCTGCATTGGAGCTCCAGATACGCAATGTACGCCAGAGAAGCCTTACAGACCCCAAAAACATGGAAACCGGTACCAAATCACACTAAAGGAGAGTAAATATCAGTTTCAAGACCAATGAACGCCCCAAACGGCCAAGATCTCTCCCAGATCCCTCCCCTGCGGCTTTGCAAGTTTAGTGCGTACGTCCGATCACGCGCCCCAAGCTCCGCATGCCCAAATCAGTTTATCAAACCATCATCAGCAGCACCCCCCCCTTTTTCCCACTTTTTCTCCCAATTTCCCACCACTTATTTGGCCACCAAGAAAGCCTTAGAGCCCACTTTAAGCCGCTCGAAGCTGGAACACTACGCGCAACCAACTGTTTGGAACCATGGACGCTGAATTCTTTGGCTCTTTCGAAGACCTCGTTCCTTCACGACCAATCGAGCACCTGGGAGAATCGGATATGACATTCGATGGACGTCTCCCCGAGCCGTTGAAGATCTGGGAGGACGGTGGGGCCTCTGGATGTGGAGGCAAAGTGTGGGTCGCTGGTGACTTGCTCTCGAAGTATGCCCTGGATCACTCTCTGCACGGTCGCAAGAAGTGTATAGAGATCGGTAGTGGGACGGGCATCGTGGGGTTGGCGTTGGGGAAGAGCACGCAACGAGACGCCGACATGGACATATGGATCACCGACATTGACGACCTCGTGCCGTTGATGGAGAGGAACATCGTGTTGAATGAGTTGGTGGATACCGTTCATGCTGCTACACTCAGCTGGGGCGAGGAACTACCCGACTACGCCAAAGAGGGTGTCGATCTTATCTTGGCTGCTGACTGTGTGTATCTGGAGACTGCATTCCCATTGTTGGAGAAGACACTTTTGGACCTCACTGAGAATTTTGATCCACTAGTGCTTATGAGTTACAAGAAGCGCAGAAAAGCGGACTCAAGGTTCTTCAGAAAGATCAGAAAGAACTTTGACGTTATCACCATAACGGAGTTTGTCGATTACAAAACGTACATGAAGCAGGGTGTTTCTCTCTTCCAGCTGAAAAGAAGACATGGTCCAAAGTTGACTGATAAGAAGGCTACGGTGCTTTTCGTTCCATCTCCTGACCTTCTGCCGGCTGACAAGCCATTGGTTTTGGAGTAAAGTCGATTCTTCTCACTTGGATCAAATTCATACATGGGCTCTGGTAGCTACAAGATAGATAAATGTGAACACCCATCACAGGGTTATTAAGCAAGAGGTAATAAATAGTCTATCGTTTTCACTCTAAAGTCATGTTTTCAGTAGATGCCTGAAGTTTTTCAACAGCCGTGGGTATCGATAGGTCGTCAATCTGACTATCTGGGTTCGCATCAAGGTCAGTATCAGGCGTCAAAGATGCCTTAGTTCCACTGAAAGGTTCATTCTCCGTGGATTCGTTGGAAGATTGATCAACTTCATCAGTCTTATCACCGCTTTCATCAGTCTTGGTATCAGAACTCTCCTTCTTCTCAACATTCTCCTTCATGGTTGTCTGAATGTTGTAGTCTTGATCAATACCAACAACAGTAACGGTGTTGGCAAGGTACATCTCCCTCAATCTCGTTTGCAAATACTTTGCAACGTCCACCAGAGCCTTCTCCACGGTCTTGCTCATTCTCATGTAGGCTTCAGGAAGCACAAAGTACTTATCACCACTTATCCAATGGATGTTGACGGTGATACCTCTGGCCTTGAAGGAAGGAACAATCACATCTTCCAAATCAGGCTTGGTTATGCCCATGACACAGTCACCAATGAACAACGCATTGAAGTCTGCCAGGGAACTTTGGATCTCCTCTGGTGTAAGGATAGGTCTTGGGGTTTCCTTCTTCGTTTTGCGCTTCTCAAAAACGTACTTCTGATACTTTGCGATGTCCTCTGTCAATGACTGCTTTGGAATTTTGGAGTTCTGCTTCTTCTTCAGGAACACACTTCTGTATGGCTCAGGGTCTTGTGACTCGGAGTAAAGTCCATACGCTTCAGCCATCTCATGTACGAACTCACGCTGTTCACTTCTCATCGGTTTGAAGAGCACGCTTGCCTTGTCGTTAACCATGAACTCCTTCATCATGGTCTCAACGGAGAGACACCATTTTGTTTGAGCACTGGCAGTCTTGAGACAATGTGCAGCGTATGATAAATCTTCCAATGACACTGGTGCATCAGAGGACTTGGTCACACCAAATGCCTCCTTGAGTTTTTCCTCTCTCTCCTTCAACACACAAGAGGCATCACATGCCAACGTGACTCCAGCGGCACTAACCTGGGTAGACGAGGCATTACACCAGACCTTCTTCTTCTGTCTTCCACAGCCACACACTTGTTCAACCAGTTCATCACATGGTTTCGAATCATTACACCGCGAGGGGAAGTGACATTTCTTCTTGTCAATATGCGAGCAGTACTTCTTTCTCTTACCACAGATTGATGTACACTTGCATGGACCGGTATGACAGCTTGTAAGACAATGATGTTGGCACGGAAGCGGCTTACCACACTTCTCTGCACAGAATACCTCTTCTTGATAACACATGGCACGTACTTTGTTCTTACCACAGTTACACCATTTCTCAACGGTGTGTGTACACTTTGGACATGAAACATCATCCTCGTGACAGTTGTGTGGCATCTGTGGGTGACCACAGGGTAGTTCCCTTACACATTGATGAGGACAAGGTGGGAGTCGTGTACCACAACGGATTGGAGCCATCACAACGGTCTTACCACAGTGGCATACCAAGTCGTCATTTGTGGATTCCAAACATGGTGGACAAGCACCGGCATGACATGTTCTGTGGCATATGTGATCTGGGTTTCCACAGCTGAGCTTCTTGTTACACGTTTGTAGACACACGTGTGATGCTTCGACAATAAATGCATCATTCTGTCCTTGTGTGTTGACTGTATTGTTTCTGATCCCCTTTTTTCTGAGACGCTCTCTGGCAAGTGCTGATGCTTCATCAGCGCAACAAACGTTTTCACAACGGTGACGACGACAAGAGAGCAATGCAGTGCATCTTCTTGCACATGATGGCGTGTATCCGTCCTGGACAAACTTACAAGGGACGACGAATGTACTTGTGCCACACTGACATTTGGCTTTGAGGATCTCAGTGCACGAGGGGCAAGGTCCTGAATGACAAGGCGATTGACAACGATGACCACACGCTAACTCCTTGTCGCAAATGTTTTCACAAGTTGGAATCGGCTCCGTACAACTCGTTCTTGAACCTTCAGCGATGGGGGTCTTCCCACAGTGACACGTCTTCACGAGGTCTGGACTGAGAGGACAATGCCGTGGTTTACTTGCGACAGGTTCACACAGCCGCGTCATTGAATGAGTTCCACAATCATACAAAATCTCGGAGGCGGTGGTGCACCTAAAGTTTCCAATCCAGTTATCTGACTTCTTCTTTCCATAAGACTTCTGTGGCATCCTCAGATGGCATTTCACCATATCTCGCGTCTTACCACAATAGCACAACGACTCCACAAATTCTGGACATTGCCCGCATAGCCCCTCATGACAAACTTCTCCACAGACGTGCGTCTCACAGGGTAGTAGTTGGGTGCACGGTGTATTACAACTCCATCCCTTGTCATATGGCGTAATGACACAGGGCCACTGCTGCTCGTGATTCCCACAGCGGCACCTTATCTTTGGCCCAAGAGCGTTACACACAGCATGAGGTCCAGGGTGACACGGTAGGGCACACTTGTGAGGACATCCTTTTAACTGGGCACCGCATGTCTGGCCACACGATCCGGGGTTGAGTGGGTTGTGCTGCGGATGTAGCACTTTCTTACACCAACACTTGTACTGAAACTTCTGCTTCTTATGCGTGGAGTGACAAGCTGGGCACTTCCAGTTCCCATCAGCATCGGTAGACGAACCCTTGACAGACCAGCTGGAGATACAGGAGATGTGGTAGACTCTGTGGCAGTCGGAACAGGGCCAGAACCGCTCCTCTGAAGTGATCTCCATGGTGCACACGAGACACACATACGTCTCCTCGCGGATCTCCTTCATGATGGCGTGCCCGAGGTCCAGCTCCTCCTCGTGCAAATAGTGGTCCTCAGAGTCATCTGAGAGCACCGAGTCGTCGTCGGTGTCGTCCGTCATCTCCCCCTGCTCATCGCTGCTGGTGAGCTCCTCTTCGCTGTGATCGTGATCGTGGTTGTGCTCGTGCACGTGCTCATGGTCGTCCTCCGGGAACTTGAGCTCCTTCACTGCGGCCACATCGTCTATGGCTTCCACCTCCATGCTTCGCTCGACGATCTTAAGGCGTGTTGACCTGGGCGGCTAGCACTGTTGATGTTTCTGGAGCCCTCTTTCTCAAGTTTCCCTCTAGTTCCCGTTGCCGCCCAAATCCGGAATTTATTCAGGTTTCGCGAAAAAGTTGATCGGGAACAAACCCGGACACCACGGCTCTTTGGAAGGGGAGAAGGAATCAGCTGTGGGGCTCCTGCTTGCCAGTTCCTGGAATCCAACGGCGGTGGCTGGACAGCAACAAACATGAGACAAACATTGATGAAATGGGTGGCAAACGACCCGTGGGCTAAGAGGTGAGTCATTGTGCTCGTCATGTGCTCAACAAGCGACTTCCCTGGTTATGTGCAACGGTGGGGGTGTACCGAACGTGGTGCCACTGTGTGGGGAATTGGAGGAACACTGTGATAACTAACATTGGGCAAAACAGAGAAGCATGGAGGTACCAAGGCCAGTTCTCGAAGAGTGTGATGTACCGTAATCTGTGGCCTGGATTCAGTTACGGGGTTGGTGCCTTTGCTATCTACGTGATTGCGGAGAAGCTCTTCTTCCCAGCAGCAACTCACCACTCTACTCCATCCGAAGAGGAGCATCACTAATTGGAACGTCTGATCTCAAAGTGATCTTCTTCCCTATATTTTTTCCACTATTTATTACCGTCTGTCCAGTTGTGTGGACATGACCATTATTTATACCTTTCACATGTATCAAGCATCATGCTGTAGTCCATGCCACGTACCATGGTGGCTAATCATCATCATCCTCAACCTTCACTACGTGTTCAGAACCACGGTCAATGTTGGTCTCTGGACCCTCGACAACTTCATCTTCATCCTCTTTCACCACCACACTTTGTAGAGCCTGAGTTGCCTTTCCTTCGTCAATGATTTGGACATCTGGAGAGAACTTCACAGGTAAGCCAGGTGGCACAATGGTTTCAACGACAATTTCAGGCATGTTTGGCTCAGGTCCATCTGGTATTGAGTCCAAGTCAAACTCATTCCCCAAAATCACGTTCAAAATGATAATTGCACCAGGCTTGGATAGCACCAAACTGTTCTCCTTACAAAACGCTGCAGCGACACAGTCTGGACAGCCCCAATCACATGGACACTCTTCAACACGTTTCAATGCGTCCTTCAAAATAACATGGATGTGATCAAATGCCTTCACACATAACCCTGACCCATACTTACCACCTTTCGCATCATTGAAGATAAGTCTTGCTGGTCTCTTTCTCGATGTTTGTCTCTCTGCGAACTCCTTCTCTGGGGCCTTGCACTCTGTATGGATCTCATCAACACCAGAGACGATAACCAATGGAAGCATCCCCATGATTGCATGTTGTGCGGCATGAATTCCACCAGCTGCATTCAAGCTCTTATACGTGATCAGATCCAAGGCGTGGGATGGGACATCAATCCAGAACCCCTTTGAATGAATAGTGACGGGTGGATTGTGAACTTCAACGGCATCCAAGATCCTCTTCTGTTTGTCAACTTTGTAGAATCCAAAGACAACAATTGTCGTTAAAACTTTACCAAAATACACCGGAACATCACTGCCTTCCATTGATCTCACCATTTCAATCTCTTGTGGATCAACATCGGTGAAGTCCCTCTGACTTGTGACCCAATCAACTTCCACACGTTCAACTTTGGCAAATCTCTCTTCTGTGTTGAACTCTCGAACCAAATATGGATAGCCTTGATGAATAAATATTCCACCTTCATACAGTGTGAAACTGGTTCTTGATGCCTCAATCTCTTCAATGACGATGTTTCTGTTGTTCGTGATATCAACAACGGCATACTGATCCTCGTCAATACCTCTGATCGACACATGTTTTGAAGGCCATGGCAAGTACCGGTTCGCAGTATGGTACCCTTCAGCATCTTTCACAAGCTTTGGTAACGCCTTCTCAATGTTTGGGAAATACCAGCCATCCCTCTCCGGTTCAATAGGAAGCTCAAAAGCGGCACACTGAAGATGACCCTCAAGAACCAAGATGTTGTCAAAGTCAAGAACAAGATCCTGGAACTGCTTCTCAAGTAGCAGCTCTGGGTGCTTCATATAATGTTGATCAACTGGAGAGTCACTCCCCACAACCAAGGTCAAAGAGTCCTTGTTACGTCTTCCTGCTCTACCACTCTGTTGGTGGAAGTTTGCAATCGACAACGGGAATCCGCACATAACAACAGAATCGAGTCCTCCAATATCAATACCCAATTCGAGTGCGTTTGTAGAAATGATGGCAGATAAATTCCCATGAAACATCTCTTGTTCAATTTGACGACGGTCAGATGCAGAATAACCACCTCTGTATGACATGACTTGAGACACAAGATCCGGTTGGTTGATCTCCACAAATCTGTTTCTAACTTCTTTCATCAAAAGTTCACACACACGCCGCACATAACAGAATGCAATGGTTCTGACATTGTTGAGTACCAGTTGTACCAGGATCTTTGCAGTTTCGGCGATGAAGTTCTCACGACCAGATGATAAATCTCTAGAGTTGATGTAAGGTGGGTTCCACACAACCATATGTTTCTGTCCAGCTGGAGAGCCATCCTCTTCGATGTGGACAATGTCTTCAACGTCAACTCCAAAGATGGCGTTCATGTGCATCACTGGATCCTTGAGGGTGGCGGAACATGAAATGAACTGGACTCCATGGTTACCCAAAAACTCACACACTCTTCGAAGTCTTCTCATGACCAATGCAACATGTGATCCAAAGAGACCCTTATAGATATGGAGCTCATCAATCACCACAAATTTCAAGTTCATCAAGAAATGCCTCCAAGTTTGATGGTTTGGAAGGATACTGGCATGTAGAATATCTGGGTTTGTGAAGATCACACGAGCGTTGTTCTTGATTTCTCTTCTCATGTTTGCATCTGTGTCACCATCGAATGTATCCACTAGTGACTTCAATCCCATCTTGTTCATCAAACTCTGGAACGAGCGCTTCTGATCTTGTGCAAGGGCCTTTGTTGGGAAAATGTACATCGATGTAGACTGGTCGACATTCTCAAGTTGATGCAACACCGGGATTTGATAAATCAAAGACTTACCAGATGACGTGGATGTTGAAATGATGACATTCTCTCCTTCATGAATAGCGTTCAACGCCTGTGCTTGATGTGAATAGAATCCTGGTATCTCCAATGCACCTCGAAGATTATCACTGAGTTCGTAGTTGAGTTCTTGATACTGGGCTTCTCTCTCTGGAATCACAAATGATCCAACAACCTGATTCTTGTAGTTTGTTCCCTTAATCCGCTCAATCATAACAGGAATTGGCGGTCTCTCTTCACCAGGTTCAAGGCGCCTGTTGGCAACCATCTGCTCGATGGGATCGACATAGTCGCGTCTTCTCGGAATCAGCTTCTGGGCTTCATCAGAGAGGTGCTTTGCTGGGTCCTCAATGGTTTCAGCCTCACACCTTGCAAGATACTCGTTTGCCGCTGTGACGAACTTCTTGTCTCTTTTGGCGATCAAGCGCTTCATGGACTCGGCGCTGTACTGTGGGACCTTCATCTCTGAGTAGAAGGTGGACTTGGTCTTTGTCTTCCCCACGTTGCCATCGATGAACTCGAACACCAGGATCTGTTCGGTGAGTTCCATGTCTCTCAGCTTGAACATGTCGAGGTCCTTCTGGACATGGCCCTTGCCCCACGTGAACTCCTTCTTCTCCACGGTGAACTGGTTCTCATCAACGTACTTGAACAGTATGTCCTCCGGTAGCAGGACCACCAACTTAGCAGCGTCTTCCAGGGTGAGCGCCCTGCCGATGACCTTCTCCACGGGCTGTTTCAGCGTGTCGAACTTGGGGATGATGTGCTTCCTGGAGGAGACGAACGTGGAGTACGAGTTGAGCCGGAAGTGTATCTTCTCCAGCTCCTTGAGCCAGTCGGGCCAGTGCGCCTTGAGGTCCGTGGCTCTGGCCTTCTTGGCGGCTCTGGCATTCGGTGCTGGCGGCTGGTCACTGCGGCGCTTCGTGGTGTCCATGCTCCATCGGTTGGCGGGTTGGCGGGTTGGCGGCAGTGGCAAAGAGCAACGAGTAATGGTGGGCTCTGGCGCTGAAGTGGCTCTGGCGTTCTGCCAAAACATCACGGGTCAATAGTGGCGCGCCTGCAGTGGGATCGAGACGGACCCAAACAAGAGCTATTGCAAGACACCATGAACCGTGGACAGCAGTGCCAGACACTAATAAGATCATCTCAAGGTGCAGATCTCATATCATCGCTCTCGATCTCTGGCGGCAACGGCGTTTTCTTCTCGGCTTTGTGCTGCGTGCTGCCACAACAGGCAGATCAATGACGCTGGGGACAGAAAACAGGAAACAGCATCACAGCTTCTCTGTATCCATCGGTAGGCGCCGTGTATAAAGAGAGCTGATTCTTCTCTCTAGCAGCTGCTTTGGTCCGCTTTGCAAGAATGCCACATCAGAAACAGCACAAACGCTCCCTCAAGATGCCGCTCAAACTCACTTCGCTCCTATTAGAGGTCATCAATTGCATCGTGATGGCCATGGACACGCAAAGCATGATACACAAATTCACAGACGTTGAGCTGAACGGAATTCCTGTGAACATCAAGTTGCTGGAGATCACAGGCAATTGTTTCACTTATTTGAGACTTCCGAATCTGCAAACTCTCATAGTGCACCTGTCAGATTTTCGAGATGGTCGCCGTCCTCGCTTCCACAACATATACATCCCACAGGTGAAGTACTTGGAAATCGAGTACGAAAATAGAATGCCAGTGATCTACCACGTCGATACAGGGGAAATTTCGCCTGGCAGATATTCATGTTTTGTTTGTTGTGCAAAAGGCGGCCACACGCTATACACACAGAGCCCTGCCGACGTGTGCAGACACCCCGAAACAGATATCTCACTGTGCTGACCTTACGTTCTCCTAGACGTTCGCGGATATCATTGTCTATGGACGGTGTGATTACATCATTTCACACCTGGAAATGCCTTGTGTGGTCTGCCTTAGGTGGCGAAGCTGTCACTTACAAAAGGCCCCACTAGAAGAGGTCAAAAATGATAAGAGCACCGTACTTGGAAATGGTATACATCGAAAGCACATCAGATAAGCCTCCCACACCAAATTTTGAGTGGAATGAAAGCATTGGAACTCAACTGAGGATGGCAGCCCTTCGAGTCTCCTCCAACAGAGTCGATCTGACTGGATTTCTAACCCAAATCCTCAGAACAAGATTTCAACTTCTTGAGATCGTTCACTTGACCAAGGCTCACATCTCCCCCAGTCCACTATTCGTTCCGTTGCGAATCATCCACGGCCTTTCCACAGTGAAAGAGATTTTCTTGGAACACTGCTCAGTTCCTCGTGAAACAGATTTGTCTCGTCCGCTTTTAGGTATGGTTCCCGGGATGAGAGCCAACATCGAAGGAATGCCGATGACTCGAACGGTGAATTTTCGGTCACTGGATGTCACTTATCACGGTGAGCCTCTCAGACCTTGGCAGACACATTGATATGGATGTATTCCAGTACATGAGCACCATGTCCCCTGGTTGTTGCTTGTTGGTGATGTGGGTCTCGAGAGGGTGCCTTTGGAGGGTGCGCGGTGATTCCAAATGAGCAGAAAGAACCACATACAATCTCTGCGCGTAGCATTGAGCTTGTTCGAAGGCCCAATAAATGATCTTTGTATGCATTCCAAAGCCTGAGACCATCATATACCGATAATAGAGATTTTTTCCTTGTCAAAAGAGACGCTCAAGATGTAGCAACATGTGGTTTTTGATGGCAAGAATTGACCATCCATAGCCAGCCACTTGAGTGGGGACCCTGCTCTTTTGAAGAAAGAATCTTACTTTAGACACTAGCTTTTCACTAGGCCAACATTTTCCCCAAGATAGATCGCCACGTGGCTGCTTTAGTGGGATGTTGTTGTCGCCAGAGAAGTGAGTGAAAGGGGGTACCCTTTGGGATTTCTTGGATTTTGGCCAGTTCGCGGATTTTGGCGGGCCCCGGCAAAAGCAGAAGCAGAAGTCGCCCCGTCATGTATCCCAGTGTTGATCCAAGATGTAAACAAATCAACGAAAAAGCACTTCAAGCCGGCCACCTCTCTCTCAGAAACGACTACTGAAATGTCACGAGACTCAGGATTCTCATACGTCCACCTGACTCAGTCACACTACGCGCAGTACACCTCCTCGTGGGTTCACGACAAGCTTCCGAATGACCCCATCGACACGCCAAACATTGCGCTGGACAACGACGACGATAACGACGCATCGATCCAGAACTCGTCGTTTGGAGCTTTGAAGAACAAAATGCATAAGGACCCTGTATGGAAGGATCTTCAACTTGAAAAGATCATGAGGGATGATCCGCGCTGGTGGAAGAGCGTTGAGGACAACAACGTGTTGAAGAAGTTGGACAACTTTCACATGGCAGATGACGACTTCATCATGAACCCATCAAATTCAAGGGCCCCGGTTGGGCAATCGAGCATTGGCACTGAAAGTTTATCGCATGGGCAAACAGACAACTTTGACATTACCACTCCTGAGATGCTGAGGAATAGAGGAGGTCCAAGAAGTGCTCAGAACTACCAGACTCCCATTGGCAGAATTGTGAGATAGCTATATGAAGGAGTTCATGACCTGAATGAATGCTACGATTTATGAATTCGAAATAAGAAATAAAAGGCATAAATGTATTCAAACGGGCAAGTGCGGTGGAGTTGCTCACTTCAAGAAGAATGGAATGTCCTCGTGCAAGGACTTGGCCTGTGGCTTCCAACCCAACTCCTTCTGTGTCTTTTCAGATGTGACAGGTGCGTTGGTGGCATACAAACCGGCAGCTGGAGCCATAGCCTCAGGGATGTCACCTGGAGATGGGATCTTGGCCTCCAAACCCAAGGCAGAGGCGATCACCTTGGCGGTCTCACCCAACTTCATGGTCTCAGCCGCCGCGTTATAGTTCACACCTGCCTTTCCCTTCTCGAGTGCCAAACGGAACAAAGCAGCAGCATCGCCAACGTGGACAGAAGGCCACTCGTTCTCACCGAAGTAGGGAACGAATCCGATTGCCTTGGAGATGTCTGCCCATCTGCTGATGAACTCACAGCGGGTCTCATTGTGGACAGTTGGACTGAGTCTGATGACCATACCCTTCACTCCCTTGTCTGCATACTCAAAAACCAAATCAGGAGCGGTTCTGAAGCTGAATGGTGGTGGAAGGAACTCAGAGGAAAACTCTTCATCGGCTGGTGGACTTCCAATTGGTTGGATACAGGCGAGCAACCCACTGGCAAGAGCAAATGGCTTGTTTGTACCTTCAAGGGCTTCGCAAATGGCCTTGATGGTAGCATACTCCTCCTCAGCAGATTGTTTGAAAGTTTCAAAGCTCTTGAAGTCGAAGGCAAGGTGAATGACTGCATCTGCATCCTCAACTTCCTTCTTGATGATATCAAAAGATGCAAGGTCTCCCAAGACTGGAGTTCCACCGAGCTTGGTGACCTTTTTGGCAGACTCTTCGGATCTGCAGAGACCTCTAACGGTGTATGAATGAGCAACCAACTCCTTTGTGACGGCAGTGCCGATGAAGCCAGATGCTCCTGTAACGAAAACTTTCTTCATCATATCTCTCAGTGTTGTTGATGCGGGGCTGTTGCAGATCTGATCTGTGTTGTGAGGACCCTGCACAAGCAGCTCTTGATGACTTCTCATATGGGCGACTTGGCTAAGCCTTTTATACTAAATCTTCGTTGAACATGATGTAAACATGTAAACAGTATATATGAGCCTAATTAGTAAGTCTAATGATGGCTATGTAGCCATCTAAACTAGCACTTCATCACTTTTGGTTGAGAGCACCGATTACTAACACGGACCGGTGACGGCGAATGGCGATGGCTTCCCTTTCAAGAAGCTAACTCCGCTTATACCTATTTTGGGAAGCTTTTAAAAGCGTTCAACGGCTTTCTGGATGGTAAATACCACCAAATAGCTAACTCCTTGCCTTTCATGTTTGGAACACCATTCTTTTAAGAGAATCAATTAGTAAGACCGGCTGGTGTGAAGCGCTGGCTTCCCTTTCGAGAGACTAACTCCGCATCTGTCGAGGCATAGAAGCTGTTACGAGCGCTGCAGACTTGTACAAGTAGTAAACATCTAGCTCACTTGCCTTATCGAGCAAGTTTGAAATATCTTGCCTCGGATCTAAGGTCCGAGTTGGTGCAGTGTTGGCAAAAGGCCGTGTGGTGTCAACTATGTTCGGTTTGATGGCTAGCGCGCGGGGATATCTTGCAGATCGTGTGCCACTACTACTACTAGTGCCAGTGAATGAACTAAAAACGTCATACTTAGCCTTATGAGATAGAAGCAAGTCATTCGGGACTCAATATCCCGACCCTAGCTTTAGCAGCCTCTGGCTGGCCCCCAAACACATTGGAGTTCATCAGTGTTTTGCCCAGGTTTGTACAGCTTAGCACCTTGTTCGTGATCTTTGTCTTTCAAGTACAATGTCTCCTTCGTACTGTTCCCAATAAGCAACTACACCACATATAACATTAACATGACATGATCCATAACAACAAACATCGATATACACATAGAAATCGCTGTTTTTGGCTTGTGCTCAGCACAATCAGTTCTTAGCCGCGGCAACCTTTGCAAGCTCATGCCTGGAAGATGATGGTTAGTATTGATCCTGTAGCACCAGATGCAACAATGCGCAAAGCATTGAGATCCTGATGAGGCACTTACTTGAGCTCCTTGGAGAAGTTATCATCGACATCATTATCGTCCCAGTCCTCTACCCAAAGGGCCTTCTCTCCTTCTTGGCCAACTGCTTGGTTCGTGTCCCAGTTCTCAGCCTGGAAGTCTTCGAACTCGTCGTCCTCTTCAAGTGACTGCACGACCTTCTGCTTCTCTGACAATTCCTTCTGCTCTGACATTGTTATCTTCTCTGTTCACCAGGCTACTTCCCTGTGTATCACAAGTTGACGTCGGTGGTGCAGCTCTGTCGCCTCCAGATCTAGCTACACGTACACTGGGTCTCGCGAATTCGCGAACGTTTGCCGTCCTTAATGACACGCGCGGTTTGGGCAGCGGTCCGGGCCACACATCGAAAATTTTGGCTCCTAGACGCATCACCAAAACAAGGACGGGCAGCTAGAGGGAGAAGTAATTAGCCGCCGACACGGATCAAGCGCTCACACACACAGCTACACCAGCACAAAGCACATCCTCACACGACCGGCACTGGGACCTTCTGGCTTACAAAAATCTTTAACCACAAAGATGAAGGAAACAGTAGTCGACGTCGCTCCAAAGCGCATCAGAGGAATCGAGTTCGGAGCCCTCAGCGAGGAGGACATCCTGGCGCAGTCCGAGGTCGAGGTGTCCACCAGGGACCTCTTCGATCTGGAGAAGGGCCGTTCGCCCAAGCCGTTCGGTGCCCTGGACACCAAGATGGGTATCTCCTCCAACTCGTCAGAATGTGCCGTCTGTCACGGGAACCTGGCAACATGTCACGGTCATTTCGGCCACCTCAAGCTTGCACTCCCAGTGTTCCACGTCGGATACTTCAAGGCCACCATTCAGGTTCTCCAGTCGATCTGTAAGTGCTGCGGTACCGTGCTCATCGACGAGGAGTCCAAGAGACGCTTCAAGCAGGAATTGAGAAGACCGGGCATTGACAACTTGAGAAGAATGGGAATCATCAAGAAAATTCTCGAACAATGTAAGAAGCAAAGACGTTGTTTCGAGTGTGGTGCAATCAATGGTGTCGTGAAGAAAGCGGCTGCAGGATCAGGTACTGCTTCTTTGAAGATTGTCCATGACACTTTCAGATATGTTGGTAAGAAGCCAGTGGCAGAGAAGTTAGAGTGGGATAGGGATATCGATGCTGCAATCAAACACAACACTGAGATTGAGAAGTTCATCAAACGTTCCATGGACGACTTGAACCCATTGAAAGTGCTAAACTTGTTTAAGCAAGTGAAACCTGAAGACTGTGAGCTTGTCGGTATCGATTCCGGAAGAGGAGGAAGGCCAGAAATGTACATCTGGAGATACTTGCCGGCCCCACCTGTCTGTATCCGTCCTTCCGTCATGATGAGTGATTCCCCAACCTCCAACGAAGACGATTTGACCGTCAAACTGACAGAGATTGTTTGGACCAGTTCCTTGATTAGAGTTGGTATCGAGAAGGGTATCTCCATCAACAACCTGATGGAACAATGGGACTATTTGCAGCTATCTGTTGCTATGTACATCAACTCTGATGCAGCATCTCCATCTATGCTTCCAGGAGCCGGTGGTTCCACCAAATCTGCCAAGCCAATTAGAGGCCTTTGTCAGAGACTGAAGGGTAAGCAAGGTCGTTTCAGAGGTAATCTTTCTGGTAAGCGTGTTGACTTTTCTGGTCGTACCGTCATTTCCCCAGATCCAAACTTGTCCATCGATGAGGTCGCTGTGCCTGACAGAGTCGCCAAGGTGCTCACATATCCAGAGAAGTGTACGAGATACAACAAGGAGAAGCTTCAGAGACTGATTGTCAACGGACCAACTGTTCACCCGGGTGCCAACTATGTTCTCAAGAAGAACGAGGATGCTCGTCGTAACTTGAGATACGGTGACAGAAACAAGCTTGCTAAGAACTTGCAGTATGGAGACGTTGTCGAAAGACACATCGAGGATGGTGACATTGTTCTTTTCAACAGACAGCCATCCCTTCACAGACTTTCCATCTTGGCACATTACGCTAAGATCAGACCATGGAGAACTTTCAGATTGAACGAGTGTGTCTGTACACCATACAATGCCGATTTCGATGGTGATGAGATGAACTTGCATGTTCCTCAAACCGAAGAAGCAAGAGCAGAAGCTATCAATCTCATGGGTGTCAAGAATAACTTGCTGACTCCAAAGTCTGGTGAACCAATTATTGCAGCCACACAGGATTTCATTACAGGTTCCTACTTGATCTCACACAAGGACTCCTTCTTTGACAGAGCCACATTCACACAGTTGCTTTCTATGATGTGTGATGCAAACTTGCAGTTTGATCTTCCACCACCAGCTATTCACAAACCACACTACATGTGGACAGGTAAGCAGGTCTTCTCTCTTTTAATCAGACCAAACAAGAGCTCACCAGTTGTCATCAACTTGGATGCTAAGAACAAGACCTTCACACCTCCAGCAAATGGATTCCCAAATGAGATGTCACCAAACGATGGATTCGTCATTATCAGAGGATCGAACATTCTCAGTGGTGTCATGGATAAGTCCACTCTTGGTGATGGTAAGAAGCACTCTGTCTTCTATACAATCCTGAGAGATTATGGTCCTAAGGAGGCAGCACAGGCTATGAACAGAATGGCTAAGCTCTGTGCCAGATTCTTGGGTAACAGAGGCTTCTCCATTGGTATCAACGATGTTACACCAGGTCATGAGTTGAAGGCCAAAAAGGAGGAAATGGTTGAGGCTGCCTATGCTAAGTGCGACGAGCTCATTTTATTGTATAACGAAGGCAAGTTGGAGACACAGCCAGGTTGTAACGAGGAACAGACATTGGAAGCTAAGATTGGTGGTCTTTTGTCCAAGGTTAGAGAAGAAGTTGGTGATGTTTGTATCAATGAGTTGCCATCTTCTAACGCTCCATTGATCATGGCCACATGTGGTTCCAAGGGTTCTACTCTCAACGTTTCCCAAATGGTTGCCGTTGTGGGTCAACAGATTATTTCCGGTAACCGTGTTCCAGATGGTTTCCAAGATCGTTCTTTGCCACATTTCCCAAAGAACTCCAAGACTCCACAATCGAAGGGTTTCGTCAGAAACTCTTTCTACTCTGGTCTTTCTCCACCAGAATTCTTGTTCCATGCTATTTCAGGTCGTGAAGGTTTGGTCGATACAGCTGTCAAGACAGCTGAGACTGGTTACATGTCCAGAAGATTGATGAAGTCCTTGGAAGATTTGAGTTGTCAGTACGATAACACTGTCAGAACTTCAGGTAATGGTATCGTTCAGTTCACTTATGGTGGTGATGGTCTTGATCCATTCGACATGGAAGGTGATGCCAAGCCTGTCAACTTCAACAGAACATGGGATCACTCTTACAATGTCACCTTTGACGCCGACCAGAAGACACTGCTTCCACATGAAGTCATTGAGACATGTGAAGATGTGTTGAAACCATTGGAGGCCAAGCTCGTCAGATACGATAACTTGGGTCGTTTGGTCAAACCAGAGGACTTTGAAAAGATTGAGTACATTGATCAAAACGATGCTGAGAGAGAGTTCTACCAGTCCATTCGTGAATTTATGCACAAGAAGGCTGTTCGTCTATCAAACGTTAGAAGCTCTAAGGGATTACAACCGTTGTTGGAGAAGCCAAATGATGAGTTGGCATTGATGGACCTTGATGAAGCTGCAAGTGACTATGCCATTGGTGCAGTGAATCAATTGTCGAAGATCACAGAAGCTTGTGTGAAGGAGTTCTTGGACATTGCCATCCGCAAGTATGGACGTGCTAGAGTCGAACCAGGTACCGCTGTTGGTGCCATTGGTGCCCAGTCCATTGGTGAGCCAGGTACACAGATGACATTGAAGACTTTCCATTTCGCTGGTGTTGCCTCTATGAACGTTACACTGGGTGTGCCTCGTATCAAAGAAATCATCAATGCTTCCAAGGTCATCTCTACACCAATTATCAATGCTGTTCTTGTCAATGACAACGATGAGAGAGCTGCAAGAGTTGTTAAGGGAAGAATTGAAAAGACTTTGTTGTCAGATGTTGCATTCTATCTACAAGATGTTTACAAGAACAACCAATCTTACATTGAGATCAAGATTGATTTGAAGACAATTGAAAAACTGCAACTGGAGTTGACCATGGAGGACATTGCATCGGCCATCGGTAAGGCTCCAAAGCTCAAGATTGGTATCACAAACGCTAGGGTGACAGGTCATAACAAGATTACTGTCGATGTTCAATCTGCAAGTGAGTCCAAGGCTGTTCACTCCACTGATATGAAGGAGTCTAGTGATTATGATATCTTCTTCAGAATGCAACATCTTCGTCGTGCATTGCCAAACGTTGTCGTTAAGGGTCTTCCAGATATCGCAAGAGCAGTTATCAACATTCGTGATGATGGTAAAAAGGAGCTTCTTGTGGAAGGTTATGGTCTTCGTGAAGTCATGTGCACTGATGGTGTTGTTGGAAGCAAGACTAGAACGAACCACGTTTTGGAAGTGTTCCAAGTTCTTGGTATTGAAGCTGCTCGTGGAAGTATCATTGGTGAGATTGATTACACCATGTCTAAGCACGGTATGAGTGTTGATCCTCGTCACATCCAGTTGCTTGGTGATGTTATGACGTACAAGGGTGAAGTTCTTGGTATTACAAGATTTGGTCTTTCCAAGATGAGAGACTCCGTTTTGCAGTTGGCATCTTTCGAGAAGACCACTGATCACTTGTTTGATGCTTCGTTCTATATGAAGACTGATAAGGTTGAAGGTGTTTCTGAATGTATCATTCTTGGTCAGACTATGTCTATTGGTACTGGATCTTTCAGGTTGGTTAAACAGGTTGCCATTGATGAAGAAGATCTTACTCCAAAGGCAACTTTGTTTGAAGAGTTGTGTGCATCCAGTGAGGTGTCTGTTCAGTAAAGTATGGGATTGTTGGGTTATTGTTGTGTTTGTCGCATTTGTGTTTAAACTTGCATCGTCCTCTCGTTTAGGATGGAATTTCACTTGTAATATAGAAAAAATTTATATGATTGAAAAGGTCAGTTTGAACTGTAGTGGAAGTTACTTCATCACCAAAACGGAATGTTCACCATGAGAGAGATCTTCAATCTTCTTGACAGAGGAGACAAATCCTGGGCTCTCCATCATCTCATCACTCCACCTGAGCAAATTTGGGTACTTCTTCTTATCCACAGCAGCTTCCAATCTCTTAGATTTGAAGCAAATTTGAGCAATTGGGAACACCAAGATGATATCAGCAGCAGATAACTTGTTACCGACAAAGTACTTGTTCTGTCCCAACACCTTCTCCAAATAGTCCAGGACTTGAACCACTTCAGGGAAGTTGTACATTTCACGAACCGAGGAGTTATACTTCTGAACGATTCCACGAACCATGAATGGGGCCTTATTATCACCAACACCCATCACTGCCAAGAACGTGATTGGTGGTTGTAAAGTTCCCTCAGTCAAATGGAGGAAATAATCAACCTGTTCAGCATCATCTTCATTAGCTGGAGTGAACTTCCCAAGCTTGTCAAAGTGCGTGATCAAGTAGTTGATGATGTGTCCTGATTCTGCAAGGACTTTCTTCTTTCCCTCACCATAGTCGAGCTCCACGAGTGGTGATTTGCCAAAAGGATGGATCTTCTTCAATTCCTCAGGTGCTCGTTTACTAGCGTTACGGTTGTACAGCTTGATCTCATACTTCAGATCAAGTTCCTCGAGGAGCCAGATGATTCTTTGAGCTCTTGATGCTTCGAGCCTTTGTGCGGGTTCAGTTAGTACTGCTGGACTTCATGAACATGGGAGATCATGTGTAAAAAGGTCCATGAGGATCAACATACCAATGAACGATGATTGTTGGTTGTCTGTCGGGCATTTCGATCCGTTCTTCTGCACTTATCCAGGGGACAACAACAGCACAGAACTTGCCAGCAAGCGATAGAAGCAGTGGTCAAGACTTTTTTAAACCATCGTGGAGGATTCCATTGTAGGTGCGGAGAAGGTGACAGGCACAGCAAACTTCGAGGCGCTTGCTCTTCTGTGACTCGGTGGGTCGGCGTTACTCGGCTTTCGGGGAGTGGAGGTTGCGAGCCCTGTTGCTTGAGCGCGGAGTTGGCCTTCCGGGTGTAAGCGGTCAGGGATCGTGGACAGCTGAGTTGTGAGCAGTGGGAGAGGTTTATGGAGCACGGAGTTGGAGAGTTGGAGCTTGTATACCACTTCATCCACTACCTTGTACCTAGAGAGCATGGAATACCAGTGCTTTGCTCTCTTTCCTCACACTAGCAGGGCAACTCCCTGGCTCTAGAGATCTGATCTCATCTCATCAAATGTGTCAGCGGAGTTTCGAATTTGAGGTTCTGCTGGCACATGCATAACCCATCCAGGTGATGAGCTGGAGACAGGAATTGTCGCCGCTGTGGTTGTGCGCTGATTCTTATCCACGCTTACGGCCGCTGTTAATTAGTCTGTTAGGTGTTCGATGTGTAGGGTTTGCCCATGGTACTACGCATAGCACTTGGGTGTTTAGCAACAAGAGCTCTGGAGGTTGATCCACCCGGGGCCATCGATGGGTGTCCACTTGATATGGGGCTGTCACCTCTCCCGTATCGTACGAGACAAACGCTCTCTAGAAGTGCTCACTAGAAGTGCTCACATTTGTTTACCACAGCAACGAGTGTTGTAAACAACGGTAAACAAGGCATCTGAAGGCGCCATACATGCGAACGATCACGTCTGGGGGGACAACTTCATTGCCCATAGCTCGTGGCGTAAACACACACCGTACGCGTCCGCGCTCAGAGCTCTTCCCTATACGCGCCTGTTCTCTTTTGAGGCGACCTAAAGGCAATTTTTTTTTTTTCAATTGCTATAGACCCTGCCAGTTGTGCTAGGATACACAGCTAGGGAAGATGACCATGAGTACGAAGCTCTCGTGGAGGGATAAGATCACAACCTGAACAAGCCTCAGCGGTGAGCAACCTTGAGCTGAAAGTCTTCGAAACACGTGAAGAGCTTGTATACCACCACGGTAGGGCCCACCAAGTTTCATGAACTCACAAGCTCTGGCTGAGTGACTAGGAGCGTATATCTCGAGTTTTGTGTTACCAACAAGCTTGAGGGCGGTCGGTAGCGCTCCGGCTTTTAACACCAGGGCTCTCCCGCAACTTCACAAAATATCCAGACCCTAGCAGGCCTCTTTCATCCGGGTCTTGTTCTACGAAAGTCCTGGCCTACAGAGCCATTGCCAGACCCTCTGCCCTGCTTAACTATGGGAGAGAGCAGCTTCTGGTTGTGCCATCTTGGAGCGCCGGCGAAGAGTTCAAGCGGTCAAGCCCCCCATCGATGAGCAGACAGGGATTGGGCCCCTGGGTATCACCTCTGGGGGCGAACGGCCGTACACACAACAGGTCAAACGACACGACAGAGGCTCCAAGCAGCTCTTCCAAGCAGCTCTGTCTCTATAGTTGTAGGGAAATTTTAGGGAGATGTGGCGGTGTTTATAACCGCTTAGCTCGCCATGATGAGTTTGAAGGGTTTGTTGTAACTTGTAGGCACGCTGGAGCAGAGTTGTCATCAAGGCAGCCGGATAAACCCTGCAAACACTCCCACAAAGTTTCCCGAACTCACAGCAAAGGCCCTGAGGGCACATAGGAGCACATAGACTAGGGCAACATCGCTGTTGTATGGTGTCAGGGGTCCGTTGCTAGGCCGAGAAACCCACATGGCGGCGCTCGTAGCCACACAAAGGTGTGCTCTGGTGAAGAGCTCGTAGCACCTGTGGTGGTTTGACGGTGGCGCTACAATCCTAGATCTGGACCCAGCACTTGGGAGCAAGCTGAGCAAAGGATGTTTACTATGGATCCCTTTGTGTGTAGAACCATCGAGAAGCGCTCACAGCCCAGCGGACCTGTGAACATGGAACCATGCAAGGGCTAGACCCAGCTCCTCAGCTTGAGCCTCCCTTCCTTCCCATCGTTGCAACTTGCGGCAAAAAGTTCCCCTCTGGGAGCACCACCACGAAGGTTGGATCTGCGGCGATGACGGCGATGTTGTGCAAGTTCCACCGCGGTGACTCCGTTGACACATGTTCGAGATCTGGTGACTGGTGATGATCCCTGCGATGGGCGCATGATGGGCGGCTGCATTCGCGTCTGGATAAGAATCGCGCACGTGACCAGAGCCCGGGTGGCATACTCTGGACTGTTCTGAGAGGCCCCCTGTTGGTGCTATGGATCCCAGGTAAAAGAGATAGATAATGTCCAATACAACACTACTAACTATCACCCAAGGATCTCGCGTTCAAGCGCACACACACACTGAGCAGGGACTGCCAGATAGCACGCCCAGGAGGCATCCTGCAGCCCATTGCATACTGTCGTAAAACCCGCAGCCACAAAGCGCAACATCCCGGTCCCCATCTCTCCCAGTCCCATCCCAAGTGCCTGTCCAGGTTCCCCCATGCACAGAAGATCCGGCCCATCATCGCAAACGGGCAGAGAGCCTTGAGCCCTTGAAGCTGCACCAGGGGTGTCCCAGCTGTGGCAAACTGGCATGCCCGGTGGCGGTCGTATATAACCTATCGCCCACCCTGAATTCTCTTCCTCCATCAACAACTTGCCCCTACCTAGCACTCCCTATCTCCAAGTCCACATCAATGTTGTTCAAAAGGTGCGCACTTGGCCTCGCCATGGCCGCTATGGCTCTTGCCGAGGGTACTTTCTACTACAACTCCTCCTCCTCTGCCATCGAGTCCTCTTCCTCCTCTGAGACATGGATCTACTCCCCATCCGCATCCGCTACAAGTGTGACCAGCATCTCCTCCTCCTCATCCTCCATCCCAACACCAGCTCCAACATACGCTAAGCCAACCTTCAAGATCAACATCCCAACCAGTTACGCTCCATGGGATGCCGTTATCGTGGACGGTAAGTTGCACGGTAACTTCAACATCGACTCCTCCTCCTACTACCTCAACGGTAAGGTCGCTGCCTTTGACCCAGCTGAGCAGGATGGAACCTCATACTCCGCTGAGTTCGATGGTGATGTCGTCAAGAAGGACTCCTTGTACTTGCAGCTCGCCGGTCAGGCATACGGTGCCGGTCCATTCTCCACCACTGGTACCATCTCCATCGTTGTTGGTGGCTCCAAGTTGGCCAAGAGAGAAGTTATCACCATCAAGTTCGCATACACCGTCAACGAGAAGGATGAGCTCATCTCCTCCAGTGTTGAGACCACCGTCGACGAGACCGCTACCGCTTTGTCCACTTTCGACAACGCTGCTGGTTACATCGGTTTGGACAAGGGTGCCGTTGTTGGTGCTCTTATTGGTGTCTTCGCTATGTTCTAAAGTTGATCATATACCCAGCTGGACTCTTTCGACTCTCAAATCTTCAGTTCTTCACGTTGTCATTTCTCTTCCCAATTCGTCGTTTTTGTCCTTTGTTTACACACACATCTTTGAGCTCATACATAGATGGTTCGTCACCCCTTTTCTTGCAAATTCCCAAAAGCTTCTTTCTTTTGTGGTTGCAAGTACCTGGGATTTCAAACGAACCATGAGCTATATACTACACACAACGTTGGTGTGCCCCTTGGCGGTTCCATTTTGATGTTGCTAATGATATACCAGGGGAAACACCCTCACCAACGTACGATCATGATGACTTTTTTTTGCTGCACATGAATCTTTCTTTCCACAGTTACAAACAGATAAGCCGGTAAGTTGTTATTATCTTAATTTCTTTTCTTCTTCCATTACATTTTCTTGCTTCTCTTTGATTCAAATGCAGATATACATCATGTCGTCATTTGCATACCAAGTTATATATAAAAGGAAGCTGGTTCGACGTTGGCATTATGAGTGCTGCTGCATTGGCGGCACTGTTATACAAACCAGTTATATACAAATCAAGTCACCGGATTGACTTAAACTCTTTTAGCTTCTACATATTGATATCTATTGATCATTTATGTAATTGACGCTGCTTTATAGACTCCATGGAAATTTGTAGTTCTTTTGTGTAATGAGCTGGTTGGTTAACCTGATAAGGCGCGGCATGCTGACAACGACAGGCTACACACTTCAACAAGTTGCAGGTTAATGTGAGGTACAAGACCTCACTAGCCTTCAATTAAAGCCTTTTTTTTTTGTTAAAATCTTAACTTCGTATAAAACCAACCCAACAGAAATCGATGCCAATTAAAATGTATCAATAAGAGGCCTCCTTATAAGAGTGGGAAGACACACCCATCGACGCGAGGACAAAAAAACAAAAATTTAATCCTGAGAAACAAGAGCAGAAAAACAGAATGTAACAGTATGCAAAATGTACAAGGTGATACCAATCAAGAGTATGTCTCGATAAGGGTATCACGCAAGTTACCAGAAATGGTCTCTGGTTGAGCATCCTGGAGTCTGAAGATACTCTCAATGACACTGAGTTCTGGAGCAGTGGTATCCAAACCGGCAACAGCCAACCAATCGTTGACAACGATACCAGCTCCTACAACTGAAGAACCACGATTCACTGTACCAGCGACAAGTGGGACTTGGAGCAAAGAGGACAACTCCTCTTGGTCTGGGATAGAAGTCTGTGGATGCACGATACCACCCTGGTTAGAAAGGGCACAGTAGGATCCAACAAGCACGTTACTGGCAACTGTCTGTCTGAAAACTTCAACACCGAGGACATCTGCAATCAACTCCTCAGTCTCACGCTCAATATCTGGATGGACAAGCGCAACGTAATCGTTACAACAAATCACGTTACCCAATGCGGAGAGTCTCTCCTCCACTCTCTGGATTCTCACAGAGTCCGGTAAACTGTTTCTCAAGTGCATGAGCTCCTGGTCTGTGGTCTGTGTAGGCACGAGCAAACCTCTTCTGTTACCTGCTGTCATTCTTCCGACGATACGTGTTCCAGCGATGGTTGTGTGGACAATTGGGATGACATCTCCCAGCTCGGCTTCAAATGAGGAGTAAAAGTTCTCGGATCCACCAACGGCAACAAGACAGTACGAGTTGGTGAGCTTGGAAAAGACACCAACCTCATTGGAGTTCTCAAATTGTGTTCTGGACGCCATGACTTTTCTTTGTTCTTCCTTGGTTACTTCTTTACCCCCTCTGTGGTGTGGTTTTGATCTCTTAAAGGTGGAGCTCATCGCACTTATAGGGAGTTCCTGTGAAGAAAAATTTCCCTGGCACATCCAGGCGCTCGATGGGGGACCAGCCAGAAGTCGCGGCCGGGTAACGCCCTCTGTGCTGATTATGTAATGCTGCGGAGTGTGCTTATGTCATCAAAAGACGACTACAAGTACGCGTACGCTCTTCTAGTAGCTCACCACATTTTGGCACCAACCACCAGCAAATCAGCACAGGAAAGCAGACAACTGCTCGGTGCAAAGGGCATCCCAAGTGCACCCACTAACATCCACTCGTCCAATTGAGCTCATCGCCACACAATTGAGCCCACCGCCACACAATCCCTCCACAGCGCATTCTCTACTTCCCGCCATGGCCATTGCTCTGGCAGATCTGCCCACAGAAATCCTCATGGAGATATGTGGGTATCTCTCCAATCAGGACATCAACGTGTTATATTCCGTGGACGAGATGAGGAATGCCCTGAAGTCCAGGTTCTGTGTGCTATCCGACACCGCCACTGCTCAGGAGTTCACGAGCGTGGAGCCATTCTTATCAATGGATGATCTAGATTCCAGATCGTTGATGGAATTACGAAAGAATCTGTTCTGGGCAATGGTGGAGATTCATGATTATGGGAACTCAGGGAGATGGGCCATGTGTATGTCCGGGTTCTTGCCTACGCGTATATCAATCTTTGACAGCGAGAACTTGCGTATTGACCAGAATGATACGTTCACGCGTTTGATATTGAATCCGGGGATGAGGGGATTAATGATGCCGGAGAAGTTTATCTTACCGACTCTCTCTGTGACTTTTGAGAATACCTTGAACTTGGAATTGCACTCCATAACTCTTGATCCAAAATTGCTCAAGTTCCCAAAGCTGCATAGCTTGACATTAACAAATTGTGGTGCAAAGACTAGTTTTGGAAAACTAGATTTGCCCAGTCTGAGGAATCTAAGTATTGTGGGATTGTTCGAACAGTTGGACAGCGTCCTTGATTATGAAGCCGCTACATTCACAACTCTGAATCTCATTGCTATTCGAGACATTGAGGGTTGGTCCATGATCAGGTGCCCTTCTTTACGGAATTTAAAGATTGAACAGTGTGAAGATGCTATTATGGCATTGGATAGCTTACACTTTGATAATTTGGAACGTTTGATCATTTCCAATTGTGATATTGAGATATTGAACAATTTGAGTCTCCCACGGCTGACAAGACTACATGTGGAACAGTTTTCAAATGTCAGTATCCGGATGACTGACGTGTATGCACCAAACCTCGTGGATATGCTACTCTGGGTCAACGCTATTCATGGGATCGACAATTTTCAGGCATTGTCATTGACCAAGGCATCCATCATGCTCACACATGAACCTGTGGCTGCTTCCTGGGACGGATTTGTGGTGGACTTCACGTGTTTCAGGAACTTGAGATCTCTGGAGATTTGTTGTGCTTCCAACATTCTTGAGCATACGCCAAATATCAGGGATTTGGAGGTACGTGGTCCCATGATTAACGATACAATGGCTCAATTCCCACTTCCAACACTGGAGTCATTCCGTCTTTACTTCAATCATGGAATTCATGAAGCACCACAGATCAATGCTCCCAACTTGAAGAAATTGACACTCACTCGATGCATCTCACTACATGACATATCCAATGTTACATGTTACCCGAACCTTGAAGCACTCACTCTGGAATACTCTAGAGTCTCTGATATCTCTGACCTGGAGCTTCCTCACCTGAGAGAATTCACATTTTTATCGTCTGCAGGTGCTCCATTCAGCATCCAACGGTGCAACTTCCCATCACTTGAGAATATGCAGATTTCAAATCTCGAGGTTAAAGATTCTACGCCATCCAAATTCAGTTTTGAAGCTCCAAAACTCACGAATTTGTTGATCAAGAATTTCATCATTGATTTGTTGACCGTCACTGGATTCCTCAAGCTGCAGTATCTGACTGCAAGCGGAGGGATTCGTAACTTGATTCTGGAGGACTGTGGGAATTTGAAAGTCCTGGATGTGTCTCAGAACTTGGAGATGAAGAGCATCGAGAGTTGTGACTTACCCCACTTGAGGGTATTGAACTCTTTGAACACGCAGTATTTGGACATGGGACCTAATGGGAAACCAAGGAGTAGTTTTGGTGAGAAGTACGGGTATTTTGGGTTGCGTACAGACGAACCTCCACGCCAACTTAAACCCATGAGGGGAACCAGCTATCAGCTCGGCGGAAGCGGCCAAGTACGCAGGTAACCGACCAATCCCTCAACATATGACCATACATTGACTGTTTTACGACTAATACCTATGATCTTTGTAGCATTCGGTCAGGGGTCTCACTTTAAGTGGATCTGTGTAAAGTTTACCGTTTAGGCTGATTTGTTCTGTGTACCCCGCAACCTTAGCCCGCTACGGAACTCCGAAAGGGGAAGTATTACCGCCTGCGTAAACTGTATCACGGCGAATCTCCTCCGCTACCTGCCGTTTGCTATATAAATCCCCTCGCCACCCACCTCACTTCTCTATTCCGTCCCACTACTCAATTGTTCAATCAAATTTCAACCAGATTTCGAAACAAAATGGCTCTCACAAAGGACTCCAAGTACAAGCTCAACAGTGGCTACGAGATCCCAGTCACCGGATTCGGTGTTTACCAGACCCCACCGGACGTTACCACCACGCTTGTGTACGAGGCATTGAAGGTTGGATACAGACACATTGACTCCGCCCGTGCCTACCAGAACGAAGTCGAGTCTGCCAATGGTATTGCCAAGTTCCTTGCTGAGTTCCCAGAGGTTAAGAGACAGGACATCTTCTACACCACGAAGCTTATCAACAAAGAGCCAACCTCTTACGACCAGGCTGCTGAGCAGATTGAAGAATCGTACCAGCGTGTCAAGGAGCAATTGGGATACATTGACTTGTTCTTGATCCACTGTACATACCCAGACAAGGCCACTAGATTGAACCAGTACAGTGCTCTCCAGGACTACGTTGCTGCTGGCAAGATCAAATCCATCGGTGTCTCCAACTTTGGTGTTAAGCACATTGACGAGTTGTTCGCCTGGGAGGGACTCAAGGTCAAGCCAGTTGTTAACCAGCTTGAGTTGCACCCATGGTTGCCAAGAAAGGACTTGCAGGAGTCAGCTAAGAAGCACGAGATGTACCTGGAGGCTTACTCTCCATTGACTCAGGCAAAGAAGTTCGATGACCCAGAGCTCGTTGCCATTGCTAAGAAGCACGGCAAGACACCAGCTGAGATCTTGTTGAAATGGTCCTATGAGCAGTCATTCATTGTGTTGGCTAAGACCGCCACAGTCTCCAGAATCAAGGACAACTATGATGTCTTGGACCACGTTGAGTTGGATGATGAGGACAGAAAGATTCTTGACAAGCCAGACTCCTATGAGGTTCTTACCTGGGACCCAACTGTCCACGTTGATCCATAACTTTCAGGATACATGGTGCAGGTCTATCTATTTAGGTATAGCTTCTATAAATCAAATGACAAGAGAGTATCGCTTCGAACTAGTAGAACATGACGAGCCTCCTATATGAAAAGGTGTGTCCCCTACCGCACCGGTTTGCGCCACACAGTTACCCGGTCCAAGCGCGGAACTGGGCCTGGGCGAAAAACAGTGGAAGGATCACCGCCCAAACGCGTCAAGAGCCCCCGGTGTGTCAACAAACAAATCATCACCAAAAGGCAGCTCCACGCAGACAGCTTCCCAGGCGGTACGCTCCAGATCGTCTCCCCACTGGCGCTAAGAACCCCCAGCAACAACCGCCACAGAGCCCACCCTCCAGCGGCCAATCAGAGAGCCAAAAAGCGGGCGGAACCAAGGGCGCTAGAGCAACCCGCTACACCTACAACCACATCCACACAGACAAACATGTCGATGACACCACAGCCGACGTCGCTCGTTTCCGAGGGCAACTCCACAATTGCACACGAGTCCTCGCCGCAGAAGTTCACCTTCGAGTTCCCGCTGCCACGCAACGCCGCCGAGGTGCACGCCTACGTTCTCAGGCTGAAGGTGCTGCGTGAGTCCCAGCTCAACGTTGCAGAGCAGGACGCCATCGTCAAGCTCCTCCACAAGGTCAGCAAGCGTCAGCAGGAGTTCAAGAAGCAGAGTGCGAAGGTCAAAGATGCTCAAAAGGCCAATGGAAAGCGTGAGTACAACGCTGAGACCCTCCGTGATCAACTCGTGGCGTTCCAGTTCCTCTCCAAGAACCTAGACGTTCCAGAAGCTCTCCAAGAGAAACTCCAATTCACCAAGCCAACCACTGCTGGCACGCCAATTGTCGGGGCCTTGTCTGCATTGAAGACAACGACTGATCTTCCAAAGAGATTGCTCAACTTGGGTGTCACTGACAAGTTCAGTGGCGTCACTACAGGTGTCTCCCCAGTGACCGTGGGAACCGCTGCCACCGAGAAGTTGATCATCCACAAGATTGAAGAGAGACTTCAAGACTTGGAGAAACTTCCATCTAACATTGGTACTATCAAGACTGATGACATTGAGCCTCCTCCTTTGGACGAGTTGCCACCACATGTCGATGACTTGAAGGTGAAGGCCCTCATAGAGCTCAAGTCTCTCAGACTGCTTCAGAAGCAAAAACTATTAAGGCAGAACTTGCTGTACTCTCTTGGAGCTAAGGCACATACCTCTGTGGACTACTTGAAAGCACACCCAATCACCCAGTCTGCTCAAAGGTCTCTTCAAGTCAGACCAAAGATTGTTGCCAAGCAGACTGCAAGATTGGTTGAAGAGCTTGAAAAACAACAAAGACTCGAGAAGCAGCGTGTGGAGCAGAACTTACAGAAGAAGAGAACTCAAAACATCATCGAGTACACTGCTGGAGTCCTTTCTGATAGACAGGATAGAATCACTAGAAAGTTCCAGTTCGCCAAGTCCATGACACAGTTGCACAACCAGATCGAGAAGGATGAGAGTAAGAAGCTTGAAAAGACCGCAAGACAACGTTTGCAAGCTTTGAAGGCCAACGATGAGGAGGCATACTTGAAATTGCTCGATCAAACCAAGGATACAAGAATTACACATCTCTTGAGACAGACCAACTCCTTCTTGGACTCCTTGGCACGTGCTGTTCAAACACAACAGGCTGAGGCTAAGGTGGCCAATGGTGAGGTTGTTGAGCTCACTGAAGAGGACAGAGAGAATATTGATTACTTCGAGGTTGCACACCGAGTTAAGGAAGAAGTCACAGAACAATCCAGTATCCTTGTTGGTGGTACTTTGAAAGAGTATCAGATCAAGGGTTTGCAATGGATGGTGTCTTTGTACAATAATCACTTGAACGGTATCCTTGCCGATGAGATGGGTTTGGGTAAGACTATTCAGACTTTGTCCTTGATCACATATTTGGTTGAGAAGAAGAAACAACCGGGCCCATACTTGGTCATTGTGCCATTGTCCACAATCACTAACTGGACTTTGGAGTTTGAGAAGTGGGCTCCATCGTTGAAGACCATTGTTTACAAGGGTACACCACAACAACGTAAGAACTTGGCATACGATGTGAGAACTGGAAACTTCAACGTTTTGCTTACAACATTCGAGTACATCATCAAGGATCGTCCAGTTTTGTCTAAAGTGAGGTGGTTGCACATGATCATCGATGAAGGTCATCGTATGAAGAACGCTCAGTCCAAGTTGTCATCCACAATTGCTCAGTACTACCACACCAAGAACAGATTGATTTTGACTGGTACTCCATTGCAGAATAACTTGCCTGAATTATGGGCATTGTTGAACTTTGTCCTTCCAAAGGTGTTCAACTCTCAAAAGACATTTGATGAATGGTTCAATACTCCATTCGACAGTACTGGTGGCCAAGAAAAGATTGAACTATCAGAAGAAGAGACACTTCTTGTCATTAGAAGATTGCACAAGGTCTTGAGACCATTCTTGTTGCGTCGTTTGAAGAAGGAGGTGGAGAAGGACTTGCCAGATAAGGTTGAGAAGGTTGTCAAGTGTAAGCTCTCTGGTTTGCAATATGCTCTATACCAACAGATGTTGAAGTACAACGCATTGTTTGTTGGTGCTGGTGTTAGTGGTGCCACAAAATCTGGTATCAAGGGTCTGAACAACAAGATCATGCAGTTGAGAAAGATCTGTAACCATCCTTACGTCTTTGAAGAGGTTGAGAACGTTATCAACCCTACAAGAGAGACCACTGATATGATGTGGAGATCCAGTGGTAAGTTTGAAATCTTGGACAGAATCTTGCCAAAGTTCAAGGCATCTGGTCATAGAGTGTTGATGTTCTTCCAGATGACACAAGTTATGGATATCATGGAGGACTACTTGAGATACAAGGAGATGCAGTACTTGAGATTGGATGGTTCTACAAAGGCTGATGACCGTACTGATATGTTAAAGGTCTTCAACAAGCCAGAGTCTGAGTATTTCTGCTTCTTGTTGTCCACACGTGCCGGTGGTCTTGGTTTGAACTTGCAGTCTGCTGACACTGTCATCATCTTTGACTCTGACTGGAACCCTCACCAGGATTTGCAAGCTCAGGACAGAGCTCATAGAATTGGACAAAAGAATGAAGTCAGAATCTTGAGATTGGTCACTTCAGACACCGTGGAGGAAGTGATTTTGGAGAGAGCACTGCAGAAGTTGGACATTGATGGTAAGGTCATTCAAGCTGGTAAATTCGACAACAAGTCCACTGCTGAAGAACAAGAAGCATTCTTGAAGAACTTGTTGGAGAATGAGGGAAACAAGAACCATGATGAGAATGGTGAACTGGATGATGAGGATCTCAACGACATTTTGGCCAGAAATGATGATGAGAGAGAGTTGTTTGCCAAGATGGACCTTGAGAGACAGACACAGGAGAAGATCCAGGCCAGAAAGGGTGGCTACAAGGAGAGATTGCTACCAGAAAGTGAGTTGCCAGCCATCTTTACTGAGGACATTGATCAACACTTTGAAGTTGAAGTCAAGGAGCTTGGTCGTACCAGAGAGAAGAAGAAGGTGTTCTATGATGATGGTCTCACTGAAGAGCAGTGGCTGATTGCTATGGATGATGATGATGACAGTGTTGATGCTGCTATTGCCAGAAAGAGAGCCCAACAAGAGAGAAGAAAGATGAAGGCATTGTCACAAGGTCAAAATGATGACGAGGATGTATCAATGACTGAAAGTACTGCTGTTTCAACCCCAAATGGCCGTTCCAAGAGAGCAAGATCGAAATCAGCCACCGCAGCAGCCACATACGACGAGAGCGCCGATGCTAGCATCATGTCTGATGATGAAGACTCATTTGTCGCTAAGAAGCCTAAAAAGGAGACAGCTGCTTGGGTGCCTGGTGCCTTAAAGCTGCTTGACGAGGTGCAGGCCATGACTGATGAGACCGATGGACACTTGTTGAGTGAGTACTTCATTGACTTGCCATCGAAGAAGCTCTATCCGGACTACTACAAGCTGATCTCCAAGCCAGTTGCTCTGGAGCCAATGAGAAAGAAAGTGAAGTCCAACAGGGTTCGCAGTATGAAGGAATTTGCAGATGATTTGATGAGAATCTACACCAATGCCAAGTTCTACAATGAAGAGGGATCGGCTGTGTATCTGGACGCTGCTGCTTTGGAGGAGTATACTGTGAAGAGGTTGGCTGAGCTTGAGAATGAAGCTTGAGCGATAACGCAACTCCAATCGAAATAGAGGAACCTATGTATGTTTATGTTTAATAGACCAAACGTTGTAGACGGTTGATTATGTGTCACTACTATTACTTGTCTTTATATCAATGGCATGAATCTATCAGCAATTTATAAGCATGCAGTATCGTAATCATGCAAGTCATACTAACGTCATCACCTTCTCATAAAGCTCCGTGGCTTTTTCAACAACAGCTTCATTCTCCTTCTTCATCAACAACAATTCATCACTCTTCTGGAAGCCAATCCATGAAGAAGGTTGTAATCCTGGCAGATCAGAGATCCATTTCTGGGTAGTGCCAATGTTCATGGCCTCTGGTGGTCTGAGGGACCGGCCTTCCGCAGCTGAAACCACATTCTCAATCATGTTGAAGTCTGTGTTGTATATCTCGGCTCTGAACAGTTGTTTAACTAGATCCCGGATGTACTCCATATCTGCGTTTACACTCACTTTGCCGCCATAAACAATTTCTCCAACAAGGAACTGGATAGCTGACCAGTCAATGATCTCCGGTGGTACATTTTCTCTCCCTGGATGGACTTCCTCAAACCACCTCTCAATGAGGAACATTGCTCCACCAAAGTCAGAATCATTAAAATCGTAGCTCTTCGTAAATCCAACAGGCACGTATTTGCCTCTCTCTTGTACGATTGAGTGGAACCAACAAAGCATGAAGTAAATCTGGAACTTCTCCACTGGCTTGATATCACGTGACTTGAGTATAACTCCGTTGAAGTACTCCTTCATGATAGTTTTCAGACCTGGAGAGTTCTCAAACACAACAAGATGAGCAGATCTTAAAAGAGTAGTTGGGATCGAGGAGTCAATGTCACATGTCAAGAATAGTTTGAAGTCAGAGTGGGTGGACAAGTTCTGCAACCTTTTCTCCAGGTACTCCAACCAGACAGGAGCTGTTTGCACGTTCTGAACCAGCAACCAACCCCCATTCTTCGAACGAAGATCAATTTCCTTCGTGGTGATGTCAGTAGCTTCTTTGGATCCCAAAGCAATCACTCGGAGATTTGCTCCGGCGGCTTCAGCGGCACTTCTGACCTTGAAGGAAGAATCACTGCCTGCAACTGATCCCAGCACAATTGGAAGATTGTCATTTTGCGATAGCACTGTTGAGAGATCGTACTTGGATGAGTATGGACTCGATCCGGTACTCAAAAATCCAGTGAGTACAGCTAAAGCGTCTGATATACCAGAGGAGAACAAGGTCTCAATGAAACCAACCAAATCACCGAGATCCACATCAATTGATTTCAGCCAGGTCAGATCTCCTTTAGAGATCTCCAACTGGTTTGAATCATTGATCTCAAGAGAGAGTAGCCCAAATGCCTTCTGGATAAGGGTTGTTTTCTCCGGGTGGTCAATACTCGAGAGCAACATCGTAGCAGATCTGGCGAAATGTTCTCCATGCGTCTCATTCACGTAGAGCAGCGCCAGTGCCATTGAGAACACAATTTTGTCTTGGGATCTGAAAGACAGAGAAAGATTGGCAAAGATCTCCTGATAGAGCAACAAAACAAGCTCTTGCACCCTCTCTGATTGTGTTTTTGGTGTCGTGCAAGAATGAGAGAGGACCGTGCGGATATACTTCAAGTATGAGTTGAGAGAGAATTGATAGAAAACATTTACCGAGCTCATTCCCTCAATCACTGAGAAGACCAGAGCAGCATTTTTTGCGAATGGCTCATACTGAGCAATGACATCGTCAATCTTCCGCATAACATTTGCAGTTTCGGCAATTTTCTCTTCAACAAGTATGGACTCCTTCTTGAGATCCTCCAAAGATGCCAAAAGCTCATTGTTCTCCAATAAGTCACCCTTAGATTCACTGAGAGTTGTCAAAAGAGAGTCTTCCAGTTCTCGGAGCTTGACTTTGTATTCAGTGTCCACCTTGATCAATTCCAGTCGTTGTCCCTCCAAATCTGGCCTTTCACTGGACAACGCAAGATTCAGTGACTGCACTTCCAAACTGCTGTTTGTAACTGTGAAGTCAACCAAAGATGTTCTTGTCAACACGAAAGGAGTTGGTGCGATAGTTGAGTCTCTCGAGTGCAGATAGAGCTTGAATGTGGCTGAGCAATCGATATCCCTGCCCCCAATCTTCACCAACGTTCTTCCACCAATTCTCTGGAAATCACCATTCAGGACAGGTGAGATGATTGGATCAAAGTACTCAGCATCCTGAATGACGAGCATACCACCAAATCTTAAGGAGTTCTCCAGTGTTCTTACGAAACCATCATCCAAGAAGCTGGTGATGGTGAGTTTATCAGCTGCAAACTTGGAAGCCAATGTATCAAGAATGCTTCCAAATGGATCAATGATCAACGGAGTGCGCTTTGAGTTCTCAATCATAGTGATGTTCTCAAAGAAGAGTTCATCATTGGCAAGACCATGCCCTTCCCATGAGAGAAGGTTAGCTGATGAGTTCATGAATACAGCAAAGCGGTAATGTGAGTCAACCAAGATGTTAGCAGACATCATGACCTGAGTACAATGTTTCACAAAAGAAGCACGTTGCTTGCTGTTGAAACCACCGGCATAGGTCAAAACTGCAGCACTGATGAGGGAGTTCCCTGGAAGGCTTCTGTGATCCTCATCAAATTTTTGTACACTCTTCGTCCATCTGGTGCGCTCGGACGTCAAGCTTTCCACCAGCTGCATAGCTCTTCCAGCCTTTCCTTCAACAATTGACATCTGGGACTTGATGTTCTCAATTTCACGAATCAGTTCCGAGTATTCGTCCTTATAACCCTCAATGCTCTCTTGAAGCTCAGTAATCATATCATCAGCGGCAAGCAGTCTGGCCTGCGTACGCATGGATTCCTCCTCAAGCATGTCAACTTCGTCTCTTAGCGGACCAATCTTGTTGAGAACAATGGAATACTTCACTTGTGCTTCAACCCACTGGAGCAACGGACCACATGCCCTAGATGCTCTGTCAGCAGAAGCAAAATTGTAATCAGGTCTCGAAAGATAAGTTTCCTCCATGAACTCACGAACTTCAGGAGTGACCTGGGATTCACAGTCGAATGTCACAATGTTGGCAATGAAGTCGTCCTTTCTAATCACCTGTTGAACATCCCTCCAGCTTCCAACGTTGTACCCAAGAAGCACACAGACCGACTCCAGTGTCAACTGAACAGTAGCAGGCGGTGTCGACATTGATCTCAGTTCTGTTAAGTGTTGTTTCTTGATGTTTTGAACGCCTCGTCTTGCTTCTAAAACGGCAGGCTCTGCCAAAGCAAGATCCTCCATCACCACAGCACGTCTCTCTTCAACAAGAACATTTTGTCTTTCCAATGCGGCTTGGATCTGGATTGATGCTTCCTGTTTTCTCTCGGCTTCGTTCTGTTCGGTCAAGATCTTGTTCAGTGTCTGTCTGGCTTCAACCTCTTTGGCCTTCAAAGTGATTTCTTTCTCTGATAATTCATCCTTGAGTCTTTTGACTTTCAAGACTGTCTCCTTCAGCCTGATAAGACCACTGTCAACATGTCTCTGATGACTTTTTAACTCGGAGTCTTTCAGGTCGTGGATATGAGCGAAGTTTCTCACAAATTCAATCAGCTTTCCTGGCGATGAGAAATCCTTGAAGTGTTGGTGAATGTGAATCAGAACATCCACAATAACGTCACGGTATAGACTCAAGTCAGCGCCATCAGAGGAAATGTAATCAGCTGGTTTGATATAGTCCTGTCTCTCAAGCGGCACCATCTCTAACATACTCTTACTGACCTGAAGTAAACTGGAGAACGACCAGTCACCCATCCAGTTCAGGACACATCTGTTGAAAAGAGCTGGGGATGCAATGATCTGTGGGGCGTTACGGCCTGATGGGTCACTGATAGTGAAAATGATGTGGAGATTTGCAGCAACCTGTTGAGTGAACCAGATATACAACTCATCTGGTGTATCAATGAGGAGTCCCCTCTGGTTGACCTGGTCTTTGCATGCACTGAGAAGAATGGAGAGTTCATCTTGATCAAAGATCTCTTGAATTTGAGAATTGGCCAGCAAAGAGTTCATTCTCTCCAAGAATGATCCATCGAGAATTGTAGATTCATCAACAATGAAGCATATCTTCTCGCCCTCGACACCAGATCTCTTGAGTAAGTCTTTCAGTGTTGAGTCAAACTCTGAAAGAGTATACTTTCGATTCACACCAAGTTGGTGAATACTCAAACCATTCACCCATGCAACAAACTTCGCCAGTGTCGTCTTTCCACTGCTGCTTGGCCCCACCAGGATCATGTGACCTTGTGGCTGTTTCAAGACACGATCAATCCTCAGGATGTGATCAACAGCTTCGTCGTACAGAGTCAACTCAATATCGAGAACTTCGTCGGCAAATACACGGAGTCTCTCTCTGATGAAGGAAGATATATGTGCCACATCCACAGGTTCATAGCTCAAAGAAAGCCAGTCACTGTAAAGAAGCGGCTTCTTGAGAGTTGAGTGCAAAGTGGATGTTGGGAAGAATGTCTCAGCGGTCTCGCAAATGAGCTTCCATGTCCAGTCCCTTTCTTCTTCCATTACGAGACGGTCACTGAATAGTCTCAGACCCTCGTGTGCCCAAAGACGGATGAGCTCGTCCAGGGAAAGGGTGTCAAGAGGACGCAGCCCAGCGTAGATTCCCCTAACCCATCTGGTCAGCTCACGAGGCGAGTAGACGTAATGTGGTTGGTCAGAAGCAGTGAAGTGAGCTGTTGTTTCCTTGTAAACTCTCAACATGGCATCAGTTAGCTCCCTGGAATAGCCACTCAGTTGCGGAACAATTTTTAGTACTGAAGCGTTGAAAGTGGAATAAATCTGACTTAATGAAAGCTCCCCTGGGTAATCAACCATAACCACCAGAACGTGTGAGAGGAACCTCTCGGATAGCTTAACACGGCCAACATCTGACGGCGGGTTACATGCACCAACAAATTGAATGTCCTGAATCTGAATCCATTGTCTGTCTGAAGTTCGCCAGAATCCCTTCTTCTCAATAAGCTGTCTCATGAACGAAATGACCCTCTGAGTGCCGAATCCGTCCTCTCGAGGCAAGTTGATCTCATCTGCGAACAGTACAACACGTTTTCCAGCCGACTTAGGGCAAAGTGTTATGCCCTCAGAGGTTCTTTTGTACTCACATAGCTGCTCCAGTGCTCTCATGACAGCCATAGGTTCAGTTTCTTTGGAGAAGTTCATGTTGGATAGCTCAATGTCCGGTGCACGTTCCAAAGCAGCATAAAGTGTCATGGTCTTACCAGAGCCAGGTGGTCCACAGAGAAGTAGTGAATGTCTCTGCTGGAGAATGGAGTAAACGAGCTGTTCATGTCTGATCGTGTCAACCGTTGAGATCACTGTGTTCGGATTGGCGATTGCGTGTGTCTCCAGGTGTGTTTCCTGAACCATTGAAGAGAGATGAACCCATCCCAAGTCTGCATCCGCATGATAGTCAAGCACGTTCACGAGGTCTGGTGGTAAGAGACCCTGGAAAGTTGAAATACCAGACAATCTCTCAGTGAAGAGGCACTTCTCTTTCAGTGAGCACCCTCCAGCAAAGGCCCATGTGAGAGACAGTAGCAAGCATCGAATGACAAATTCTCTTGAAGCAATGTCATTCTCAATCTCAGATGACAGATGACGAGACAAATCAGCCCTTAAGACAATGAAGAGGTTCTTTAGCAAGGACACATAGGACAAAGGCATTATAATATTGAGCACATTGAGTGTGTAGTCAGCAAGATCTCTGAGCACATCAGATGGAAGAGCTTCCTGAATAACTCTGGAACAGAGAGACCGAACATCAGAAGATATATTTTCGCCTGCATCACTCCATGGTTTTGACTCGAAGAGATAGAGCTCATGTTTGTACAGATCATCAAACGAAATCATTGAATCCTCCATCCATACCATACCACATCTACTAACAGTAGCTGGTGTTGCATGATCCAAATTATCCACTTCAAACAGTAGTCGGACAGTGTCTGGGATTTTGAGTCTCTCACCATTTGGCAACGTCAAGATCTTATTGTCATCCAACACTGAGTTCAGGCTTTCAACCCAGACTGGGTCCACATCACCATCGAAAACAATCCAGGTGAACTTTGTTGACTCACCTCTTAGATCCTCGTTCAACCTTCTAATGATGGAAGTGAAAAGACCATCCACCCACTCACGTGTGATGGGTTCAAGGTACCCAAACAGCTCGTTCTTCGTCTTTACCTTGGGATCGATCGTAAAGTGTGCATGGTCAACTCCAGATAATGTGGAGAGAGTCTGTAGGAGTACGCTCCATAAGACAGACTTACCGCATCCACTCTTTCCCACAAGCATGATACCTTGCTTAGTCTCCTGAACTTTCAGCAGCTGGATAGCCTTAGTCAACCAAGGTTCCGAGGCAACAAACCCTCTCTTAGAACATTCAGTAACGAGAGCATCCCTGAACGTCACATCATCTTCAAGTTTCTCAGCTTGGTCAAAGAACTTCGACATCGTATGATGATACAAAGCGACATCACTGCTCACAAGTCGTGGTAGAACCATCTCATCAAGGGCCTTTGCAACAACCTGGGATGAGCTTGCATCTTGGTGTTTTTCCTTGATTTTGGCAGCATGCTCAAGAGTACTCTTCAATGCTCTCAAACCAAAGTCGTAATGCTGACGTTTACTTGTAAATCCTTGTAAATCTCCGAAGATTCCAACAACATTCTCTGCAGTTGCTGAGGCATCTCCAAACCCACGAGCTCTCAATAAAACTTCAGCAATGACCAATGTATCCGGCTTCTGCATTGAAAAGCTTCTGAAAAGCTTCTTCAAGTTGTCTGGTAATGTTGATCTTCCTGCGTACTCAGGGTTCATTGTGACAAACACGCCACAGCCTTCTCCCATTGGTGTTTCTCTATCCAGCAGTTTCACAGTGGCACTCTTGGACTTCAATGAAAGCTCGATGAGCTCAAGCTGTGAGGAGACAGCAGACAGAATATTCTTGTCAAGTCTGTTGAACTCGTCAAAACATCCCCATCCTCCAATTTGACAAATACCAACCAAAAGTCTGCTGATTGCTTGGAAATCAAACGAGTCATCACAGTTGAAGATAAGGACCATTTTACCCAAATTTTGACCGAGTGCCTTGACAGTCTCAGTTTTACCCGTACCAGCAGGCCCAAATGGAGAACCTCCAAGGCCCTGGTCCAAAGCACCAGTCATCGAGATGAAACAAGCATGGAGAAGAGGAGTATAGACAAGTCTCTCCATGGTACCCAAGTACTCAAATCCATAGTAGAAGGACTTGGAAGATTGTTTGACAATAACTTTCTTGAGAGGATCTTCTTCGTCTGAGACCCTATAGAACCGTTGCTGTTTGAGCCATGAAAAATGGGAGCAGCCCATCGTGAAATCCTGTGAAATGTTGGCGATCACATCCTTCTGGTGGACTGCCTCGATGATAAGTGCCTCTGACTTCTTTCGGCTGGTTTTGGAGAGTTTACCTAACGAAGTCAGCATATTGTCAATAGTCTTCTGTTGCGAAGAGAACGAACGATCCTTGATAGATCTCTCCGTAGTTTCAGTCCACATGATCTGCACAGTGAGAAGAAGAATCTGTGGTGGATATTTCTCGGCCCACTCAGAGAGTGAAAGTTTCTCGAATGATGCCATAGATTCTTCAATGAGTGATGAAAGGGTCACTTTGATCTCATAATCCAACTGGTTGAGCCATTCATCAAGCCTCTGATACTTTTCCAAAGAAACAGGTGTCTTCAAAAGCATCTCCTCCCCATCAGCAGAGACGACTGCCATGATCGACGTACCAGCATCATCATATCTCACGGAAGTCACACCAGCAAACAACTTTTTGAAATGTTTGCCAACGTTGTTCTTGTTGGCTATCATGTCAATCAAATCATCGTTACCCACAAGATACAGTCTTGCACACAGCTCTCTTTGCTTCTCCAAGAATTCACCGAGTGCTTTTGCAATACGGTTCAATGAATCCGAAAGCCTCTCCATCGTCTCAAGCAGATCTGGAGTGTTTGAGATCTCAACAACAAACGCATGACGGTAAATCTTCTTTAATGTAGCTTGAAACTCCGTTGAGACGCTGTGGAATCGAGAGAACTCCAGAGGAAGAAGCTTCCGGACACCAGATGTAACATCAAAAACACCTTCAAGATCAACCCACTTTCTTTGGACCTCGACCCAGACGTCGATAATTTGGTACAAAGAGTTCAATGTTGTTTCCCATTCCACGATCTGCTTCTCAAAAACTTTGAACACCGGGGAGTTTCTCATGGAGTTGAGACTGGCAATGTCATTGGCAGCAGGGTCGAGAAGCTGCGGGAAGTTCTTCACAAGTGACGTGCCTTTGAAGTCGAAGAAAACAAAAGACTGGTCATCCCAGGTTTCCTTGATAGTTTGCAATGACTCCTCGATGGCACGTTCAGAGTTGGCTTGATCGATGATTCTCTTGACAACGTTCTGATTGATCAACAAATTGAGATCCCAGATATCACCCACCGTGAGTTCACTGGTGTGTACTTTTCCCAGTGATTTGAAAAGACCTTTGAGATGTCTCTCTTTGACAAATTCCTCCTTCAGTGACACAAGGATTTTCTGAGAGTTTGACAGATCAGTGACCGTCTTGAGGAAGACCTGGAAGGGCTGGTGCTGGCGAACACGTGCTGGCATAGATCTTGTTGATGCAACCAGTTCTTCCATCTGCTTTCTCAATGATCTTGGTTTCACCAGTGACCACTTCATACCTCTCAAGTCATCAAGTGATCCCCAAAGGCCTTGAATTGACCCCCAAACTGCTTTCAAATCTTTCACCTCCTGTAGTGTACCTGTCAAGTCACCATTGACATTAACAGGAAGAGCAAGTAGCAGTGCTGCCTCAACCAGCAAGGTCTTTCTTGTATCCAGCGTGGCGAGTGAGCGTTCAATGTTATCCAAGATAGCAATAGCTTCAGCTGGTGTGCTAGAATTGTCAACAGGCCTGGAGCCAGCCCAGTTCTGTTGAGCCTCAGCAATTGCATTAGCCATACGAGCGCATTCATTCTCAATGTTTTTGCGAATGACATCAGCATTGTCTGCAATAGACTCTGAGCGTCTCGAAACAATCTCAACCAATGACTCCAAATCGTTCTCCAGTTGATCAACATAGAGATGGTCCTCCCCAAGTTTGAACCTCTGCTTCGAAAGGATCTTCTCTGCTTGGCTGAGCTGTTCGATTAGATCTCTTACTTCTTGACAGTATGTCTTCTGCTTCTCGACTCTGGTGATGATCTCAACCGTGTCCTGCACGGAAGCGATGTTAAGCTCAACAGATTCAAGAGACTTTCTGGCTTTGATGATCTTTTCATGTGTCAACTTGGTGGTATCACTCAGATACTCACCAAATCTCTGGAGGACTCCTCTGTTCCAAAGATTGAACTTAGAGCTGATCTGGGTTCTCGCTTGGTCGTAGTTGACAACAAAACATCCGAAAGATCTTGTAACTTGTGGGTCGTCAAACAAGGTTCTTGATTGCTTTATTTCCTCAAAGAGATCAAACCAACCAGACAACGAGAGATTCTCATAAGCAGACTCACGGTTCACATCCCACAGGGACTGAAATTTGACCCATGTATCCACGAACGACGCAGTTAAGTCGAAAAATGATTCAACTTCTGATAGAATCTTCTCCATATGTTCCGTGATCCTCGACATGTAGTCATCGAAATTGATGAGGGATGACTCGGTCTTTGAATGTAGGATCTTCTCAACAAGCCTCTTCTGTTGGAACAAGATCGAGGTCAAGTCTTGGGCACGCTGGTAAAGAGCCGCCTTGGAACTCTCCAGAGATGGTGTCACATCGATTGTGGATCCCACATACAAGTTGTGGTTAACTGTAAAAGTGGATAGTGTGGTCTGCGTGAAGCGAGAAACAAGTTGCGAAGAGAGTCTCACATTCATAAGAGATATCAATGTCTCAATACCAGAGAAATCATCGCCCGAAATTTTGTCCATCACGGCCTGTAGCTGAGAAACGTGCATCGAGAGTGGCTCTGACTCAAACTCACAGGTGTCCAAAAGATCAAAAATGGCATCGATCTGTTGGTAGTAGTAGCTCAATATGTCGGTCTTATTGAACAGTTCCTCAATTCGATCTTCAAGTTGCACAATGAGAGAGAGCTGGTTGTGCTCCGTACTCTTGACATCAACAACTTCAAGGTCCTGTGATCTTGAGAGGGACTCCCAGTCAATGTCGACACAAATAGTGAGCAGTTTGAACAGCTCCTCTCTTTCACTTCTCAAGAGAACTTGCAAGTCACCAAATGACTCAATTGTAGAGAAACTTTGCGTCATAGTCACCAGCGATTCTTTCAGTATGACAGCGTGAGGGTACACTTTCCTTACCTGTCGTGAACTTACCATGATAGAGTGTGGGATGGTGAATTTCTGAAGACATAGTGCTCTCACTTCCTTATAGAACGATAAGAGCGAGTCGTCAAAGTTAACTTTCAAAGAGGCAACATCACTCTCCTTAGCAACCTGGAAGACTGGTCCAGAGACAGCTTTATCAGTGGCTGAAACGAGCCATTCGTCAAAGAGCCCTTGAGAGTTGAGCTTCTTCTTGAATGCCATGCTCTCGGCATAAATCTTCTGTCCTTCAGCATATGAGCTCCACTCCTTTCCCAGAACAAGCTCAATTCTCTCAAGAAGATAGAGCAACTTTTCCTCTGTTTGTTTGGCCCAGATCAAAGAGAATGCAATGCTTGGGTAGTCTCTCAGTGGAGCTGTAGAATCAAATTGCTCCTTGTTCACAAAGTTCTGCTGAAGGTGTGAAATTTCCTCCTTGACAACAGAGAGAAGATGGGACTGGTACTCCTGTACAGCACCTCTGATGCGTGGACGTTCGAGAAGAGACTTGTGCTGATCAAAAACTTGGAACATCTCATTGAAGTTGCTCGAAGCATCAAGCTTGCCTCGTAGTGTTTCGACAATGATCTTCTCGATCTCATGGATGCGTCTGTCGTACGCACGTTTTGCCGAAATCCAGTACTTCTCATGGTCCAACAGATCAACATCTCTGATGGCTCCATATGCATTATCAAGGTCGTCCTGTGGCATCTCAATGTTTCTCACAGTAGCGACGAAGTCTTCGTGCCTTGTTCTGAAGTCCAATGCATCATCCAGTCTCTCCCTCATGTAACTTGTCTTGGAGTTGATCTTGACAAAGATGAATTTCTCTGACCTTTTTCTGAGTAACTCTCTGGCAAGATTTGTAAACTCCTTCACCTGTCTGTCCCAGGTGTCAAATACAGCATCAACATCACTGATCTGCCCTTGAAACTTATCAAACTCAAGAGACATGATATCCAGTAGCATCGGCCGTAGTTTGGCTTCAAGATCCGATGAAATGGCTTCAACAAACATCAAAGCTCTGTGTACTGGATATGTTGTGAGACGAAGCTTCTTCATATTACTCATGATCAACACAATTGCCTCTTCAATTTTGGAGAACGACTCCGCTGCGACAAGGTCGTTCATGGGTAGATCCTTCATCAGTTTGTTGTAGTCTGTCGTACGGGCAATTGCATCTTTGATACCAATATCGGACATGAAACTTGTTGTAGCATGGTAACGTTTTGCATACTTGAGTACTTCAAGTGAGAGTTGGATTCCGGGTGATTGTAGTTGTTCTTGGATGGCTGAGAGTGATGCCTCCATTGAGATCCAGAAGTTGGTCTCATCCAAAGCTGAACCATCAGAAACATCACGATCCATAGTGGTAACAGACTGAATGGCACGAACCCACTCATTAACAATTGTTTGAACACTGTTGAGAAATGCTGAATCAGTCAGTGTTGACTCTGGGATGCGTTCAGTGTAGTTGTCAAGTGTGGCACCCTTCGATACTGCTTCCATGATCACCGGGTGTAGAGATCCCATGAGATCTGGGACTTGAATCATTTGCTCAAGATGCTGTAGTGAGAGAGCAAGTTCATTGATCTTCTTCTTCGTTGATACAACAACATCCGTTCTGTTCTGAGATGTGATGGCATCAAAGTATGTTCCAACTCCAAGAGAGATCAAGGAGCGGAGTGTATCGAAAGACGATCCTGAGTGTGGCAAGTTTATCACTTGTAGTTGTTTCTCCCACGACGCATCATCTTCTCTGATGATTCCCTTGGGTTTTATCACGACCATCGTGGAAATCGGCGTAGAGTCCTGGTCTGTGAGCTTCTCCGCCTCGTCAATCTGTGTGGTGACGATCCAGCCATTGTTGTTGCTCAGTTTGGAGACCAGCAGCCTCGTAGCCACTGGATCTGAGATAAATTCTGAGCAGACCTGTTTCACTTCAGCGGTACTGAAGTGTACGATATCATCTGATTGAGCTCCTTGAAGTAGTTTTGCCAGGCTGAACAGGTGGTCAACCAGCTCTGTTGGCGCTATGGCGCGTGCCGGCGGTTGCTCCATTCTGTATGCTATGTTAGTGATCTTTGGACACATATGGTAGATAGATACCAGAACACAAACTTACACTGCTGAACAGGTGGTTTTGGGCTTCTCTTTGTGTGGTTTAGCAGGCTCCAAGTTTGGCGTTACCTTCTCTTCTCTCCTCCACGCGTTTGTTTTTGTTTCGGATTCAAAGAAAGGCTCTGGTAACGGCCACGACCAGATCTCTGTGTGACTTAATTATTTGTGAGCCTTTATAGTCGCCATTGTTAGAGGTTAGATGCCTGTCTTGTAAATCTTGGAAATCTATTAGTTTCTTCCAGACGAGTGAATTTTTTTATGTTTAAGTGGGTTGAGCAGTCATGTGGAGGTGATAGAGAGCATCACCCAAACCCTAAGGCATCTCCGAATTGTCTCAGGTATGCAACACTTTTCTATTGACCTCTCATGAGCGACAAATCACTTAAAAATGGTAAGGACAAGTGAAGACAGGTCGCTTCTACATTAATATCAAAGGAAGAGATCACTGTCATTCACAAATGCCATGTATCTTCCTCCCCAGACGTCAAAAACAATTGGAAATCACATATCCCAACTAGTAACCCTGAGAATGCTCAGCTTTTAGCACCCCATGTGCTTTTGATGACCACAACCTTCTTGTCATTTCTCTTCCAGAAGTCCAGTAGTGTTATAGCGGTCTTCTTTGGCACATCCTCTTGAATGAAGTGCCCAGAATCTTGAAACACAACAAGCTGATACTTCCCCTGCATCTGTCCAATCATGAGTTCCCTATCAAGTGAGTCTGTACCAGCCAGAATCAAAAGCTTTGAGGTTGGTGCACTCACAAACATCTTAGATAATCCAGCGAACCACGTGTCCCAATATTCTGCGGTATCTGCCAAATCAATTCTCCATACAAATCGCCCATTCTCGGTCCTTCTCAACAGAGCGGGCACTGACACCTCTGCTGATTCTCGATTCCGTAGAAGTCCAGTCTTCAAGTGCCAGTCAATTGCTATCTGTACTGACTTAAATGATTTAGGGATGTTTGATAAGTACGTGTGCATGCCTTGTAACGAGTGAACAGCTGTGTCCTCAACGATATCAAACATACCGAGTCCCTTCACGTCCACGCCACCACGCCCCAGCTGATAGCAAGCGCTTGTGAGAACAGACCCTCCGAGACTGTGTCCAATGAGGAATACTGAGTTCTTTTGTGCACCAATTTTCTCAATGAACCGCTTCACCACGAAAATGGCGTCCTCCACTAGGTTCTCCAACTTGTAGTTCTTATCACTGACCACAGTATCGCCATGACCACGACAATCGAATGCCATTACTCCACAGACAGCAGTTTGTCCCTCTCTATCTTGTTGAAACTCCTCAATGAGATGTTTTGTCAACTGGGCAAATGACAATGCTGAAGATCCAGCACCATGATGGAACACGAACACGGGTGCATCTTCGTTGGCTGGCGGTGTGTAGTAAACCCTGAATCTATCATCCCCTCTCTCAAACACATCTTCATTTGTAAAGAAGTCATCCCATGCTGGCAAGGGTGTGCTCTTCGGGAAGTATGTTTCCTTCGGTGATCTCGGTTGGTGTATTGGAGGAGAAGGAGGCCGTAGTGGAGTGAGCTCATCTTGTGCCTCTGATGAGAATAGTGAGAGGTGGTTTTTGGGCTCCGACTTCTCAGCGAGGGCCATTTTCTTCATGAACAGCTTCTTCTGGAGATCCATCCTGGCTTGTTTGGGAGGTTTCTCTGTGTATCTCTTCGTTTCCCCTAATGGTGGGAAAGGGGAAAGTGTCAAGTTTCTGCGGGGATCTTTCAAATGTGCGGGAATTCGACCTCAAAAGCTGGTCACGTGATGCTGAGTCACGTGATGATAAAGCGCGAAACTCAATCCGGACTGTTCCATGAGTTGAGTCATGAAGGCTCATAATCAACCTTTATTATCAGTTTGTTCTGTGTCATCAACGTACCTGAAGCAGTCTCCCTACTGACTTGGAGTCTTCCTCACCAGTACTCCAGCCATTGAAGACTATTCTGTACTCGAAACTTCACCACAATGGGCCACTTGATCACCGTTGCAACGTGCAACTTGAACCAATGGGCACTTGACTTTGAAGGAAACCGTGACCGTATCGTGCAATCCATCATTGAGGCCAAGAAGCAGAAGGCCACTCTCCGTGTTGGTCCAGAACTCGAGATCACCGGGTATGGCTGTCTTGATCACTTTTTGGAGCAGGACATCTACCTCCACAGTTGGGAGATGTACGCTTCAATCCTCACGAACAAGGACACCTATGGCATCCTTCTCGATATCGGTATGCCAGTGATTCACAAGAACATCAAGTACAACTGTCGTATCATCTCTTACGATGGAAAGATTCTTCTCATCAGACCAAAGCTTTGGCTTGCCAATGACGGAAACTATCGTGAGATGCGTTTCTTCATACCATGGCAACGTCCAAGATATGTGGAGAAGTACCTTCTTCCAAGAATGATTCAAAAGATCACAAACCAACTCGAAGTTGACTTTGGTGATGCTGTGATCTCTACACTTGATACAGTCATTGGTGCTGAGACATGTGAGGAACTCTTCACTCCACAATCTCCACACATTGAGATGGCATTGGATGGTGTTGAAATCATCACCAACTCGAGTGGTTCCCACCACGAGCTTAGAAAGCTCCACACAAGAATGGACTTGATCAAAGAGGCAACTACCAAGTGTGGAGGGATTTATCTCTACTCCAACCAGAAAGGTTGTGATGGTGACAGACTTTACTACGACGGTTGTGCTCTCATTGTCGTTAATGGTCAAGTTGTCGCACAAGGCTCTCAATTCTCTCTATTGGACGTTGAGGTCATCTCAGCAACCGTGGACTTGGAAGAAGTCCGTGCCTATCGCTCACAGATTTCATATGGACTCCAATCAACAAGTACACCAACATATCAGCGTGTCCATGTCCCAATTGAACTGAGTCCACAAAGAGTCACATTCGATCCACGTATCATTCCATCAAAGACCCAAGAGATCTTTTACCACTCCGCAGAGGAGGAAATTGCACTTGGTCCAGCATGTTGGTTATGGGACTACGTGCGTAGAATGAAAGGTGCTGGATTCTTTTTGCCATTGTCTGGTGGTATTGATTCATGTGCCACTGCAGTGATTGTCCACTCTATGTGTCGACTTGTCGTTGCAAATGCACAGAAGGGTAATCAACAAGTCATCAGTGATGCTAGAAGAGTTGCAGGACTACAACAGGATGATGAGTATGTTCCAAAGGATCCAGTGGAGTTTTCAAACAGAATCTTCCATACGGCATACATGGGAACAAAGAACTCTTCTGCTGATACTAGAAGCCGTGCAAAGGAGCTCAGTGATAAGATTGGTTCATACCATGTCAATTTGAACATGGATACACTGGTTGAAGGTGTCATCACAGTGTTTGAAGTTGCCACTGGAAAGAGGCCTGTATTCAAGATCTTTGGAGGTACACAAACTGAGAACTTGGCCCTTCAGAACATTCAGGCTCGTTTGAGAATGGTTCTCGCATATCTCTTTGCTCAACTATTACCGTGGGTCAGAGGCAGACAATACGGTGGACTATTGGTGTTGGGTTCTGCCAATGTCGATGAATGTTTGAGAGGTTATTTGACCAAATATGATTGTTCCTCTGCTGATATAAACCCTATTGGTGGTATTTCCAAGACTGATTTGAAGAAGTTCATCGCATACGCAGAGACTGAGTTTGAGCTTCCTGTCTTGAGAGAGTTTTTAGATGCCACACCAACTGCTGAGTTGGAGCCAATCACTGATACATATGTTCAAAGTGATGAGGTTGACATGGGTATGACCTATGAAGAGCTGTCCGTGTTTGGAAGATTGAGAAAGATTCAGAAATGTGGTCCATACTCGATGTTCCTCAAGCTCTATCATGAATGGACACCACGACTTACACCAAGACAAGTTGCTGAGAAAGTGAAGAGATTCTTCTTCTTCTATGCAATCAACAGACACAAGATGACTACGATGACGCCTGGTTATCACGCTGAGCAGTACTCTCCTGATGACAACAGATTTGACCTTCGTCCATTCCTCATTGATCCTAACTTCACTTGGGCCTCAAAGAAGATTGATGAGATTGTGGAGCAGTCTGAGAGGGGCACCACTGATGATCTTGAAACGTTGACTGTTGAGTGAATAGTAGACGTTTGTATGAAGTTCTTGGATGCATCAAAGAATCTTACAATACATCGTGAGACTACATGTAGTCTCCATCTTTGGGAAGAGTAATTTCATGGAACTGAACTCTCAACCAGGTTTCAGTCATGAGCATCGGAGTCGTTACAAGTTCAGGCATCAACATTTCAATTTCTCAGTCATGAAACTGAGGTCTTTGCAATGTATCCATGTCTTTAAAACTTGTAAACGTCATCTCCATGCTGTAGACTTGAGGACCAAAGTCTCTTCATCCACCATGCACCATGTAATTGCGATTCGTATGAGTTCCGGATTTGAGATAAGCTCCATACTTAGTCTTGCACAGTAGTCAATTTGTCACAAAAGATCGATCGGGAACCCGCACGTTTATGGGTGAGATAGTGGAAAGAGCGGCCGTACTGAGTTTTGTCAGATCATGTGCAGCTATGGTACTTGAAGACAGTCAAAGATCTTTCTCCTACCGTATTCAGATATTAGTAATTTCAGTAAGAAAGGCTTTGCAGTTTTTTTGTTTTGTCCGGTGCTAGACCGCCAACTCGGTATCATCACGTGACTTCTAAGGAAATCTCGGCGGTAGGGCCACTCCTGTTGTCTCGGGGCAAAATATCGAGTCACAGCTCTCCCCCATTCCTATTCACCCAAGTGCCAGGAACTCGACTCTTACCACAGCATCGCACAAGCAAAGAGAAATGGCCAGGGACACCAAGCACACGATCGTCATCAAGCTTGGCACCTCCTCGCTGGTGGACGAGCGCACCAAGGAGCCCCGCCTTGCCACGATGTCGCTGATAGTGGAGACCGTGGTGCGTCTGCGCAGGGCCGGCCACCGGGTGGTGATTGTGAGCTCTGGCGGTATTGCCGTTGGGTTGAAGACGATGGGGTTGGACAATCGTCCCAAGAAGCTGTCACAAGTACAGGCATTAGCGGCGATTGGGCAGAGTAAGCTCATTGGCCGGTGGGACTCGCTGTTTGCACAGTTGAACCAGCGCATCGCCCAGGTGCTGCTCACACGTAACGACATTGCCGACTGGACGCAGTACAAGAACGCACAGAACACGATGAATGAGCTGCTGGGGATGGGAGTGGTGCCAATTGTGAACGAGAATGACACACTCTCGGTGGCTGAGATCAAGTTTGGTGATAACGACACGCTGAGTGCCATCACCGCTGCTCTTGTCGAGGCTGATTACCTGTTCCTCATGACAGATGTGGATTGCCTGTACACTGCAAACCCAAGAACAGACCCAGACGCCAAACCAGTGCTAGTGGTGGATGACATGTCAGAGCTGAAAGTGGACACTAATTCTGCCGGGAGTGACGTTGGTACAGGAGGAATGACCACCAAGCTCATCGCTGCAGACCTTGCCACAGAGGCTGGCACCACAATGATCATCATGAAGAGTACACAACCAGAGAATTTGTGGAAGATTGTGGACTACATCACACAGAATGATGAAAAAGTTGTTGAAGGAGAGACTAATGAAGAGAAGCAAGAACGCATCTTTAACGAACTACAAACCCTCCAGGTCCCATTACACACCCGATTCACAGGCCGTGATAAGCACGTGAAGAAAAGAGAATTCTGGATGCTTCATGGCCTCCACTCGCATGGGTCCATTATCATCGATAAGGGAGCACACGATGCTCTCACACGCACTAACAAGGCTGGTCTCTTGCCAGTTGGAATCATCGCAGTCGAGGGACACTTCCATGAACATGAATGTGTGGCACTAAAAGTTGGTGTGAAAAGATCTGATGGAACATGGGACAACACAAAACCAACGGTGGAGATTGGAAGGGCAAGAGTAAACTATTCCGCAGTGGAGATTGAGAAGATCAAAGGATGTCAATCTACACAGATTGAAGGATTGTTAGGGTATGCCGATTCTGAATACGTTGCACATAGAGATAACTTGGCATTCCCACCTGCTGTTATTGAAAAAAGTCAGTCATCGGCAGATCTACTCAAGTGATGGGTCTAGACTTAATAGAGATACATTCTATCATGACTCATGGAGCTTTTGTAGTTTGAAGAGCCTATGTAGTGCTACAACACATGCCCTTGTCTAACAATGAAATTGTCAATTCATAAAACCATAAGTAAACAAACACGTCTTCTTCTTTTTTCAAACTTCCTCCTCATACAGAGAACTTCTCCCTGATGCAATTGTACTATCATCATCAATGATAACCTCCTCAGGTTCATCCTCTCTTTCCCTAGCATCACGCATAATCAATGGCCAATTACTCTTCACGACGCAGAATGCCTCAGATCCAGCAAGTAACGTGATACCGGTACCCAAACCAAGCCATAGACCAACAATCTCATAATCCAACTTGAACGCAAGGAAGTATGCCAAGGGCAATGCGACAACGTAATATGATGCCAAATTGAGATAACTTCCAATCTTCTGACGACCCTGGGATCTTAAAACTCCAGCGGCGATGATGTTCAAAGTATCAGCCAATTGATTCACAGCCAAGATAGGCATGCTCTTGATGGCCAATTGTAACACCTCTTCATCACTTGAGAACAATAACGATAATGGACGACGGAATATCACGATACAGAGACATGTCAAAGTGCCCACCACCGCGGCAACGAGGAATGAGATACGCACTGCAATCTTAGAAGCGTGGATCGAACCTGAGCCAATGTAGATGGCAATTCTCGTAGAGATGGCACAACCAACTGCAAATGGTAATTGATATGTCAATGATCCAATATTAGAGATGATGCTCTGTGCCGCTAGTGATTTGGTACCGAAATGAGCGGCAAACACAGTAAGGATCTCAAATGAAAGATACTCTGACTCGATCATCACCAAACCAGGGAGTGCCAGACCAAGCATTGGTGACCAGTGTTTGAAAGCACGTTGTATTGAGAGTCCATTCCAGCATTGTGAACCATCAACGAAGACAACGTAGAGGAAGAGTAACAGTGCCATACACCAATACGTAATGGAAATGGCAATTGGGGCACCGATGAATCCCAGCCAGTTGATCAATGTATAGTTCAAAACCAAATTCAATGGTAAGCAGAAGAATAGGACGTATGTCGAAGCATGGAAGATCTTTTGGGCCTGCAAGTATCTCTTCCCCGTCTCAAACAAAATGAGTCCCGGTGCTCCAATCAACAGGATACGCAAGTATTGCTGTGACATATCCAACAGATGTTCCTCCGATGCTGGGATCATAAAGCTGAGGAAGAACTTGGACTCCCACCACACGGCAAAGATGGGCATTGAGATACACGTAATCATAGCGGTACATCTTTGGAAGTAGATACCAACTTTGGCATGCTTACCAGCTCCAAATGCCTGTGAGCAGAACGTATCGAGACATGTGGACATTCCCTCAAACACGGCCATCCCTGTGACGTTGAAAGTCATCACGGAGAGGGATGCAGAGGCCAATTCATCCGCACCGAGGTGTCCGATGAGGAACAGAGAGTTCACGGCCAATAGGTACTCGAAGAAGAATGTGAACGAGAGCGGGATAGAGGACCGCACAATGGCCTTGGTCTCGGACTGCAGCGTGATCTTGGGCTCCTCGTCACCGTCCAGTTGTGTATCCACCGAGGCTTCGTACTCGTCATCGTCATCGTCATCGTCCAGTATCGTGTCCTGGATGGGGCCCAGTTGGCCTCGCTGGAACCTTGAGCGTCTTCCCCTGGTGGACCTCGTGGCGCCGTAGAAGTTGGGCTGCTCCTCCGCCAGCAGATGTTGCGTGTTGGCCTTCAGTGAGGACGTGGATGCTCTTCTAGCGGACATTATGTGTGACGGCGATGCTGGTGAGCTCATTCTCTTCCGCGCTGCTTGTGCCTTCTGGCGGGTTCCTGGACATTATATATATATACAGCGAGCGGGCCCCGCCTGAAACCTGTCAAGCAGCATCAGCCACCAAAACCCGCGCGAAAGTTGGAAAAGACCTTCTTCTTCCGGACAACGCTCCCCAAATCTCAAAAAAATTGGCTGCCTAGAACAAGATCAAGGCAGATATATTTCTCTCCATCTTGAGCACAATTTGGCTGCCTAGCTCACCCACCGGTCATGTCCCTGGTCACCATCAAGCCCACATCACATTTCGTCGTGAAAACACGGCTCCTCCAGCCCTCCAGACTGCTCAACTACGCCCCGCTCACCAAGCTCTTCATCAACATCTGCGATGCCCCAGAGGTGCCACAGCCACCAACACCCTTCACCCCTCCAGCAACGTATGAACTCATCATGAACGACCAGTGGGAAGTGCCCATCGTCACGTCGGCGCCTCGTCTGGACACGGACAAGAAGGGCGACCAGTGTGTCGTGTTTGACTGTGTCGTGAACACCGATGCGATGAGATGGTGTCAAGCGGACAAGCAACTCCGTGAAATTGTGATCGAATGGTGTCTTGAGAGTGTAGAGGTCACTGGAGAATGTGTGTTGGATAGAGAGAAGATGAGCATACCAAAGATGGTGAGCAAGGGTACCCCTGGAGAGATTGAATTGAAAGAGGATAATGAACCTAAAGCCATGGATGGTGTCCAGGATCTATTGGATATGAAGAGGATCGTGGAAGATGAGGAGACAGACGTTGGGTTCGAGGCACTCAATCCTATAAAGGGCAAAGCCCCATTGATCCAAGAGATTGAAGACATGTCCCTGGATACAAAGAAGAGTACCCTCATCCCACAAGTCAAGAAGAGTGTTCAGAAGTTGAAATATGAAACCATGATGAAGAAGATTGATCTTGATGGCTACAAACTTGAGATCGATATCACATCACAGAACAAATCATCATTGGACTATGATCTATCACTAGATCGTACCACCAACACATTGATTCTCAAGAATACAAATCCAGAGTATGAAGCGAGAGATCTTGAACTACCACTCCCATCCGTATTCGAACAACCAGAGATCAAGACCTTCTTCGTCGCACCAGAGAAGAAACTTGTCGTATTTGTGAAGTAATGAAGTAACGAACTATTATAATCTGACGACCCTTTACTGACCCTTTCCCAAATCCTGTATCAAAATCACAAACCTCCACTAACTGATCATATCAAGATCACCTTTGTCCAGCTTGATAACATCGTCATGCTCATCAAGCTCACCAGTACTCCACCTGAGTAAATCCTGTTCACTAGGGATCTCCTCTCTTCTCCTCTTTCTCTCAAACTTTCCCTTATTCCTAATCTCATCAAACTTCCAATCCATCATAAACACTGGCTCATCACCTCCATGATACACCAATTGAAAATGTTCTTCACCTTCAGGTATCGGATCCGCTTCAATCTCATAATCATCAATGTTCAAACTCATTGCCATCAACTGTTTATGGAGCTTATCAAGTCTGGCATCCTCAGCTTTCTTCAAGGCAATACGAACCTCTGCTTCCTCTTTCAGTGCTGGGCCATACTCTCCAGCAAGTGCATACTTCTCCATGGTTTGTTCCAACAGCTCCATGGACTCATAAATTCTCTGTTTGAGTCTTGACATGTCATCAGTTCTCCCTGCAAGGAAATTACCAGGATCGTACTCGCTCTCAGTGGGGATAACGGGCTCGTAATGGACACGAGCATACCCATCCCTTGGCTGATTCAAGACAATCCCCGTTATATCATCGTGTGAAACTGGTGGTTGATCTGGCATCATCCCTTCAATTTCGAGCTTCCCACCAGGGCCAGTGTACTGTGGAACTTCTTCACCTTCATAAAGCCCATCATACTGGCTCTCAAACGTGGGGACAAACATATCAATGAGGTCTCCGTGAACTGTTCCTGAATGTGGATCCACCGCCAACACACCTTGGAGTAACTCAGACATGGTGTTGGAGTTGCTGATCCTCTTGTGACTCTGCATCCCCACAAACCCAAGGATGTGTTTCTTCTGCCAATTGCAAAGACTATCAAATCCCACAAAGGGATCTGGAGGCTTCTTGGGGTCATTTCTGGAAGTTCCTGGAAGATCAAAGTATCCACACTTGTCGTTATGTTGGTGTGTGCCGCTCTGTGGTTCTGGCTCTGGCTCTAGCTCCGGCGGCTCCGAAGTCTCCTCCAATACCTTCTTTTGCTTCTTGGATAGGAAGTCCATGGCTGTGGTGTTTGAGAATGTTGATTATCTGTGCTGGTGGCTAGCCGCTGCCGTGGAATGTTGGTGGAAGAGTGGGAAAGCTCTATCAAATACGAATTGGTGATGTCTAGTAGCGAAAAGTAAACAAACCGACTAATCTGTGTGGGGTAACAACGATAACGACCAATCAATACTATTATCCTCCCATGGTTCATTCCTAAAGATATTTATTATTAAACTCACTCATAAAGCATAGTAATCATCATATTTTATCACGCAGAGCTCTCTCACTCTGGAAGTACCAGCTCGTTGCCATCTTCCCAACCCTCGCACGATGCACAGGAGAATGGATACGCTGGCCCTTTGAAAGTCTCACCAACGGCTCAGATATTACACGTGAATTCTCATCATCCTCGCTGCAATCAACATTGCCACATTCTATGTCGTTGCTGAAAAGTTCCTTGTGGTCTTTGGCGCTGGACAACTTCTTCAAGGCATCGGCTACCATCTCCTGGTATATCTTGAGGAGCTCATCGGACTCAAGTTCCACCTGTCTCTGGGCCCTCGAGTTGAACAACTCTCTCAATAATTTATTGGTCCTAACACTCCCTTCCTCATGCTCATTCACGGATGTATGCTCATCACTGTCAGAGCTCCCCTCAAATAGGCTATCACAGCCGGACTGAGACTCCCAGTCACTATTGTGATCGTACTCCCCATCAGTGAGCTCTTCATCGGTCTCGGAGCTATCCTGTGATGGAGCTTCACTTAGGATCTCCCAGTCACAGTGATGGCAGTATGGTATACTGGCCTGTGCATAGTCTGTATCCACTCCTTCATCGTCATCGAGTTCATGCTCACCACGACAGTATGAGAAGTCTTCATCTAGTGGTGTGTCCGAGCATTCATCATTGCTCTCTTCCTTCTCTTCCTCTTCCACCTCTTCTTCCACTTCATCTTCCTTTTCTTTTACCTTTGAAATCTCGGACTCTATCTCTTCTTTCGCCTCTATCTTTTCTTCAGCCTCCTCTTCATCAGATGAGCTTTCTGTATCACGGTATCTGGGCGAGAGAAGGGAGTCCGATATCTCATCACTGGCTTCGTACGCCTCATCTTCAAGCTCATCTCTATGGAATCTCTTAGCAGGGCAATGGATGCTTCCCGCAGATTCATGGAGAGATCTCTTTCGAGTGAAAGCTCTGAATGATGGATATAATGCCCCAAGGCCGCTCAATATTTTGTATCTGCAGTTATTGCTTGGTGTCATGTTGAACTGCTAACGTTCTTTATGCTGTGTTCTGGTTGGATGTGTGATGTCGCTGGAGACAGCATTGTCTTAGAGATCTAGGCTTCTTTGGATATGACCCACCATATTTATACGCATTTCCATGCTCCCCTTTTCTGTCCTAGAGTCTCCCAGGTCTGTTGTTGTGGGTTTTCTGCCTAGATAGTTGGCGCTGATCTGGATCTACACTCAGCTCTTTGTCCGAGATGCCGAGAGCACTCACAAAACAGGCCGGATTCTGGCACGATGTCCTTCTACAACTATATTAACCGAGCTATAGAGTACTGTAAGTTGCAACTGTATCATTATGATTAGATCTATACCACATGGCTAGTTTCACATTTCCATGAATCATCCAAACAGCTTCAATCCGTCCTTCTTCAACAACTCCTTCTCCTCCTCGTCATCACTATCATCATCACTGCTTCCCTCATTAAAGTCAAGTTTCTGCCCCAGTAATCCAGCAAAGAGATCATCAATCTGTTCATCACCCCATTTGTAGGCTCCCTTTGGTGCATCATACCCTTGGATTTGCTCCTGTACTGTGTATTTCAACTTTCTTCCCTTTGATGCCTTTGTATCAACGTTCTTCTTCAATTTGGTTCTGGTGATGACCAATCCTCCGTTAGCAGCCTTCTGACTCACTTTCGTAGCCATCAAATCACGTAAGAGAAGTGTGTAGAAGTCTGTATCATCAAACAGATCAGCATCGGCCTTGAGCGATCTATCAGCTGCCACTGTGGTCTCTTCATCATCGTCCTGGCCTTCATCATCTGAAGCCCTTTCTGACTCCTCAGTACGACCAATTGGAAGTGGTGTGCCTCTGTTCAATCTGGTTCTTTTAATCAAACGATCCATATCCACAAGGTTTGCACTGACTTGTTGTGATGCACCTTGATTAAGTGCCTTGAACTTTGATGCGTTAAGCGCCTGGGCACCAGATGCACTTTGAACCTTGTGTGACCATTTGGTAAGCACGGAATCTCTGTTCTTTTGGAGGATTGTGTCAAGTTTTGTGGTTTCTTCAAGATATTCTGACAATGAACGTTTCTTGGATGCAAATGTGAGCTCTTCTTTGGTGACTTTTTGTTTGTTGTAAATGCTGGTTCTTAGGGAAAGAATGGTGTTGAGTAACGTATGCATGGCCTTTGTGGCCTTTGAGTGAAGCTCCTGTGTATCTTCTTCTTCAAACTCTTCGTATGTTTCGTTATTCAATGGAAGGGCATTAGAATTCACGACAGCCTTCTGTATCTTCATTCTGGCATCAAGAATCTTATCAAACTGCTTCTGTTGTGACACAACGGCGTAACCCTTGAGAGATTCTGTTTGTACTGATGTGGACAGACGACCAAGGAGAGTCTTACGTTCTTGTGACATGAGGTTTTTGAGCTTCTCACGCTTATGTGTCTCGGTGGACTCATCCTCTGTAGATGGTTCGGAGTCTTCGGAGTCTGATTCCTCTTCTGAATCTGTATGTGACTGTTCCTCTTCCTCAGAGTCAACAACTCCATTATCCTCGCTGTCATCAGCTTCTTGCTCTTCAAAACTCTCTTCCTCTTCCTCTTCCTCTTTCTCGCTCTCACTTTGGCTCTCAGCTTCGCCACTGACTTCCTCTTCATCTTCTTCGCTTCCTGTCTCCATCTCATCCTCCACATCATTGTCATCACTCTCACTGGCATCGTCTTCGCTCTCCTCGAAGATGTCCTTTCTGCTCGAGTTCTTTCCCTTGTACTTCTCCCCTCTAAGCTCGATTCCGTTCTGTCTGAGCTTACTCTTCCCAACACTGACGTAGTGCTCGTTTTTCAACTCCTCATCGTCAACCTCAGCTCCACTGTCTTCATCATCCTGCTCCGCATGGTCAAATACGCCACGCTCAGCATCCTCGATGTCCCAATCTGGCACTTCAGGCTTCGAGAGCTCTGCAATCTGGTCTGCCAACGACTGCTTCTTGGCCATTATTTGTCTCTTCACTTGATTGTTGCAACAAACTAACAAAACTCCATTTGCAGAGAGAAGTGCAGGTGCTTCAAAAAATTTCTAGATGCCCCCATCGCGAAACCCGTTTTCGGAAATTTTCAGTCACGTGACCGTTTTTAGCTGTTACGGGACACACCACAAATTTTTGAATCTTCTGCTTTTGTCTCTGCTCATCTCTTCCCCCATTTCCACCATTTTAAGCTGTTTAACCCACACAAACACACACGATGCCACCAATCAAGACGCAGAAACGTCGCTCAGCAGGAGCATCGGTGGAGCTGTCCAATGTCCTAGGGGGAGGCGCCAGCAAAATCAAGAGAAAAATCCGTGACATTGAGAGACTGCTGTACAAGAAGCGTAATGTTCTAGGAGCTGATATGATCTTGGCCAACGAGCGTGCCCTTGAGACGCTGAAGATCGAGCTACAATCTGCACAGAAGACACAAAAGGTGAAAGAGATGGCTAAGAAGTACCATATGGTGCGTTTCTTTGAGAAGAAGAAGGCGTTGAGAAAATACAAACAAGTGAAGAAAGAGCACGATGAGCTAGTTGCACAAGGTGATAAGAAGGAGATCAAGAAGGCAAGAAAGAAATTGAGTCATGCTGAGGCTGACCTATGTTACGTTGTGAACTTCCCAAAGGATAGAAAATACATCTCATTGTTCCCACCACAGGAGTCTAAGGATGTTGAAGATGAGAACATCAAGAAGGGTCTTCAGAAGACTGAGTCTGTGCGTAATGCATTCAAGAAGGACATTGAAAAGATGATCAAGGAGGAGACATTACCTGTTCCATTGGAGGATATCTTGGAAGGTAAAGGAGGTCACACAGAGATCCTTTCATCGAACTTTGAGAGTCAACAAGAGGAAGAGACAGCGGCTGCTGAAGGTGAAGAAGATGATGACTTCTTCGAATAGACTTCTTCGTCATAGATACATCACTCTTGCTAATTTAATGAGATTACGTTACACTTTTGCTTACTAAAGATACGTGCATGTAGTCTATCTACAATCTAACGTCCTGCACAAAGAACACCTCCTTTGATGCCTCTCTAGTAAAGCAAACCTCATCGATCAATCTCTCTGCAATGATGAAGCTCTTGATGCTCCAATCTCCCTTCGCATACACCTCTGGGATTTTTTGCTCAATAGTTGGGAACAATGCCATATGAATGGCCAAATTCTCCTGAACATCCTCCTTGGCAATGAGAATCTTGTTGGCAATTGTGCTGTATCTCAAGTTGATCCAATCTGGCAATGCGGACTTGTCTGTTGCGTAGTGCTTCTTGTTACCACATCTGATGACCCAAAGAAGTACAGCACGATCAATATCATCAGACTTGATCAGTTGTTCATACGACGTGATACCAAAGATCAATAGCAAAGAGTTGGCAAATGTCTTATCAGTCTTGTAGATGGTCTTGAATGAAAGTGGTTTGTACTGTTTCAACAACGCCTTCTCCATCGATGTCACTGACTCAAATGCAGTTTGGAAGAATTGCTTCTGTCCATTCTTATAGGTCTTTGCAGCCTTGATTATCGATGATGGAATGTCTCCAGATGCCTTTCCAGGTTTGTGTGCCTCAATCTTTTGGTTGATGATCAAGTTGAGTTGTCTAAGTCCCTCCAACTTGTTTCTTAGTGTGATACCAGCCTCATTGGAAGTTGATGTGAGAAAACACCACAGTGTAACCAGGTTTTCAGGAACTGGGTCCTCCTTTGTGAGATTGAAGGACACCTCTGCACTGGTGATCTTGACTCCAAACTTCTGTGCATCTGCCACTCTCTCAGGTGGGATTCTAAGAGTCAAAATGGCATACTCCTCCTTGTTGTTCTCAATAGTGAATCCATATCCAAGCAAGAGCTCCTCATTTGTCTTTGGTCCAAAAGAGTTGTAGATCTCCTGTCCTGAAACAAGTTTCTGTTCACTCTTAAATGTGTACTCCTTCTTCTCCTGTTCAAAGTCCCACTTGACTTGTGTATCGTTATCGTGCTTGAGCAAATCGAAAACAGGCAGCAAGATTGCCTCGTTCATATCTCTTGCATTCTTGCTTCCCAAAAAGTATGGGAATCCACGCGATGCGAAAGTTGCATGAGCCCACAGGAAGGCAGGGAATGATGTCCAGTTGATAGGATTGTTGAAATATGCTGCAAAGTGTTCACTCTTGCCCTCTCTTGCTGCAGAGTAGAAGGAGAGATCCTCGTCAAACGTTGAAGGACGCATAGACTCAGGGATCTTGGTCACAAGCGCATGCCATGACTCCAAAGCGTTGCGTGTCTCTCTATCCAGGCGGAATGACAGATCTGTACCTTCAGTCAAGGCACGTTCCTCTCCCCAAAACAGTGGTGTGCCAATCTCCTTACCAGTCGGAAGCAATGAGATGTAGGGCTCAAAGAACTGCGAGAGGTTCTGCGTAGACGTTGTGGTCTCTGTGGTGTCGAACATCAGCTTGGCCAGCAAAAGTTGTGTGAGAGCGTTACGGTTCCCCTTTGTGATGAAGGACTTTCCAAACACCGACTCAGCGAGCTGTGGTGTCAGTGTGAGTGCCTCAGGGACTGCTAGGAGCTCATCGATGGAAGAGTATGGCTTCGATGATGGATCGTACACTGCGTAGATTCCCCTCTGCGCTGACTGTTCGAACTTCACGGCCGGGTGGATGATGGCTCCGTTGGTGGTGGCCCACTCGATGAAGCGTTCTAACTTCTCACTCATTTTGTAGTGCTGTTGTGTAGATAGTTTGAGGTTGTGAGAGGTAGTGGCGATGAGCAACAGCTTCTTTGCAAAGAAGATCTCTCTGTGTGTGCCCCTACCGCCTTTATTTTTTTTAGTTTGGCAGTGATGATGATCTATTGTCCACAAAACTTGTCCAATGGCATTGGTCTTGAATGGATATCAGTCTACATTGACGGTGTTTCCCACAACGGTGCATTAATGAGTGTGTTGCATTGTCCCTATAGTACAGAAGGCCTTTTGTTTTGATGTGAGCAAACTGTGGCTGCTTAGACCGGGAGCACTCTGACACCTGCGAGTCTATCGATGGTCTATTGAGTGATTGTTAGTACCAAGCACAGGTATGAATGAACGGGGGTAGACTTACTGGTGCAATGTATGGGTGTGAAAGTAGTGGGCCAATGACTGGGATGCTTCTGAGGAAGGAGATGATGACTGCGAAGAAATCACTGAAAGAGAGGGATAGATGTTAGTAACAGGTCCAGATATTTAATTGCAAAAGACACATACCCAAAGAGCTGTAGGATACCAAAGGCCTCAATGAGGAACCCTGTGAATGACCATTTGATCAAGATCAAGAATATTCCTAGGGCAAAGGCGACAGTCCCACGGATCTTTGCTGGTCGTGTGAAGAATACCACTGTTCGTTGGGGGCCAATGATGAGAACGACACCAATGACAAATAGCAGCTGGTGTGCATGTTAGTCATACGTAATGCAGAGAAGTGATATATCAAAGTGAGACTCACGTTTCCAAGGGCTAGAAGTGCGGAGTCGAAGAAGGTGATGATTCCAAGGAGGAAGAAGAGCACTCCTCCAGCGGTGAACCCGACACCGTACTGCTGCGGTTGTGAGAGCCAGACCATTGTGCTAGCAGGGTGTAAAGTGTCTGTATGTGTGTTCTCCTTAGTGCGTGAAGTGCGGAACCGTTGCTGGAGCTATTCGCCTCTGTGCCTGTTTGTTTGTTTGCCCAGCTTCAGCTCTCCAAAGTTGCAGATACGCGTCTGTTGTGTTGTTTGGCGTCCGCACCAGCCACTCTCATCAGCATGCGCCACAGATTACTTGATGCGGTTATTCTCGCTTGGCTGTGGCGGTGCTTGGATCACGGTCACCAGAGACAGCCATAGCCTTCACCAAAGAAATGTTCCGCCTGAACACATTCCCATCACCACAGAGGCACTGACCTTAACTCCAAAACACAGAAACAAAACACCAGATATACAGATATCACTCATGTCCAAAGCAGAGTACAACGCTGCCGGCCCCTCAGACGCCCCTCCCCCATACTCAGAGGTCGGCTCCACATCCACAGGCAGCTCAGCCACCACCACATCCCACCAGAGACCAGAAGGCGCACCTCCTCCACTGGGAAATAGACCAGAACAGCGACCACAGGGACAATGGGTGCCTCCGCCTCCACGACCACCTCTGCCACCATTGACGAGCTCCAAGCCACCGAAAGTGAACAACCTCCCCTGGACCTACCCGGCAGGATTCCATTGTTCGAAATGCCGCAACACAGGGTACAAGACTAAGAACGGCAAGACTTGCAAATCATGCTGGGAGAAGTTTGCCCCACGTACCGCTGTTCAACCGGTGTACAATCCACTACAACCGGGCTTCCGAATCCCCTTCTCCAACATGTTTTCAACAAGTTCAGGGTATCATCAGGGCTACTCACCTATGTATCCACCACCTCCTCCTCCTCCACAACCACATATGGGTATGGCACCTGTGCCCATGGCTCCAAGAGCTGTGATGCCTGGAGACCCAAGTCTAGGTGGGTATCTATGTGGAAGATGTAGGGGATCTGGACTCGTCTCTTTCTTTCTTGATCAGGAGACATGTTCTGTTTGTCATGGAGTCGGGAGAGTGTTCAAGTGATATTCTCTTGTGATCGAACCATATGTGATGATTGAAAATGAAGTAATGAAACCAACTATATGTCCAAACCAAGAACAATTTGTAGTTGGTCGTGATTAATGAAAGCGGAGATGTCAAGCATGTGATAATGAAGAGCCGGTCAAGCTATAGCGGGGATCCATCAACTGCGCTCTCTGAGCAGCGCTATAACCGCCTTCTTACGTCAATAGGATCTCAATTGATGGATACCATTACCTAGAAACTCACACAATGCTTGTAATGTCCTTCAAACCGTCAGTTTAGCATATATTGCTTACATAATGGCACTATACATCGCTTACGTTATCACCACCTCGGCATTTCGCGATGGCCGCCACAAAATTTTCCCCGAGTCATATGGCTCTTCTTCAAATGAGGAGACTACAAACCCTTCTCAAAAAACTTCTTTAAGCTTCTCCTCAAGTTGTCTCAGGGCCACACACTCTTTCCGTGAACATAGAAGGATTCCAAGTTTCCAAACCGTGCAAACTTCCAAGTGCATCAGGATCCCACCCACAACACAACTCTTCGCATTTTCTGATCATCCGTTATCATGACTGACAAGCTCACATCGGAGATCTCCCAATTGGACCTCACATCTTCAAGTTCATCATCTCTTCCTCCAAATGCACATGTCAATGGTGCAGGATACCATACGAGTGCACAGACCTCCTTGAACCACCACTCACCTAAGCCACGCAAGGGCAAGACATACACCATCACAGACTCTCCATTGCAGACCCGTCCAGCATCTCCATATACTCTTAGACCTCCAGTGGACAATGATGGTCTTTCATGGCCTTCAAAGGGAGCTAGAGAAAGAATTGAAGAAGACGATGAAGCCAAGGCTGCTAGAGAGAAGAGAATAAGTGAGGCTGTGAAGGTGATCCTTGAAGAGCTTGGAGAGGACACTTCCAGAGAGGGACTTCTGGAGACACCAGAGAGATACGCTAGAGCCATGCTCTTTTTCACAAAGGGATACGAAGACAACATTAGAGACGTCATTAAGCGTGCTGTTTTCGAAGAGGACCATGATGAGATGGTGATCGTGAGAGATATTGAGATCTACTCCCTTTGTGAGCATCACCTTGTGCCATTCTTTGGCAAAGTCCACATCGGTTACATCCCAAACAAGAAAGTCCTCGGTCTTTCCAAACTTGCAAGACTTGCAGAGATGTACGCTAGAAGATTCCAAGTGCAAGAGAGACTCACGAAGCAAATCGCCATGGCACTCACAGATATCCTCAAACCACAAGGTGTTGCCGTTGTCATTGAAGCCACACATATGTGTATGGTTTCTCGTGGTGTGCAGAAATCTGGCTCATCTACAGTGACAAGTTGTATGCTTGGATACTTCAGAGAGTCCCAGAAGACCAGAGAGGAGTTCTTGGGCCTGTTGGGCAAGAGATAGAGAGTGAGTGAGAGATTTAGAGCCATGTGCCCCTCACGCATACACATACCCCCCTCCCCTCAGCTCACAACAATTATCGAATTGGCAGATTTAACAAGAGCCAACAACAAACGACGAATTAACGACGACAATGTATTTCTTGTGTCTTAGGACACTTAATTATTATGTTCAACCTACAGCCTACAGAGCTTCATGCTTCTGATTTTATCTTTTCCCCCATGATTTCTCATTGGAGGAGTCTATGTACATAGTAGTCCATGTCTCCCTGTTTGAAAGCCATTGTAGTTTGGTATTTCTCTGTTCATCTCCAATATAATTGGTGGTTTACTACTGGATGCCATAAATGACTAGACACTTTCTAGCATAGATTGGCTTGGGAACGTTTACCGTTTGCAACGGCAGCTGCAAGATCAAGTCACGTGATGTGGTAGGAGGTGCCGGCGCCGGCCTGTTCCATTTCTCAAAGTCTTGAAAGTCGACCCGTCGACGGAATGACCTTAGGTAGTTGGTAGTTTTTGCACCGAAGGGCCAAACCATTTAAACCAACCTCTGATAAGGAGCAACGGCTCTTTTCCAGAAGGGTGCATCAATCTTTGGTACCATTGCATAATTTTCAGACACCCACTCGGTGCCAGGTAAACATCGAGTCATGTAAAAATGCTCAGTTTCTATTCGAATGATTACAACAATCTGCAGAGTCCTTCTGCAAATATGTTCTACACTACGAGATACTCATCAAGCTGGATGTTTCTCTAAAGGTCGCTACCCATCGCTTGCCACACATCTGATGGAGCATGGCGATGTGGTGCTAGCCCCAAGAGATCCATTTTATTGCATGAATCAACGATTTCAATTCTCAAATCTCTTTGAGAGTTGTCTGCTTGTCAGGAAACACTGCATCCTTCTCTGTAGAATGTAGCTTTATCTTCCAGTAATTAACACTGAAGCTAGTGGCGAATAATGCTTTCAGTATCGGACTATACAAGAGTACAAGTACCGAGTGTTTACCAGGTGCTGAAAGTCATCAGGCTACACTTGATGCGACGCGGGTACTCAGGAGTTAAATAACTCGTACTATGAAATATGCTGCATGTATTAGATATTGCACATTTTAATGTTATCCTTGATTTCCCTCTAGAAGACTGCAACAAACTGCTAATCAATTGAAGAATCAAGATTCAGCTCAATCACACAAGTCCCTATCGGGCGTTTTTCCCAAATAGGACATTTTCGCATACTTCTAAAAAAGAAAAAAAAAGAAAAAAAATTTGATGGCACCAAAATTTCCTAGGGAGCATCGCATGTCTCTTTATCACTTTGTTTTCAATTACCATCCCCCCATAATTGGACTCTTTCAAAATGGCAAAGGAATCCAGGCTGAAACAAAAGGCTGAAAAGTTTGCCAAGGCCAAGAAGGCGGAGCACAAGGGCACCAAGAGACGCCACGAGGAGGTTGAAGAGGAGACAGACAAGGCTGTCGATGAGGTTGATGAAGAGTTTGATGATATTGAGGATTTACTCGATGTGAAGCAAGAAGTAAAGGCTAAGAAGGATGCCAAGAAGGCTCGTGAACAAGCTGTCCAGGAAGAGGAGTCTGACGAATCTGAAGATGAGGAGGAAGAGGAGGAAGAGGAGGAAGAGGAGACTGATGAGCCAAAGGAACATACCCCAAAGTCTTATGACGAGTCTGCTACAGTCAGTGATAAGTTTGAAGATCACAACCTCTCAGCCCCAACTCTCAAGGCTATCCAGGATATGGGATTCACAACTATGACACAAGTGCAATCTAGAACAATCCCACCTCTTCTTGCTGGTCGTGATGTTCTCGGTGCTGCTAAGACTGGTTCTGGTAAGACACTTGCATTTTTGCTTCCAGCAATTGAACTCTTGTACAACTTGAGATTCAAACCAAGAAACGGTACAGGTGTTATTGTTGTCTCTCCAACGAGAGAACTTGCCCTTCAGATTTTCGGAGTTGCTCGTGAACTCATGCAACATCACTCACAGACTTTGGGAATTGTCATTGGTGGAGCTAACAGACGTGCAGAGGCTGAAAAGCTTGTGAAAGGTGTTAACTTGATCATTGCCACACCTGGTCGTCTTTTGGATCATTTGCAAAACACTAAGGGCTTCGTCTACAAGAACTTGAAGGCATTGGTCATTGATGAAGCTGACAGAATTTTGGAGATTGGTTTCGAAGAGGAGATGAAGCAGATCATTAAGATCCTTCCAAAGGAGAACAGACAGAGTATGTTGTTCTCTGCTACACAGACAACAAAGGTTGAGGACTTAGCCAGAATCTCTTTGAGACCTGGACCATTGTTCATCAACGTTGACAGTAAAGAGCAGAACTCCACAGTGGACAGACTTGAACAAGGATACGTTGTATGTGACAGTGACAACAGATTCCTTCTGTTGTTCTCATTCTTGAAGAGAAACATCAAGAAGAAAGTCATTGTCTTTGTTTCCTCTTGTAACTCCGTGAAGTACTACGCTGAGTTGCTTAACTACATTGACCTCCCAGTCTTGGACTTGCACGGAAAGCAGAAACAGCAGAAACGTACCAACACATTCTTTGAGTTCTGTAACGCCAAGCAGGGTATTCTTATATGTACCGATGTTGCTGCCAGAGGTCTTGATATTCCATCCGTTGACTGGATCATCCAGTTCGATCCACCTGATGATCCAAGAGAGTACATTCACCGTGTTGGTAGAACAGCCAGAGGTACAGACGCACAGGGTAAGTCACTCATGTTCCTCGCCCCAACAGAATTGGGATTCCTCAGATACTTGAAGGCAGCCAAGGTTCCATTGAACGAGTACGAGTTCCCAACGAGCAAGATTGCCAACGTCCAGACCCAGTTGGAGAAGCTCATCCAGTCCAACTTCCACCTCCACCAGAGTGCTAAGGACGGATACAGATCTTATCTCCAGGCATACGCCTCGCACCACCTCAAGACTGTTTACCAGATTGACAAGTTGGACCTGGTGAAGGTTGCAAAGGGCTTTGGTTTCACCACCGCTCCAAAGGTTAACATCACAATTGGTGCTAGCGGGAAGACACCAAAGAACTCTAACAACTCCAACAAGAGAAAGAAAATCAGGGCCTAAATTCCCGAATGACTCCTTAATAATGTGTGCATATAAAATTCATGAAAAAAGTAAGTAAACTTGGAGACAACTGCCCGAGATTGTAGGAACATTGATAAGAATTGAAGAAGGGGTCCTGCGCCAAAGTTGCGCAAACAATAGAGCGCCAAATCGCGCAACTGTCCCAAAGCAGCAACAATGGCGCAAAAAACCCTGCGTCGGCGATTTGCGGATCTCGGATTTCTTTGACGTCACATCAAATTTCAGTGGGACCGCAACCTGCCAACCAGGCTCAGGGCAGTTTTGCTGACACCACACAGCCACTTGCACAACTGTCTCCAAATTCCACGTTTCTCCCCCCTCCAATCCACCTCAACAACACCAATTGACCACCAGACCAGATAAACACAACATATACCACAGATGACAGTCAGCTCGCCGTTGCAGAAGTGGAAGGAGCCGGCACACCCGCTGGAGCAGCTTTTCCAGATGCTGGAGGAGGCCCAGAACGTGCCTGAGGAAGTGCCCATCGACGCCGTCACTGGAGGGCTCGACATACGATGCGGTCCAATTCTCAGGCTGCTGGGGACTCTGGAGAAGGGCCAGAAGAACTACCGTGCCTCGTTGATGCTCGTCACCAAGGATGAATCCACCACCGCAGAGCCTAGAGTCACGTTTGTTGCTGGGCCATTGGTGCCTGAGAGCGAGTCCGATCTTGCTCAGGGAGAGTTCCCAGGAAAGGCGTACGATCAGGAGGCTGGATACACGTTCTGGAGGTTCAACATCGACTTTGACCTTGCTCCATACGAGCAGAAGGTGCGCTACACCGTCAATGGCGCTCTCACGTTCGACTTCTACATTCCCCGCGTGGATCAGCCTATGAACATTGTCTCTTACTCGTGCAATGGGTTTTCTCTATCAACTACCACAGACACCTTCAAGGGATCTCTTTGGTTTGACGTGGTGAGAAAGCACTACACAGAAAACAAGTACCATGTCATGCTCGGTGGTGGTGATCAGCTCTACTGCGACGCGATCAAGAACTCCTCTGAGGTCTTCCACAAGTGGCTCCAGGAGAAGAACCCACTCAAGAAGTACAACCAGAAGATCAACCCCGAGATCATTGCCTCTTTCAATGAATTCTACATGAAGCAGTATCTCGAATGGTTTGGAAAGGGTTTCTGGACTGGTACACAAGGTCGTACCATCCAGCCATTGTTCCCATTCGCCATGGCATGTATCCCATCCATGAACATTTTCGATGATCATGACATCATTGATGGATTTGGATCCTACCATGACTCAACTATGTCCACTGAGATGTTCAAAGGTGTTGGAGACATTGCATACAAGTACTACATGCTCTTCCAGCATCAAACATCTGTCGATAACGATAAGGAGTACCTCACAGATCCAAGTTGGATCATTGGTAAGAGACCTGGTCCATTCATCAGTCAACCTTCACATTCATTATTTGCTAAGCTTGGACACGGTATTGGATTCCTTGGTTTGGATTGCAGAACCGAGAGAAAGCTCAAGCAAGTGGTCTCCAATGAGACTTACAATATTGTCTTCCAGAGACTTAAAGAGGAAGTCCAGCAGGATCCTAACATCAAGCATATGTTGGTCCTTCTTGGTGTTCCAATTGCATACCCAAGACTTGTCTGGTTGGAGTGGCTATTGACCTCTTCCATTTTGAAGCCAGTGAGAGCTCTTGCCCAAAAGGGTGTCATTGCCAAAGGTCTTGTCAACGAGTTTGATGGATCAGTCGAGGTGTTGGATGACTTGAATGACCATTGGTGCTCAAAGCACCATAAGAGGGAACGTAATGCCCTTGTTGGGAAACTACAGGCCTTTGGTGCCTCCCTTGGTGTCAGAATCACCATCCTGTCTGGTGACGTGCACTTGTGTGCCATTGGAAGATTCAGAACAAGGCTGCATCATCGTGTCATTGGTGGTGAGAAGTACAAAGAGCAAAACGAAGCCACACTTGAGCATCCAGAGAAAGACCCTAGACTCATGTTCAACATCATCTCATCTGCAATTGTGAATGCTCCACCACCTAATGCTATGGCCGCGCTGTTGAACAAGAGATCCAATGGACATCGCTTTGACCATTCAACAGATGAGGACATGGTCCCAATCTTCACTAAGGACGTTGATGGATCCACTCGTGGAAACGAGCAATTCCTCAACAAGCGTAATTGGGCTGATTTGGTGCACATCAAGAACTTCAATCCAAATGGTGATCTCCCAGGGTACGAGATTGGATCTTCCAAGTATCCACAATCTGCTGCAGGTTTGGTTGAGCACTTCGAGCCAACCGAAGAGAGAGACTTCAAGTACATGATTACTGAGAACTCTCTTGTCACTAGAATCCACGTGGAGAAGGATCCTGGTGATCTTCAAAGTGAAACCATGGACTATGAGTTGATTGTTCCAGAATTGATGACCAAGTCCAAGCTGGAGAACATTGGTGTCAAGGAGTGAACTCAAATCTCCACTCATGCATGCACCCCCTTTCTCTATATTCGAATTGAGACGTGGTTATATTTATATAAAGACAGTTTTTTCACTAATTAATGTTTGTATTCTTATTTCCTCCAACTCGATCCCCTATTAGTAGAGCAGTGATCATGATCTCATGAATCCAGATCGTTGAAGTTCCGAGCGTTCGGGTTCCAAGCTTCAAGCAGCAGCGATACAACTTTTGCATTGATTAACAATAATTGGGCTCACTTCAGCGCATTTCCACTTGACATACCTCGTTTTGTAGCCTGGAAGATATGACTGTATTGTTTGATATTAGTTTTGAGATCAAATTAAATGAATAACGAGCATGTGTAGTTCATGATCACGTGACTTACCGAAAGCTACCGAGCAAGATTCCAGAGTCCTGTTTATCAACCAGAGCAGTTCAATCAAAATGTTTCATTTTCAGCCACTTTCCTGCAAAAAAGGAGCGTCCCTAGGAATATATTACTAACTTCACTGAAAAGAGCATTGAGTTATCCACCAGGAAAAGTTGCCCGATTGTTCCTAGCCTTTCTGGATGTGGAATAAATTGAATTTATTTATAGCGGAGTGGGGCGGGTGTGGGTCAGGATGCTCAATGGCGTCAAAGAACTATCTACCCCAATTTCCTGGCGAGTGCTTGGTTTCAGTGAATGAGACTTATACCTAAGCAATAAATCCATGAAATGATCCGGTTTGGTTATCTTCACAGTTGATCACAGCATGTTCAGTAATAGAAACGCGCCGAAGCTTTATATGATGATCTGCCGCGTGAGTCACGTGACTTCTGTTTACCTTTCGATCCCGCTCCCCACACTGCCAGAACTTCAGTTGTGCCAAAATGCTTTCTCTCTTCAGCCAGCAACTAGTCCAACACGGCGGCTAAGCAGCAGAACACTCAAAAATGCACAAACAACCACAGATCCAGATCCAGCAGGTGCACCGGTACTCCAAACGCCACGAGAGTGACACCAGCTCAAGCTCCTGGAAGACTGCTGTTCTCTGGGTCTTCTTCATCGCAGCCACCACGCTCGTCTTCATCGGCCTCTTGCGCTACTACTACATGTACCGCCGCTACCGCCGTTACCGCTTGACGCTCCAGTCCCAGACTGACTACGACACACATAGAGACAAGGTCAATGTCCGAAAGTCGCCATACTTGAGCGAAGGAATCACTTTCAGGGCTAAGACCCAAGTTGGTCAAGCCGCCGCCATTGTCAGCGGCACCAGTGCGCCATCTTGGATGGTTTAGCGTTGGCTCAAGAGATTTGAGCCGAGAAACATACATTTGAGTGTGAATGGGATGTGATGTTATCATTCGTGTGGTTCAATTCAAGAAACCAAACCTGCTGATCTTTGTTGAGGGTGTTGAGAGTTGAGAAGCTGCTACAGTGAGAATTGCACCAAAAATGCTAGCACCGTGCTGCTACTTCCAAGAGTATTGAATGCTGTAATGGTTAAGAAATAGGTGATATGATGTAATGATTGATGACTTCAACGACCCCAATTAATTCATTAGCGGTAGCCGCCATGTAGGTTAGAGCTCAGAACTTCCCGCACTTAGAAGTTATCTATAGACGGCAAAAAACGCCAGATAAATCACTACTGAGATTTCTGACATTACATAACGTTCATAACAAATCCTCAATCGTCTAGATGGAAACATTCTTCTCATAAGTGATATCAAATGCATCATTTACCAGCATGATAGTGGAGTTTTGACCACGGAATGCCTCATGGACAGACAACTCACACTGAACCACACCATTACGGTGCTCCTTCCGAACCATTGGCATTGCTCTCTTGATAGCCAAGAGCTCACGTGTCTCCTTATTGGCAAGAATGGCAAACCATGACTCCTTCTGCATCTTAGGGAATCTTGGGAGAAGCATCTTGAAGTCCTTGTTCACTGGAGCGTTGGTGTGTGATAGGGAAACCTTGATGGTCTCTTCCGTTTGGTCAACTTCAAATTCACCCACAGGTAATTTGGAAACGTGGTGAATGAAGTCCTTCTTCAATGGTTCTGAAACCTTGAGCTTGTTGACAAATGAATCAAGCTTTCTTCCACGGAAAGATCCAACTTCAGCGAGCTTGGTGACTTGCTTACCACTCTCAGAAGCAACAACGGATCCAAACATCTCAGCGGATGCGCCATCTGGGTTCAATCCCTCCATACGACGAAGATCAACACCTGGGAGTGCAGTCACTGGATCATCATCAAACCAACATCCCTGCTTGACACACTGCATCACCTTGATGAACATCAACACAGTGTCTAAATGGCCTTGCTCAGAAGCAACATCAATGTAAGCTTGCAAAATACGTAGAGCTTGGTCAAGCATTGTCACAGTGTCCTGAAGATAATCAGCAATTGGCAAGTCTGTTCTGCTCATGTATGCTTGCAAGAGAAGGTACGTCTTGATATGTGGATCCCAAATTGGTCTGTCAACAAGATCATCAGCAGGATAACGGAGTTGTTCAGACATCTCCATATTCATGATCTCCTCACCGTGACGTGTTGGCAACTCATCGTACTCTGCAGCTTCAGACAGGAAACGGAGACATTCACGGAATGTGTTTGTGCCTGTGATCTGTCCAACAAGGTTTCTCATGGTCTTGTGAGACATGTAGTAGTAGGATGAGATGTTCAAGTATGGTGTTGCCTGAAGCTTGTCTTCGTTGGAAATCACACAGTGAGATTCTTTCAAGTTCTCAATGGCGGTGTCAATCAAGTTAGACAGATATTCACTCACTCCAGCTGTTGAAGTGTCCTCAATTCCATAGTAGGTTGGGTTGTTGTGTGCTCTTCTGAACAAGAAGGTCCAAGTCAAGAAGTTCATAGCATCCTGTCTGGATTTGATAGTTCCAGCTGAGATCTCAGCACCCAAATGGTCATCCAAAACCTTGTGGAGAGAAGATTCGACTGGGAAACCAACGTTCAAGAAGTGCTTGTAGAACATCTTCTTGGCCTCTCTGGTGTACACCATAGCAATACCACTTGTGTCATAAGCTGGACGGCCAGCACGTCCCATCATCTGCAAAATATCAGTCAAGTCCATGTCTCTGTATCCTTCAATCTTAGAATCAAAGAACTGGGTACCCTTGATGATGACCAAGTGTGCTGGCAAGTTCACACCCCAGGCCAAAGTGGAAGTGGCAATAAGGATCTGGATCTTGTTCTCCTGGAACAACTTGTGAGAGATCTTACGATCACTGTCAACCAAACCAGCATGATGGAGACCAATACCAAACTGTAAAGCCAATCTCAAAGTCTCATCCTTGACTTTGTTGAGATATCCTTGAAGCTCATCTTCCTCCATCTTCAAAAAACGACGTGGGTTGTCCTCCATACCACACATGTGAATCAAGTCCAGTGCAGTAAGACGAGTCTGACGACGAGAAGCAACAAAGATCAAGACTGGCTTATGGGGAGAGTGTGCCTTGATAGCCATGAAAGCAGGCTTATTCATGGTCTTCATCAAAGGACAGAATGCCAAGTTATCCTGGAATCCATCAATGTACATCTCCAATGGAACAGGTCTCACAGAAGATGGGAAGTTGAACAGACCATCCTTGACACCAAGCCATCCTGCCATATCAAAAGCATTAGAAACAGCAGTGGACATACCAAGGAGACGGATGGGCTTCTTAGTTTGAGACTCAATGTATCTCATACGACTGACAATCATCTCCAAAATTGGACCTCTGTCACTTGCAAGCAAATGAATCTCATCCATGATGACCAATGACACTTGTTGAACAAACTTACGAGTTTGCCAGTTACGAGAGATACCATCAAACTTTTCTGGAGTAGTGATAATGATGCTTGCATCTCTCACCTCACCTGGTGCTGGGATGTTGTCACCTGTCAACTCAACAACCTTGTGTCCAGTCAATGGCGTGAGTCTTTCTCTCCAATCATCAACTCTCTCACGGACAAGTGCCTTCATTGGTGCAATGTAGACGATCTTTGAGCCTGGGAACTCCTTGAGTGCGTGCCAAATGGCCAACTCTGCAACGACAGTCTTACCAGAACCTGTTGGTGAACCGACAAATGCAGAAGTGTTGGTGTTGTAGAGAGTGTGGAAAGTCATGGTCTGCATAGCGTTGAAGTAACGGAACTTTGGACTGTAGACAGCTTCAACTTCAGGGTTGTGAAGTGCAGTGATTGGAAGTGGGGTCAGCTTGAGCAATTTAGTCTGAAGGGTGTCGTTGTGTGGACGAATCAAATGTTGGAATGAGATACTGTGTGCACTCTCACTTCCAAGCCAAGTGTCAGAAATGACACGAACGACAATCTGAGGAGGAAGAGGATCAGCCAGAGGGATCATGAAGTCCATTTCATGTGGATGCTTGAGCTGCTTCTTGTTCAAGATGAACTTCTGGAAATGCAAAATCTCAGATTTGTCAGACTCCTCAACGAGAACCCAGAAAAATTGGGCATTACCATGCAACTTATCATCCCAGACGAAATCAGCTTCCAAGTTCACATGAACTCTCATGACATTCTTTGTGATTGGGAAGATCTCAGCATCAATCAAAATAGTTGGGAATCTTCCAATGAGTCTGTACAACGTAGATCCCATCTTCATGTTGTGGACCAAATCACCGAGTTCAGAGGATTCAAGCTCACGCAAGTCATCCATCGATGGGTTCTTGGCCTCAATCTGTCTCATAATCTGCAAAGGAATATCAAACTGTTTCAACGGATGTTCATACGACCAGAGCTGTTTGTCAATGGACTTGCAAATGTTCAACATCACCTTGGCAAAGTTACCCCATCTTCTGTGAATACCAATCAAGAACAATGCACGACAGATTCTGACAGAGTTTTGAGCAACATAGTTCGTATCAGCGAACAGAGCAGAGTCCTTAACACCAGCACGAGAGATGTATGCCTGTAACAACACATTAGTCTTTCCTTGAGAGGATTCAATCTCACCACCAACTTGACAAGGTGCTTTGTTCTCCAATAAACTCTTCAACTCAGCGGCTTCCTCTTGTCTGAACTTAAGGCCATCAAACTCACTACTCATAGAGATCATGGACAGCACATCAGCTTCAGTGGCACGAGGGTTTCCAATCTGGTTAAAGATCTCGATACTGTCATTGAGAAGGTAGAAGTCTGAGGCGACTCTTCCAAGATCCTTAGGAATGAAATGCATAGATCTCTCATCAAAAATGATCATCTGAAGGGAGTGAAGTCTTCTTGCTGCATCAGTGATCATCTTCGTTCTCCGTCCAAACAACTGTGGATCATCGTGAAGTTCTTTCCAATCAATTCCATATGCGAATGGATTTTGCCTCATTCTGACAAACATGTAAGTGTAACCAAGCCATTTCACAGCCTCATCAACATTAGTGACAGTTCCCAAAGAGATCTCCGCATTCAAGTTATCAACAAGTTTTGCACTCAGCTTCGATTCAATTGGATGTTGAGAGGTAAGAAGTTTCACGTACTCATCAAGTCTGTCACTGGTGGTACACAGGATACCAGTACCATATTGCTCAAACTGTGGTCTACCAGCACGACCAAAGATCTGGATAACATCCGAGATTCCGAGATCTGTGAATCCACCCTTTTTTGCATCATAAACCTGAGTACCTTTGACGATGACAACAGCAGCTGGCAAGTTCACACCCCAAGCCAATGTGGCTGTACAACAGAGAACCTTGATAGATCCCGACATAAACATCTTCTCAGTGAGGTTTCTGTCAGAACGAAGCATACCTGCATGATGAACACCAAAGCCACCAACGAAAAGCTCACGCAGGTCACTGTTGTGGTTCTTGCTCATCTCACGTTCATATCTTCCAAACTCTTCGGCTTCTGAGCAGTTGAACAAGTCGTCCTCACGATACTCTTTTGCCATGTGGATGAATGTCCGTGCAGTTTTCACAGTGTCTTTTCTTGAATGGACAAACACCATGACTTGTGCGCCATTTCGTATTTCCTCCACAAGTTTCTCATATGAGATCTTGTCAATGTTGTCTTTGGATTCCTTGGATCCAGCTTTGCCTCTGACACCAACGAGTTCTTGCTTCAGGGGGATAGGTCTGAATGATTGATCAAAGAAGAACATACCGATCTGTCTGTTGACACCAAGGAAATCAGCAACATCAACAAAGTTTGGCAATGTAGCAGAGAGACCCACAACTCTGATCATAGACTGTGTACTCTCAACTTGTCTCAAAGTACGGGCAACAAGTGTTTCAATAACAGAACCACGATCTTCATGGAGCAAATGGACTTCATCAATGATCAATAGTTGAACCTTGTTCACAAGCTCGTTATCTCCATTACCCTTACGGGTGACCACATCCCACTTCTCTGGAGTTGTAACAATGATCTGTGTAGCAAGAATTTCCGCTTTGGTCAATTGCATATCACCAGTAAGTTCACGGACTCTGATTCCAAGCCATTGTAATTTCTTACTGAACTTTTCCACGATTTCTGCAGCAAGAGCCTTGAGCGGGGCCACGTAGACGATCTTGAACTCAGAATAATCAATATCAATGGAGTCATCTGTCTCTGTTGTGAATTGTGAAATTGTATGCAGAATGGTAAGAAGTGCAACATCGGTCTTACCAGCACCTGTTGGAGCACAAACAAGCATGTTTTCATTGGTGTTGTATGCAACTGGATATACGAGAGATTGCATTCTGTTGAGTTGTGTGTACCCTTTGAGAGTTCCTTGGCACAGATAGTCCAAATCGTTGATGAATACTGGGGTTTCATTCAACTTCTTCAGTCTTTTGGTTTGCTGGATAGGAATGATGATTTCTTCATAGTATGACTTTGATGTTCTTTCGGAACCCTGAGGCAGCACAAACTTCTGACCATTGAAGGCGACAGTGTTTCCACCATCGAAAGCTTTGAAAACATGTGGATACTTTTGTACTGTCGCAGCCGGTGCTAGTTCCTCATTCTTAGCACGTATCTGGTTGTTCCTTACCTGTTTGCGGATATCTGCGTCTGTCAAGAACTCCTTCTTGGGTTTCTCCGGAGGCTGCACTGTCATATCTGCGACGATCTGATCTTTATCTCTCACGATCTTTGCAATGAGATCAAACTCATCGAACCCAAGAATATCGAATAGCAGAGACTGCAAAGCATCTTCGGAGTTCTCTTCAGAAAGGATAGAGACGATGGAGTCCCTGAGATCTGTTGCTGATACTTCGACATCGGGCTTGTTGGCAACACGCTCACATTCCTGTTCCAACTCCGCGTACGTGTTGGGCGAGTCGTCCTCTGAGCTGATCTCCTCTAGCTCCTCCGTGAACTCGATCTCTCCAAAGCTCTTGAGAATGTCGAGGTCCACCACGGACTCCTCTGTGTCGACCTTCGGTGTTGGCGGCAGACTCTCCGGCCCACCAACGACGGCCATGGCATCGCTCACTGTCTGCATCGCTCGCATGAACGAGCCTGTGGAGCTCACCGAGTACTGCACCGACATTGTACAGCTTGTTTGTAGTGTTTTAATGGGTGGTTTGGTGTAGCGCTTTGGTGATTTGGCGGTGGTTTGTTGTTTGTTGATGGGCGGCTTTAGCAATTTGCTTGTTGGAGTTGGTGATCGGGGACCACGATGAGGGTGGGCGGCAAGCGTAAAAAAAAGCCCCCCAAAGCATCCCAAAAGAAGACAAAGTGAATATTCCAAAGATCCAAGAAGTATCGAATTACACAAATGACAAATTTCAAGGCATTTGCTTGCCAAAGTGCCTAACATCCTATGTTGGCCATTTAGCAGATGTTGCTCCGAATCGGGAAGTCAAGCGGGAAGGGTCTGTGGTACCTGAGTGATGACTTGGTTCCTGGGCAGCTTCGCTGGGCAGATCTGGGCGAATTTTTTCGGTCAAAAGTGCAATAACATAGAGTTGAGTAGATTAATCAAATAGTAATTGATCAAGTGCAGTTGTCGTCACACACGTGTCTCCGCATCTCCCTATTGTTATACGTCATAAGTAAATCCGCGTCGTTCCTGACCAGAACCGCGACGTCACCAAAACACAACATTCCGCCTTCCTCAACACAATAGACCTCCAACCCCTGTCTCCAACCAGCCAACCAGGTCACCAGGAAAGCACACACCAGCCATGAGCAGCAAGAACGTTGAAGACCTCGCCCCAGAGGACGACTCCTACAAGCCATCCGCCAAGAAGACCGTGGACGAGTACGCCAAACTCGACGCGGAGGACGAGTCTCTCCAGAAGTGGAAGAAGTCACTTGGACTCCTCGGCGGTGAACCACTCCCTATCACACCGGGCGATGACCGTAAAGTTGTCATCTTGGAGATGTCTCTGCTCATCGACAACAGTGACCCAATTGTGGTGGACTTGACCAAGGAGGAGACCGTCAAGGAGTTGAGCAAGAACTACTTCAAGATCAAGGAACGCTCCATCTACAAGCTCAAGATCAAGTTCAAGGTCCAACACGAGATTGTCACCGGTATCAAGTACATCCAGGCCATCAAGAAGGCTGGTATCAGAGTTGACAAGGTCGAGGACCCTCTCGGTTCATACCCGCCAAGTACAAAGGACAAGCCATTCTACGAGGTTACGCTTCCTGAGACAGAAGCCCCATCAGGTATGCTGGCAAGAGGAACGTATTCCGCGCAGTCCAAATTCGTCGATGATGACAAGAACACATACTTGACATTGAACTGGGGTGTTGAGATTGTCAAGAACAAATAAAGACCAGATGTCTGAACCTTAATAGTAATGCTTAACATGATACAGTTGATTCCAGTTTTGATCGTAACGCAATTGGCCCTAGTCGCATACTAAGAGTTGAGATAGCAAATCAGAAAGGAGTCATGTCATTTAGTGGATAAAAAGAGGGCATACCGAAGTGAAGAAGTTTATTATGCAGTTTTTCTCCCCCCCGGCTTCAAAAGTCGTTTGGAACATCTCTTATACCGTCTTTGTCAACACACTTGATAAACACACCTTTGAAGTCCATTGGCATTCTTTTCTGCAATTCCTTGATACACTGTCCCATGAGATCCATCCCCTGTTCAACGTTGAAGTCTGGTCTGTAGTGGTGATCAAGAAGGGAGAAGGTGTAGAAAGCAGCGTATCCATGGGCGGCATATGGAAGCTCAACATGTGTTCCAAGGTAATCGATCGAACTGAGGAATGGCTCCTCCTTCTTTTCATCGTATCCTCCAATCAGCACATTGACTTGGTATGGTTTCTAATCACACAGTTAGTAATCTTGAGTTTCTCTGGGATGGTCTTTGTTCATGTATACTAACTCTTGATCTGAGAGACTTTGCAAGTTCGTTTCTCGTGAAGCTGGCAATTGCCTTTGGTGATAGCTCATAGTTCTCACGGATGTTGTAGAGTTGGATATTCGCCTGTATGTACTCGGCAAATTGCACCTGGTCACCAGGCTCACCAGTGAAGGCCATCACCGTGTGATCACTGAGTGGTCTTGTCTTGTCATCGTCTGTCTTGAGCACGGAGATACCTCTCGTGGCGGCCTTCGAAGTGGCGACAAGCACGCTGTCTTTGAGCTTGATGGAGAGCACGATATCCATTGTGTAGTGAGTGCGTGTGGATCTGGAACAATTGAGTGCTGGAACACTCTTAGAGCCTGTTGATCTACACACCACCGTTATATCGATATCGTCCTTGGTGGCGAAACTACACATTCGCCTCCCAACTTCGCGGAGAAAGTGAGGTGTCCGGGTGTTAAATTATGTAATCAAAAGAGAAGCCGCGAAATTTCTGGTACCGGGCACGACTTCACGCGTCAGATCCAACGCGTTCGAGTGTCAGACGCGTTCTCCGTTTCGCTTTCTACTCAAAACAAGCTGCTCGTGGTGGCAATCCAGGACACACACTCTCCAGAGAACTTTGCAACATGCCTACGATAGCAGCAGATATGACAGATGTCCTGCCACCAGTCTCGTCAGCGGGCTCCTCACCGATTAAGCCGCAAATTGGACGAGCCATTGCTTCATCACCAGGCCATGCGGATTCATCTCTCGTATCCGAGGGCAACGACACAGAGACTAAGAAGATCGAGCTGTCAGCAGAGGACATGCGTTTCTACTATGAGAGACTGTTACCATTCAGATACGTCTTCCAATGGCTCAACCATTCACCAAGGCCACAACCTGATTTCACAATGAGAGAGTTTGCCTATGAACACAGATCTGGAGCATACCAACGTTATAACTCTTTCGAGTCATTGGAGAACTTCAAACAGTCCGTTGTGAGGGCAAACCCTATGAGATTTGAAGTTGGTGCAGTGTATGCCATCAATCCAGCCAAGAGGAAAAGTGTGCCAAAATCAGCCATGAAACCATTGGAGAAAGAATTGGTGTTTGATATCGATTTGACAGATTATGATGATATTCGTACCTGTTGTTCCAAGACGAAGATTTGCACCAAGTGTTGGAGATTTATTACAGCGTCTATCAAAGTGCTTGATGCCGCACTTAGAGAAGACTTTGGATTTGAGCATATGATTTGGGTCTTCTCCGGTAGACGTGGTGCACATTGTTGGATCAGTGACAAGAGGGCCAGAGGCCTTGATGAATCCAAGAGAAGATCTATTGTGGAGTATCTTGACGTTTTGAAGAAGATGGGTAGTAAGAGATTGAACATTCGTCGTCCACTGCACCCACATATTGAACGCTCTCTCGCTCTATTAAAGCCAGATTTCATCACTATCATCCAAGAGCAGGACCCATGGAGAGACGATGAAGTTGCCATCAAGGAATTGGTGGAAAAGATCCCAAATAAGGAAGTTCAAGAGAACATGAAGAAGCAGTGGAAGTTAAAACCAGGGAGATCAAGTTTGGACAAGTTTAAAGATATCAGTAGCATGGCACAGAGTCTTTCCAAACCACATGAGAAGACCATGGTATTACAAGCAGCAGAGGACATGATTTTGGAAATCACATATCCAAGATTAGATGTTGAAGTGTCTCGTCAAATGATCCATTTGTTGAAATCTCCATTCTGTATCCATCCAGGTACGGGAAACATTTGTGTTCCATTCGGAGCTGATTGGGATTTCAACCCAATGGAATCACCAAATTTGCATCAAATCCAACAAGAGCTCATTGAATACGATGAAAAGAATAAGGAGTCAGGAGAGAGAAAAGTTGCCAATTGGGATAAGACATCATTGAAGCCATACACTGATCTCTTTGCCGATTTCGTGAAAGATATTCTGAAGGACGAGAGAAACGGGAAGCATGAACGTGATGACGACGAGGAAGATTTGGAGTTTTAATATATATTTTTACGTTATTCTACATGAAGACTATGACATGAGTAGACGTTCACTATTTGTGCCCATGGGACCTATGTCCTGTCATGACCAAGAGTAACACCGTGAATGGCATCGTGGCGATGAGGTATGCTGTGATCAGAATTGCTAGCAAAAGAAGGACAAAAAAGAATCCAGACATGATCTGTTGGTCTTCACTGCAAAGTCTTCCGATTGGATTGATGTGATCTCAATGCTTTGTCTTCCCTCTTCATGGAGCCATTCCAATACATCTCCCTCTTCGTTGAACTCGTACGTTCCAGACGTGAGTATCACCTTAGCTTCTGAGTTGAAATGCCATTCTGGGAAATAGATCCTTGTAGGAACAGAGCCAGCTGTTGTCCCACCAATGATCGTTAATGTGTACTTCAGTTTTTGGAGATCAAAGACAGCATCCACAAACTCACCATTGAGCGCGAGACAATATGGGCGAATGATGGAATCCACTGCCCTGAGCCCAGATACGGGACTGTTTGGAATTCTTTCAGAGTTCAAAATCTTTGTCTTGACAACAACCTTCCCGATGTTCTTTGCTCCACCAAGTGCAACATGAGATCCACTGTTCGTACTGGCAAGTGTCTCAGAGTCACTTGATCCAACACCACTTGAGCTTGGAACGCTTGTAGAGTTTTCAGTTAAAGTCATAGAGTTTCTTGACCCTGGAACAGAGGAGTCATCAAGATCATCATCAACAGACCAGAATGAGAAATCTTCATTGTTGAATCTATCACCCCATTTATGACAGTTATCAGATGTGTAGTTCCACCAAGTGTGTGACAAGTTGCTTCCCTCCAATGCGAAGCCCAAGGCATCCAAAGATGCAGTCTGTGAGGAGTAATCACCACTCTCGAATGACTTCTTGTTATCCATATCAAACGGTGAACCAATCTCAGAGAAGATCACCGGCACATTTGCACCCAAGTTATCTCTTGACTCTTGTGCCATCTCAAATAATTGTTTCTTGAAACTCTTGCGGATGTTTCCTTCTCCAAAGACAATGCCAAATGCTGGATTGACGTAGCGGTCCCTCATGAGTCCATATGTGTCAACGTTGTACTTTCTGTTCCAAGTCTTGAACATGAGAGTCATACCATCGTAGTAATGGGGACAGAAGACTGTGTTATCGTCAATGAGATCTGTTCCCTTGAGTAGTGGTGGTATTTTAAGAGGAGGAGATTGCATGAACATGATTGTGTCCGGGACAATAGCTCTTATTGTGGATCTGTAAGCGGCATAGTGTTCAACAAAGCACTGGTTGATGAAATACTCCTCATTGACCGTTACCCCAGTTTTTGGATGGACGTTAAAATAGTCCTTGATAAGTGGCTCCCCGGATTCTGGATCCCAGACCCCGTGTTGTGCCCAGATACATTCACCGAGCTTCCAACCTGGGTCTCTCTTGAATCCATAATGCTCATCAAACGTTGTTTCCTCCAGCCAAGCAATGGTACCATCTGGGTCAATGTATCTGGTGCCTGTCTTCTTTGGACCAAACACCGATATGGACCATTCGTCAACCTCCTGTGGTATACCCATGCCAAGTCTCACACTTTGCATCACTGTGGGGCAAGTACCAAGCTTGAGCTTCTGCTCGGATGGTATCTGTGTGATGTCAGGGATACCCATGAAGCCAGGGCTCGGCTCGTTCATCGTCTCCACACCGAGGATCATCTCATCAAAGAGATGTGGTGCCCTCTGTTTCATCTGTGACACCAAGTGGGCGATGGCGTTGATGAAGTGGCTCTGCAAGTAGTCCTGAATGTTCACGCCATCGATGATGCACTTGGGTGCAAACGTCTTCCCGGCGAAGAACAAGACGAACATCGTGGCTGTGGCAAGGCGCTGGATGTTGGTGGTCCACAGCATCTTTGGGTACGAGTCCGGGTCATGAGGGAAGTAGTTCTGGAGTATGGCCGCCTGTGTAACGTCGAAGCAGCGTGGGTTCATTCCAGCAGCGTAGAGAGTCCACAGCGGGGCACCGTCGCCACCACAGTAACGGGACCACACGTCCTGGTGCGGGTCGAGAAACACGTACAAGCCGCCCACCTGGTGGATGATCTTGAAGAGCTCCACTGTGTACTCCACGAACTCCTCGTCGTACTCGCCTGGGCCTGAATGCTCGATGGCCTCCCAGGTGACGACGTAGCGGATGGTGTTGAAGCCCAGGCGCTTGATCCTGTTCAAGTGGCCGACCGCGTCTTTGAGCGGGAACGGGCGGTTCACAAAGGAGACGTGGTCGCCGTCAAAGAACAGGTCCTCGTCTCTGTGCACCGGTACGTGTGATGGGTAGTAGGGCGCCCGTGGGTACTTGCAACCGCCGTCGAGGTTGATCCCCTTGAGCTGCACCACGCGGGCTTGCGAGTCCACGAAGTTGCCGTCCTTGGTGCTGATTTTGCCCTGGAGAAGCGCCATCGTTATTGTCAACTGTTTCAAGCTCTTTCCACTGTGTAAAACTTGTAAAATGGAGCCAGCCGCCGTGTTATTTAATTGCTTTAAAGGGGTTGTTGATCATGTTGCCAAAACCACGGAACACGCGGGGGTGGTCGATCCTTTGGCCTTTGACACAGCCAATTTCGCTGACATAATCTCTTATCAAGGACCGGAAGTCGCAGGTCGGAATTGGCTCAAATTTTCGCGCGGGCGCCCTCACAACCTCATCGCAGGCCTTGATCCCCCCTTACTAATTGCCGCTTCTCCTCCTTGCCACCTGTTCAACCACACAAACCACACAGACCAAGCATGAGTGACACATCAGAGGAAGAGAGAGAATACGTCGAGTCCAACGAGGTCGAGGAAGTGCTCGAGGAGCAGCTCGATGAGGCCGAGCCAATGTCTGAAGACGACGATGAGAACGTGGAGGAGATCCCAGAACAGGATCAAGAGGGCGAAGAGGGCGACCAGATCGAGATTGACATGTCCAACAACTCGTGGTCATACTTCGACAAGCACGAGGACTCTATCTTCACCGTTTTGACACATCCAAAGCTCCCGCTTGTTGCCTCAGGAGGCGGTGACAACACAGTGTACTTGTGGACATCGCACTCTCAACCACCAAAACTTGCACAACAGATCAAGGGCCACAAGGAGTCCATCATCTCCGGTGGATTCACTGGAGATGGTGAGTTCTTGATCACAGGTGACATGGCTGGTAAGATCATGGTGCACCAGGCACGTAAGGGAGGTCAGATCTGGAAGGTGTACGCTCAGCTCGAAGAGGTTGAAGAGGTTGTATGGATCTCTGTTCACCCAACACAACCAGTGTTTGCATTCGGTGCAGCTGATGGTTCAGTATGGGTATACCAGATCACACCAAACTTGGAACAGATCATGTCCGGCTTCTCACACCAAGAAGATTGCTCAGCAGGAATCTTTGTGAACACAGACGACTTGGACTCCTTGACATTAGCCACAGTTTCCCTTGATGGATCCATCGTTGGTTGGAACGCATACACAGCTACCCCATACTTCAAACTCACAGAATCAGACTTCAGAGGTGTCAAACTTCCTTGGGTCTCCCTTGCTCTCCAGGGCAAATCCACAGTGCTTGCTGTTGGTTCTAACGAAGGTACCGTTGCTATCGTCAACATCGCCAACGGTGCTGTCTTGACCACATTCAGAGTCACGGAGATCAAAGATGACGAAGATGACATGGATGGATCTATCGAGTCCATTGCATTCAGTGAGACACTACCACTTATGGCCCTTGGTATGGTTTCAGGATCAGTGCTTCTATTCGACGCTAAGAGTTGGAGAGAGAGACACTCCATCGCGGTTAAGGACGCTATCACAAAAGTTCGTTTCGTTCCAGGAACGCCGTACCTCATTGCATCTTCTATGAATGGTAAGATCTACAAATGGGATGCTAGAACAGGAGAAGAATTATTCGTTGGTGTCGGTCATAACATGGGTATTCTTGACTTTGCCTTCACAGAACAAGGTACAAAGCTTATCACCGCTGGTGATGAGGGTGTTTCCTTGATCTTCAAGACTGAGAACTAATCTTAGAAACGACTGCATGAATGTATACTTCTTGAGCATACAAATGGGATCATATCACCGTAGATACCGAAACTACAAACGTGTGTCTTTCAAAATTATATATAGGCGTTAATTCATGTCATGAAATACTAGTGTACAAAAGTCATACTCTATGTGCGAGTCACAGAGTTGGAAGCTCACCAGCTCTATGCAAGGCCTTGTTTCTCAAGATCAATCTTCCACTCAAGACATCGGCAATCTGGTTGAAGTACTCCCAATGGATGATGTTTCCCTTTCTCAAAACGATATCAGCTTCAGAGTCCCACAACTCATCAATGGTGGTGAACTTGAGCTCAGAACCTTTAATACCAAGGACAGCAGCAGATGAGGAGTTGTCACCAACAGTGCTCACCTTCTTACCACTGACAAACTTGAATCTCAATGACTTGTCAGAACCATCCAGATCCTTAGCGTCAATCTGGTCGTTCCAGTCCTCAATGAACTTACAACACTTGATGGCAAATCTGGAAGCATTGACTCTGTCCACAGCGGTTGGTACACCACCTTGTTGAACGTGTCCTGGAACAGCTGTTCTTGTCTCAAATCTCTTGTTACTGGACTCAGAGATGATATCAGCAATCAAATCAGTGGTAAAGATGGAGGATGCAGCTTCGTTACGGATCAACATCTTACCGGAACGGTTCTCACCCTTGTCCAAGTTGTAGTTCTCTCTCAAGAGCTGTATATCCTCTTGTAATGTCTTCAAGTTGATCTTCTTTTCAGGTGCGTACACTGCAACTGCACCGGTGACAAGACCAATGTAAGATGCAACGTATCCAGAATGACCACCTTGAACTTCAACGACAAACACTCTTCTTCTGGAAGCAGAAGCGGATTGCTTAACAGCATCACAGTAGTCGACAAGAGAGTTCAAGCATGTGTCACAACCAAGAGAGTACTCTGTACCTGGAACGTTGTTGGACACTGTGGCTGGAATGAGTGTCATTGGGATGTTGAACTGTGGGAATTGGCTTCTGGCCTCGCTCAGTTCACGCAAGGATGTGAAACCTTCAAAGCCACCAATGATGATAAGACCATCAAACTCATACTTTTGGAAATAGTAAGCAACGGTACCAAGATCAAGAGATGGCAAAGAACGGTTGGTACCGATGTCAGAACCACCTCTGTTATGCCAACCTTCAACATCGATCCAACTCAATGGCTTCACTGAGCCATGGCGGATCAATCCAGAGAAACCATTTTGAATAGCAAAGACTTTATGACCATGCGAGAGTGAGTAAAGAGTAGCTGCTCTACTGGCAGCGTTCAAGGCAGCCGATGAGGCACCGACTTGAACAATGGCAATGTTGAGACGCTTGTCCTCTGGAAGCAAGCGAGAATCGTCATCATGTAAAGAGATGGATTGGAAGTTCTCATAGGACTGGATGAAGTCAGAGTCTCTGAGTGAAATGGCACGATCAAAGTCTTTGGACTCAATTGCAGTGGCAACCTCTTTGGTGAGATTCACAGCATCGACCAATGGTTGACGGATGATCTTGTTCTCTCTGATTCCAATGAGTGGAGATGGGTCATTTGGAGTGAGATCCAACACAGCTTGAACGGCCTCAACACCTTGGAGTGTAGCAAGCAATCTGTCTGATGCAACAGCGGTACCACCTCTCTGAACGTGTCCAAGTGTTGTGATTCTTGTGTCCAATCCCAACTCCACGAGCACATCCTTGACATCTTCACTTGTAATTGGGTTCAAGTCACAGTCGAGGGCACCTTCAGCCACGATGACAGTGGTTTTACGACGTCCCTTCTCTCTATGACGACGACAAACCTCCTTGAGCTCATCCTTCCATGTGCTACTGTTGGCAGCACGCTCTGGAATGAAGATGTAGTCTGCACCTGTTGCAATACCAGCGTTCAATGCAAGCCAACCACAGTGACGGCCCATAACCTCAACGACGAAGGCTCTGGAATGAGATGTGGCAGTGGCATCAATGTAGTCAACCATCTCTCTGATTCTCTCCAAAGAGGAGTTTGCACCAATGGTGGAGTCAGTACCTGACATATCGTTATCAATGGAACCAACAAGACCCACAATAGTCAAGTTTCTATGCGTTTCAATCTGATCATTGGTCAATTCACCCTTTGTGACAAGCTCATCGAGCAGTGATGGCCATTCAGATCTGAAAAGATCGGCACCGGTCAAAGAACCATCACCACCACAGACGATCAATGCATCGATACCGTTTGTGATCATATTCTTGGCAGCTTGGAGTCTTCCCCATCTCTCTCTGAATTCTTTAGATCTGGCAGTACCAATGAGGGTACCACCGAGAGCCAGCCATCCACGAACGTCTTCCCATGCCATCTTCTTGAGCAAGTCGCCACCATTCACGAGACCTGTGTAGCCTTCGTAGACAGCATAGACGTCACATCCATGGAAGATACCAGCACGGACAACGGCACGAACAGCAGCGTTCATACCTTGGGAGTCACCACCGGAAGTCATCACGGCGATCTTCTTTCTTGGTGCAGCATTGGAGGACTCTGGTGTAGCTTGTGGGATCTGGGTCTGTGCAGCGAAGAAGCTGGCATCGACATGGTTTGTGAGTGGGGTTGGTACATCAACGAACTTGATTGGGGTTCCTAGAGGGTCCTTGGTGGAAACCACACCACCGACAATTGGGATCTGCAGCGTTTCCGAGACCTTGTCCAGGTCCGTGCTGAAGAAGGCGATCTCTCCATTGACCCTCTGCTCCTCTGAGAGCGTGGTGGCATCTGCGGTAACGAGTCTGATCTTGACGACGCAGCCCTCGCTCTGGGTGGAGTTACTCTCCTGCAGCGGCACCCTTCTCCCGTCCTTCATCTGCGCCAGCTCAAAGCTCTCGAGCCACGTCTCCTTCAACGACTCGAAACTGATCCCTCTGGTGACGTTGGAGCCTCTGTTTCCTCTGGTGTGTGTGCGCACGAGCTTGAAGCCCAGCGAGGTGTACCAGGCAACCGCCTCCTCGTAGCTGGAGGCAGAGCCCGTGGTGAGCGATGTGAACGAGACACCGGTCACTGTCATGTTTTTTCTCCTTTTGTGATTGAGGTTTGTGTGTATGGAGCACTGGACGGTACTCAATGCCTTCGGTAGCGGGCGTGGGTGATTCTCTTCGCTTTTAAATCGTTGCAACGTGCACAGCATCACGCGGTTCAACTGCACCAACCGCCTGGTGATGTGTTGCATCATGCGCGAAACCGCTTTTGCGGGGCTTACATAAATCCTTACGTAAACGTCACGTGACAGGGATGCACGTGACACCTAGAAGTAATCGTCATGGCCAACTTCAAGCAATCTACGAGCACAGATGTGTTGCAAAAAGTAACGTAATCATGAGTAAACGAGCAAATCAATCTAAGTTGGATCCCCTGCTCTTGGCCTTGAAGGCCTCGATCTCCTTCTTCAACTCCTCATTAGGAATAACATCCTCAAACTTCAATGGCATTCTGTTGAATGGGTCTGTAGAATCACTCAACAAATGAGCTCTGATGGTGGACTTGTCAATGTTGACCTTCGAAGATGGTAAAGTCACTGGGTCCTCCATCAAGGTGAACATCAATGGGTCAAGGTACTCATCTGGAATATCACCAAGTTCCTTCTCCTCCTCCTCGTCAGCAACTCTGGCAGCTTCAGCGGCATCGGCGAACTTCACAAGTCTCTTGATGAACTGATCAGACTCAAGTCCCCAACGACTCAAGATACCCTCGGCTCTTGTAAAGAGAGATCTCTTGAAAGATCTAGAGTCCTGAGCAACAGATTTGACAAACGCAGGTTCATCTGCCAAGTTGACATACACCTTAGAAATCTCAAGCAACAAGCTCTTTGGATCGAATCCGTACTTCTCTGGAGCACGCACTTTCAACTCAGTACATTTTGGTCCAACAAGAGCATCAAGGTTGTAATCCAACATACCTGCCAATCTACCAACAATCTCAGCCTTGATGAAGGCTCTTGGAACCTCCTTTGTGAATATGTAGAACAAGCCAATGGATTTCTTAGCCAGGGAAAGGTCAGACTTTGCAGCTTGTTCTGCAGATTGTAATCTTGATTGTAGTTCGTCATCTGTGGCCTCAATGTTTGACACACCAATCAGTCTGTTGGCAATCTCAGTTTGTGTGGCATGAACTTCAGCCAAGTTTCTCAAAGATTCATCCAAAAGATATGTCAGATCGTTCAACATTCTTGCCACAAATCTGATAAAGAACTCCTCATTGTTTTCACTCTGGTAAAGCAACTGTTTCTTATACAATGGGATGTTCCAGATGTGTTCCAAAATCTCAGCGATGTGATAACGGGAGTTGAACTTATCGTAGTACTGTGATGAAGAACCAGTCTTCTCAACAACGACATAGAAGTCCAACAATGCGTAAAAGAGATTCTTTGTGACAAGAGAGTTGGAATCAAACAATTCCATCATGAAACCTTGCTTTCCATCGGTGTATGGACTTGCACCAATGAACAACGATTCGACAATACGTCCTTTCAAATGTGGGTTTCCAACGAGCTCAGGACAACGTAAAAACGTCACAGCGAATTCAACATAAGTTGAGAGTCTTGAGTTGTGAGCCACTGGGTTAACAGCATAATGAACCACATGCTTGACGTAGTTCAAAATACCCTCAATGGAATACTCTGGGAAGTACTTGAATGGGACTGGTGCCTTCTCACGGAAGTATTCAGCATTGTCAACGTTCTCCACACCAATGACATCTGGTGTCAGGGGCAAATTGAGCTGTCCTCTTGGGTATGAATGATTAGGATCAATGGATCTCAAGAAGAATGCGCACGCACCAGACACGAAGTCGTAAATCTCCAATTGCATATCTCTGTTTATGAAGAAAGAATCCATCGACATTCTGCGAGCTTTCAATTTCACAATCTCAGGCTCAAGTCTCTTCAGTTGGAATTCTAGCATCTTTGCCATAGGATCTCGTTGAGTCTGCAGTCTGCTCTTGATAGATTTGATTGTGTTTTCCATCTGTTTGATTCTGTCCTTGCACTTCTTTTCACTGAGAATTGTACCACCGATACCGTAATGCAAATATGCCAAGGTCAAGAAGAAACAATCTGAAATGAAGTTTGGCTTCTCAGCCTTCTTGTGTGTCGATGAGTATTCGAGGGCTTCAGCCTCCGTTGAGTTAGCTCTGGTCTCTCCTTGTAGATCCAAAAGTGCACTGTCCATTTGGAAGTAGTTCATGTCAATCTTATCAATCTTAGACAGGGTTGCATCAGTGAATGGTAGAGAAAGTCTGACAAGCACCAATGCAATGTTCGTGACAAATGCATTGGATGACAACTTCGACTCATCTGAGTGATCACCTCTTCTTAAATGATTCTTGTTGATGATGGTTGCAAAGTACTGTAGAAGACCATTTCTCGATTTCTCAGATCCCCTGATGATCTTGTTTGTGAGGAAAAACAGCCTATCAAGGAGCACTTTGTGTTCAGCTTGCAGAGACTCAGTTGCATGGTTTACCTGGACTGGGGACAATTCACCAGAGAACATGCTAGAGGCAACGGTGTGTTGAAGTGGGGATAGCTTGAAGATTGGGCCCAAGATGGTGGTGTTTTCAAACGTCCCTGGCTTGCTTGTATCTTGGATGCTGAAACCTTCAATCTCGGTAAACACAGCAGCGACAGGCTTTTGTGAGAGGAAAAGCTGGAAGATGTTCAAGATCAAAGGATAGTGCTGATTGTTCAAGTCCAAATTGAGGATCAGCTTAGAGAGGTTTGGGATGAAGATGTTGAGGAAGTCAAGTAAGGTCCCCTCTTCTTCGGATCTGTTGATCACATGCACCAAAAAGTCGCTGTAGCTGTTCTCATTAGTGATGATGTCCTGAAGGAAAAGAGTGATGTTTCCATTCATGAACATGTCTGGAATCTGGAAAGAGACCAGACCGTAACTTGATGCCAATCTGTCAACCTCATCGATGAGCTCCAACTTCTCCGCCTTCAATGGGTCTTTGGCCTTGATCAGCCTCTTTGACTGCTGTGCCGCTGTCCATATATCCTTGAGATACTTGAATGGGTTTGGTGCGCCAATCTCAGTGAGTCTCTCGAGTATGGCCTGGTCAATGATCTGGAGGTTGAAGACAGGGTCCTGGTCGTTCTCCACCATCTCCGAGAAGGTGCTCTCCAGGAACACCAGCTTCTCGTCAATGCTCTCGGGATCCAGTGTAACCTTCATGATGAAGGCCATCTCCTTTGCTGCCCATGCTGCGAGCGACTCTCCAGGTGTGGACTGTTGCTTGACACTTGGCTTAGCCGCCAGTGGGGCAGGTGCGGATGCTGATGTTGGCACTGATGCTGGTGCAGGTGTAGGCGCCGGTGTGGGCTTCTTGACGACGGGCTCCGGTGTTGCCTGCTTAGCAGACTCGCTGGTGGGAGGGAGCCCCGTGGTAGCCATCAACCTGGCCAGGCGCTTGGCCCTGATCTCGTCCATGGACTCTGACATTGTAGGGCGGGTGCTGAGGTGGCGTAGCGGGTGGACAGTTGCGCGGGGGGGTTTCTTGCGGGCGGCAGTTGCGGCGTGTGCTGGTTGTGGAGTGTACTGTCGCTGTCTGTGCCCTGTGGTGTTCCTGTGAGGGAAGAGATGCAAATAATGGTTGTCCAGTGGAACTTTCGTAGCAGAAGAAGAGACCTAGTGGAGAGAGGCCGGAACCGCTGTGATCAGAGCTCAGAACGACCGGTCGCGCCAAATCGTCAGAAACCACGATTTGCGCAAATCGTTCCAAAGGGGCAACGACGATAATTGCGAAAAACGATTTGCGCCATTTTCACGGCGTCGAACTACCTCCCTGAAAAAACGGCAAACAAACAAAGAACCATCACACTTCATCTAGCGCCAACGTCCAACTCCTGCGCGTAATCCTCGATTACTGCTGACTGCAACCATTGAAATTTGAGCAATTCGACAATGGTAAGTGGCCCCCGTGCCCCGCTGTCCACTGTGAGCCAAACTAACGCGCTTTCCAAGACCTCAAGGAACCAAGACGAGCAAGAAGAGACACAGCCCTTCACTGCTGCACCAGCCCCTGAAGGTGTTATTGTGCCCCCACCAGTTGGCATCCCTCACCCTCAGATGCCATTTCAACCAAGATCGTTGGAGATCACAACCGCACTCAAGTCCGCATTGTTCTCCATGAAGGACCGTCCGTTCATCTTGGGGCTTGAACAGGACCTGATGAACTTTATCGCGTCCCACACGGATTCTTATCTCTTGAGACCTATGAACTCCTACTACAGACTTCTCACCCACCAGACTGCCGAATACTATGGTCTCGGACACACCCTAAACAAGGAACGTGACTCAATCGTTGTGTTCAAAAACATGGGTGCCGAACTGATCATTCCACCTCCTTTGGGTGCACTCCAGCCTGACCCTCAATTCCTTAGACAACAACAACAGCAGCAGCAGCTACGCTTTGTCCCAAATGCTGGACAACAGATGGCATATGGAGCTCCTCCTCCAATGGGCTTTGGTGGTCCAGCTCAGTATCAAACTTACAATAACAGAAACCGATTCCAAAATCGCAACAACTATCACAAGTCCAATCAACACAACCAGAATCGATCAACTCCACGTGGAGAACAATCGTCTGAGCCGTCCAAACAATCTACAGACGATGATACCGACTCCTCAAAGGAAACAAAAGCTCCGCTACCACAAATTAAACTTATGAAACGTAAGGAAGCTTCAAAAGATGAATCAGGAGAGGTTGAAGAACCTTATTCCGCGACATCAACGGAGAAGGATTCCATTGAGCTGGAGAAGGACCGAGCCACTAAAGAGAGTGAATATCAGAAAGCTCGTGAACGTATCTTCCAAGAGAATGGAGAAGAGGACTTCGAAGAAGAACTTGCACAGGACATGTCAAAGCTACGGATGAACAGAGGTGGATATGAACGATACGACCTTCCACGAGCCCCACACAAGCAATATGCAAACTATGCCCCACAACAAGGACTACCACCAATGATGACACCAGCTGGTACTCCATCATTCTATTACTCACAGGGAGGTTACCAACCGATGATGATGTATGACATGCAAGGTTACAACACACAGCCTTTGTATTACAACCAAGCACAGGCACAAGCACAAGCATACACACCGAACTACCGCAAGAAGAATGGACCTAGCCATCATTACTACAACAACAGAAACAGAAACTCCAACAACTCTTACAACAACAATAATGGTAATGGGTCTACTGATCTGGGAAACATTGAGAAAAACAAGGAGAATGTCAATGGAGAAGAAGGTGTTGAAGCACAAGGTGTGTCTAATGAAACCACTGGGGAGGAGAAAGCTTCATGACCAGTGAAGGCTGAGTAAAACTAAATGAGGAAGGCATCTGGTGTGACTGAATTAGCAAGAGTCAAGTAATTAACGAAGCCTACGATCGAAACCAAACAGACAACATTGTTTATGCACCTTGTAGAAATCCGATATCACATCAATCAGGCTCTGAATCTCTTTTTCTCAGAACCTGCATTTGGCCTGCTCAACTTCCAATCATTCTGGTCCTTTGTGAACCTATTAAACAATGGAACGATCTTTTCAGCCTTACGCTTGGCTTGTGTCTTAGATCCATTGGCCTCAAAGAACTCTGGTGCCAGCTCCACGAGCCATTGAGGTTCCACCACAGTGACATGGTTCATGTACTCCTTCGTTGTGCTTCTAATAGCATCAAACAACACGTATTGTGGGGTTGTACGAAGACTTGAACCTGGATGGATGAAGACTTGTGTGCCTTCCTCCAATGTCTTGTACCCATCCTGATGATCTCTCTTGGCAACGTGTCTGAAGAAACCAGAGCATAATGCCTTTCTCACAGCGTTGGTGTCTCTTCCACAACTCAATAATGGATATCTGTTCTTCTTGAAGAGGTCAACAAGCTGCTTACGAACGTCATTGGCCTTCTTCAAACCTCTCTCTTGGATAAAGTTCTCTTGACACCAATCCCTTGAGTACCCACTCTTGACCCAATGGTTGTAAACGTTCAACAGCGTGAGATGGTCACCATGTGGATGATGGAATCGAGCCTTCTTTCTATCTGCAACGTCTTCTTTGTTCTTTGGACGGAAGAAGATGTTTGGAGTTGTAACCATGGCAAAGATTGTGATCATATCATCAGAACATTTGTAATGGATGGATTCAATCAACGTCTTCGAGATCTTTGGTTCAGCGGGGATCTTCACGAGGTTTCTTCCAATGGTTGTGATTCTTGATTCATCATCAACAGCTCTCAAGAAGTATAAGTCGTTCAAAGACAACATGATGGATTGTGTGCTTGGTGGATCCATGAATTCAAAGTGGATCAAGTCATTGATACCCATAGCTTTCAACATCAAGATGGTGTTACTCAAGTTTTGCCTTTGAATCTCAGGAACAGTGTTTGGTGTCATCTCAGTTTGGAAGGCCAACTCGGTGTATAGTCTGTAGCATTTACCTGGACCAGTTCTTCCTGCTCTTCCCTTTCTTTGATTAGCCTGAGCCTGTGAGATTGGCTTCACACTGAGTTGGTCGATACCAAGCTTTGCATCATACATACTGATCTTGGAGAACCCTGGATCAATAACGTAGAAGATACCATCAATGGTCAATGACGTCTCTGCAATATTTGTGGCCAAGATGACCTTTCGTGATCCCTCTGGAGTAGGTTCAAAGATCCTGGATTGCATCTCAGTTGGAAGAGCAGAATAGACAGGTAGAACAATGAGCTCACCTGCAGAGTCTCCTAGTTTCTTCACTCTTTCAGTCAAGACTTCAGCAGATGTTTCAATCTCATCGGCACCTGTTAAGAAAACCAGAATGTCACCTGCTGGCTGTGCAACATGGATCTCAATGACAGTATCCAATGCAGCTGCCAAGTAGTCGTTCTGTGGTTCTTGAGCATACAGCACTTCGACTGGGAATGTCTTTCCTGGAATTTCCAAGACAGGTGCACCATTGAAATACTTCGAGAACTTTCCTGCATCAAGAGTGGCAGAAGTCACAATGACCTTTAGATCTGGACGTTGAGCAGCCGCCTTCTTCAACAATGCAAACAAGATATCAGTGGCGATTGTTCTCTCATGCGCTTCGTCAAGCATGATCACCGAATATCGTGACACAATTGGATCAGCGAGGATCTCTCTTTCAAGCATACCATCAGTCATATATTTGATTCTGGTGGAGGCAGAGGTGTTATCATCAAATCTGACATTGTAACCAACTTGCTGTCCCAGTCTGACACCCATCTCCTCAGACACTCTCTTTGCAACGGATTGTGCTGCAACACGACGTGGCTGGGTGCATCCAATCATTCCAGTTCTCGAAAACCCATCCTCATCCAGGTATTGGGTCAGTTGTGTAGTCTTACCAGAACCAGTCTCACCGACAATGACGATGAACTGATTATCTCTGACAGCTTGGAGCAGTTTCTCTCTCACCTTAAACACAGGAAGCGATTCTCTCTGCTCTTTCATAGGCAAGTTTGTTCTCTTACCAAACTTCAAGTTTGCGTTTTTCCTCTTTTGCCATTCAACTGCACCAACCTCATCTACAACGGTGTCATCAACAATTGGATCATCTGTGTTTCTTGCCGCTTGAGAGGACTTCTCCTTGAGGTCCTGTTCACGCTTCTCTCTCATCTCCTTCAGTTTGCGTTCTCTTCTTTCCTTCGCTAGAGCAGAGCCTGACATAGCTGCCCTGTTCAGTGATCCTTCTGGTAGAGTGATGACCTTGTTCGGTTCCGCCTTTTGTGTATCGAGGTTTATACCAGCAAGGAATGGAGGGACACTCTGTTTAACTTCCACATCAAACTCTTCTTCAGCGTTTGTTTCTTCTTGGACATCAGGTTTATCTTCCTCCATGAGTTCTGGGTGATCTTTGGCAGATATCGCACCTGAGGCAATGAGCTGTCGCAGTTCCCAACGTTCTGGCGAGGTCAGACGTCGGCTTTCATTCTCATGTGTGTACAGATCTCTTCCCCTGTGATTGTCTCGATGTTGAGTGATAAGTTCACCAGTGTACTGATCGACATCTTTCATAGTCAATCCAATTTTTCTTCCATTCACCTCTTTCACTTTGACATATACATCTTGATCTCTTTTTAGGATATCGGATGGGTGCTCTATACGGTCTTGGGAGATGGCTGATATGTGACACAGTCCATCAACTCTTCCTTGAACACCATCAAGACGAACAAATGCTCCAAAGTTTGTCAAATTGGCCACTCTACCTCTGTAGACTTTCCCCACAACGGGTACCTCATCGTATTCTTCTCGGTCTCTGTATTGCTCACGCTTCACGTGACGGGTGGGACTCTTGGACCGTGATCGTACTTCTGGCTTAATGTCATCTTCATGCTTGAAGTCTTCCCATAGATGGAGCAAGTTTTCTGCGTCTTCCTCCTGCTTTATTGGCTTGTCATCGTTGGGTAGTGCCAGGAAGCTTCCACTCTTCGCCTCTGTCTTCACAGCGCTCGTTTGAGTTGGTTCCTCCTTGGGCACTGTCAGCGGTATCTCTTCCTTCTTCACTGAGGGTTTCTTATTCAGGCTCCTGAGAGAGTAGTACACTTTTGCAACGAAGTCAGCGGGGAACTCAGCTCCATTCTCATCAAGCATCGAGCGGAAGTCCTCCAGAGAAGCGGACTGTTCATGAAGGTGGCACATGAAGTCCGCCACCGCCTCGTCATCCACGCCAGCCTCCTCACATATGGCGTTCCTTACACCATGTAGCGTATCCATGCCGCCCTCACTAGACCAAGTGCTTGTACAAGTCAAACAGATTAGCCGCCAGATCACACAGAGCGTCCCAAAGGTAAACACGCGTAGAAGTTTGCCCCAGCCGTTGTGGCGCTTACCATCTCACGTGATTATTGAAGGGGTTACCCGGCCTGCTATATATACTCGCGGGCGAGCACACAGCAGCGGTGGCTCTCGAAGCGAAATCAACAACCAAAGACGGGGGGCTGTCCACTGGAAACACGAACACGACACCTGCCACCCACACGCTCAACACCGCATTGCACACCCACAGGCGCTAATATAGTGCACAGCCATATTACCCAGTGCCGGACCCACTCACACCACCACACCCACCCTTCAACGCAGCATCTGTGTGGACAGTTAGCCACCCAGCACAGCATCCTCTGGAATCGCCCGAAGCAAAGGAGACTGAAACACCGCTTGCACCCACACATACAACACACACTCGCACTTTAGCACATACACATACACAAAACTTCACATCACAGCCATGGATTTGGATTCAGACGTTCAGATGGAAGATGCCGTTGAGCTCGACACCAGCTTGGAGGAGGAAGAAGGAAACACCTCACAGGGGGAATTCGCATTCAACCAACCGTTCCAGCCAAAAGAAGGTCCATTGCCCGAGCTATCCTCACAATCTATCAACCAGCTCGACGAATGGATTGAGCATCTCAGTAAATGTCAGCCATTGAGCGAGGAGAATGTTAGAAGATTGTGCAAGATGGCCACCGATGTGCTCCAGTTTGAGGAGAACGTGCAGCCGGTCAACGTGCCGGTGACGATATGTGGTGATGTGCACGGTCAGTTCCACGACTTGATGGAGTTGTTCAAGATTGGTGGTCCATGCCCTGACACAAACTACTTGTTCATGGGAGATTACGTTGATAGAGGTTACTACTCCGTGGAGACCGTCAGTTACCTAGTTGCCATGAAGGTGAGATATCCAAACAGAATCACCATCTTGAGAGGTAACCACGAGTCCAGACAAATCACACAAGTCTACGGTTTCTACGATGAGTGTTTAAGAAAGTATGGCTCCGCCAACGTGTGGAAGTTGTTCACAGACTTGTTTGACTACTTCCCAATCACCGCTCTTGTGGACAACAAGATCTTCTGTTTGCATGGTGGTCTCTCCCCAATGATTGAGACCATTGACCAGGTTCGTGAATTGAACAGAATCCAAGAGGTTCCACACGAAGGACCAATGTGTGACTTGCTCTGGTCCGACCCAGATGACAGAGGTGGATGGGGTATCAGTCCAAGAGGTGCTGGTTTCACTTTTGGTCAGGATATCAGTGAACAGTTCAACCACACCAACGGTCTCAGTTTGATTGCTAGAGCTCATCAATTGGTCATGGAGGGTTACTCTTGGTCTCACCAGGAGTCTGTTGTCACAATCTTCTCTGCTCCTAATTACTGTTACAGATGTGGTAACCAAGCCGCCATCATGGAGGTTGACGAACAGCATGAGAGACAATTCCTCCAGTATGACCCAAGTGTAAGACCTGGTGAACCAACAGTCACAAGAAAGACGCCAGATTACTTCTTGTAAGCTGCCTTTCCTATCGTTATGGTTCACATTTCTTCACGCTACGTTTTTCATGACTGCCTCATCAACAAATCTCATCAACACATCAACTTGCCTTACGACCCTTGTTTGCTAATCGAATTCCCGTTGGTTTTGAACGTTTATTGTGTACTTTTCTTTCTCTACTACCTTTTTTTATGTATCTTAGAAACAAACAAACAAAAAAAATTACCTTATGTCATCGTCATTCATCAAGTTCAATCTAAAGTTTTGTCAATTGGAGCTTTCTAATCCTGTCCTTGGCGATATCACACATTGCCCTGATTGCATCCTTCACCTCTTGTTCATAATCACCTCTATCAATTCTCATCCTGAAAAACTTCTTGACCTCATCTCTTCCTCTACCATTGACAAATAGCACAAACTTCAATCCTGGATACTTCCCTTCGTAATCTTTGTTCAACTTGGTGAATTCCCTAACTGTTTCATCGCCCTGTAGACTCTTTTGCTCAGCGGATGAGTGCTCAGAAAGTTCCGTTCCTCTTGGAAGACCCAGACGTGGATGTGAAGAGATGATGTCCTTAGTCAATGCACTATGCGGATCTAGTTCTGAGAATCTTGTATGTGCAGCCTCTATGAATGAGTCAAATGAATCATATTCGTTGGAGAATAGAGGTTTGAGATAGTTCACAATGGTTTCATGTGGCTCAAAGAGGTTGTTGAGCAGCTCAGTTTGCTCTGAATCTGACAGAGAAGTGAGTTTGGATAATGGTGGGAGTGTGGATGACATTAATTTGTCTTGAGGAACAATCTATGCCACCTTAGTTGGACTCTAAGGAGGAAGAAAGTGGAAGCAAGGGAACCGTCGCTTTTAAAGGGTTGATGGGCTGGGGCAGCTCGGCTTTGTCCGGATCATGATAAGCAGGGGCGGCCTACCTCATCGCTCAACCACCAACGTGCAAAGGTCTGTAACCTATTACCCCATACTAGCATCGTAAAGACTACATTTGTGCTCATTTCAAAACAATAACCCTATCATACCTTATATTAACAACATGAAATTAGTTCATTTAAGCCTTGATAGCGTACTTTCTCTGTGGGAAAGCGATCTGCTTCTTTCTCTGCTTCTCGGTGGTCTGAGCAACCTCGAACTTGGTGAGCTTTCTTCTCAAAGCTCTGGTCTTCTTAGCTCTCAAGTCCTTTGGCTGGTACTTCTTACCGGCGTAGAAGGCTCTGACAGACTCTCTCTGGTTGAGGTTGATGATGGTCAAAACACGGGCAATGTCCTTTCTGACAGTGTTGATCTTTGGCAAAGATGGTCTCTGCAACTTCTGGACCTTCAAAGAAGCCAACTCCTGCTTGAGGGAGAGGAGCTGCTCTTGCAACTGCTCCTTGGACTTGGTGCGCAACTCGTAAGCGTTCAAACCGGCCTGGGTGATATGTTAGTACTCTGGGTTCATAGGTGGTTCATAGTCGTGGGTCAGCATTTCACAAGTAGATTCACACAGCTTGGCTCTCTGATTGAACATGTGCTCAAAACTCGTGATCCAATAAAAATGTGAGATAGGGAGATGAATAGAGGTTCCTGAGGGAGTGCCGTGTGTGGGATCGTTTCAGTATTCCTTGAGAACTCGTTGGCAGGCTTTCCTTTCTTGACGGGGCATAATATCTTTGGTGAGCATTGATAATTAATGGAAACCTCTTGCAGTGAATATTCTATCTCGTGTGGTCTTAGTGCACTTGTTCCTCCACACCGTGAGTGATTTGACATCTCGATGCTCTTGGTAAAATATTGGCTCCGCCGTCGTAACTCTCCTTGAACCAGGGCACTTTCGGTATAGTTTTCTCTCGTGATATATCTCTTGTGATTCTGCTGACCTCGTACTGTCCGACTGACATACCATTTTGCTGTGTTGAATGTGAACAAAGGTCTCTTCACTGTTGTTGGCCCTCTGCCTCAATTTTTTGATGTTCTAAGTTTTTCACCCACCGCACAGGCTCCCACCAGAACCGCCCGTTCGCGAAACACCAGTCACACCCCGAGCGCCAGGCTATTTTGTATGGCGAGTGCTTCGCGAAAGACACGGTTGGGGACACATCTGAGAGCCAAAACTTCCGCGGTCGCGAAACTCTCACCTCTCCTTCTTAGGGCTTTTCAAAGACACGTGACCCGAAACTAGGGCACCATCCTTAGGCGCGCTCCTGCGTCTGATCTTGCGGCCGATGCAACAACGCAAGGATCATGTAGGGGAGGGATTGATAAGACGTGACAGGCGGGTTGAGGGTACCTCGAGGCAGAGCTTGTGGCGCAACCAGAGGGGCCAGGGTGTTATTATTAGAAGCTTCTCTGGCTAGTGATACTCGAGTCTCTGGTCATTGCTAGGTAGCTGTGTAAGTTTGACGTACAGCGAGATCGATCTGATCTCCTCGAGTCTCAGAGTTTATAGTGCGTGTTGACATGTGCATGGGATGTCAACGGTCATCCATGAAAGCTCATTTAAGGGATATAATCGTCTACATAGTCAAGTGTTTAAAGTTCTTATAATAAGATGGAATGTAACATGGAACTAAGGGCATCCTTAAAGAGCTTGGACACCTACAATCAAACCTCAAAATCACAATGTAAGATCTTGTACAAACCAGTAGTGCTGATCAATTTTCTCTATTCACGTTCATCTTCGTATGATGTCAAGGTATCTTCTTGTTGTCAAAACAAATTCTTTATTTCAGATAACTTATATCATTAGGTGGGGCAGGGCAAAGATGATTAAGCAGAGTTCTTCAAGTTTGTACTCAACCACTCCAAACCCTCGTACAAACCATCACCGGAGGTAGCACAAGTGGACTGGATGTACCATGGACGCTGTCTGATGGAGTGCAATCCCAACTTTTCTGTGATCTCGGCAGCGTTCATAGCGTTTGGCAAATCCTGCTTGTTAGCAAAGACAAGCAAGAGAGCATCACGCAACTCGTCCTCGTTGAGCATTCTCTGCAACTCGTCACGAGCCTCAGCAATACGGTCTCTATCGTTAGAGTCAACGACGAAGATGATACCCTGAGTGTTCTGGAAGTAGTGTCTCCACAATGGACGGATCTTGTCCTGTCCACCGACATCCCAGACGGTGAACGAAATGTTCTTGTACTCAACAGTCTCGACGTTGAAACCAATGGTTGGGATGGTAGTGACAATCTCACCGAGCTTCAACTTATACAAGATGGTGGTCTTACCAGCGGCATCGAGACCAACCATCAAGATTCTCATCTCCTTACGACCGAAAAGGCCCTGCAACAACTTGGAAATTGACAAACCCATCTATTTTAAAGAGTTAGTACACCTGAAATCAAGAAATGGAAAGAGTAGGGGAGAAGAACAGATGTGTTCGGATTCATTGGCCCGAGGACAAGGCCTGAAGAGTGTTGGATCGTGTATCGTTGTGGACAAGGGTTGATCTGTGGTCTTGATTGACTGTCATCACCGATAAACACCAGTGGCGTCATTCCGGGGCTTGCGATAAGACGCGTAACCATGAGCGATACCAAATTGAACAATCATCAATCGTATGGACCATAGAAGCCACCGGATGATTCCAATATAATTTCAGTGGATTCTGTTGATTGTTGTGATGGAAATCGTTGATGTTTGTGATCCAAACACGTCACTGGCTCACCAAAACAAAGCCTAAAACAGATAAGCGCGGATGGGTTCCAATCGAAGCAATCAAACACGTTTCTCGGGTTCCAGTATGACTAGAAATGTCCTGCTTGATGAATTGATGGTCGCCAATGGTTCGTGAGGCTGGATCGAGCAGTTGTGCAACAAATCAGTGCCTCTCCAACGCGTCTGATCTCGCCCCGGGAATAGGGGGGTGACCACAACAAACATCACCCCTGTAATGGCGAAAAGTGCTGTCCACGCGCGTTCCAATGCTGCCCAGTGCCGAATCCTGTCTCCATAGTCTGTATCTTCCCTGTTTGCGATGAAACTCACGTTGTGTGTGTCGTTTGTGCGTGGTTGTAGGCTGTGTTTAGTGCTGTTTGGTGGGCGGAAGTCTGGAATTTTTGCAATTTGGAAGGGGTGGACGTGGCGGTTTCTCGAACCCGGAAAAAGAAACCTGGCCGGGCGCGCCGGGTAACCCTCGGTCTGCACTGGTCACGTGACGTGGTGATTTGCCCAGTGTTCCCTTGTTCCTTTCAGAATTTCTCTCTAATTTTGGGGAGTTGGGACCTCATAATTGCCTCTTTCATACAACACACTGTCTAGGCCTTATAGTGGCTCGTTGTTCGAGCGTTCAATTGAGTGGCTTCCCTGATAACTTCACTAGAGAACTGACAACATAGCATTCGTTCGTCATCCCCGCATCTGGAGCCAATCAGTTCATGGAGGTGACGTAGAACGGTACTGCATCCCGAGTGAAATCCAGGGCTCATGACAATCAACCAACGTCTCTACACTTCAGCCGTCGTAGCCAATTAAATAAATGATGCGATTAAAATTAGATAGATGTACCCGAATCTCTTTTGTAAACCCTAGAATGATGCCCTTGTGCGTTGTTCGCTCTTTTGTCACATGAGTATTGCAAAGCTCTGCTTCACCAATTTGCTTTGCCTCATGTGCGTCGTCCCCGAGTAGTAGTATTGTGTATGTTTGTTTTTCTTTTGTGCTTTTGTGTGTTTTCTTGTCATATCCTCATGCGTAGTTCTCATGCAATAATAAAATCAATAGTAGCGACTTTCGTAGAAGTGACGCGATAGATCACTTACCAACGTTGATCTTGCAAGTGGAGTACTTCTGCAAGGCTCTCAAGAAGATGGCGTAAGTGACATCCTCGTTATCTGGTTCCCAGTAGAACTCAGACAATCTGATGTGCCATGGTGGATAACCTTGAAGATCCAAGGTTGGAGTGAAAAACACGATCAAGTCTGGCTCCTTACCAATCAAGTCAGTGAGCTGCTTGTCAATCAAGTGGATGGTCACGTCTCTCGGAGAGATCTCCTTCTTGCATGCCAAATCCGCCATGGTCTTAGTGAGCTCAACGATGGTTGGCTTACCATCTTCAACCGACAGCAAGCTAATCTCAATGCTGATGTCACCGAGCTTGTACTCCTCATCGTTATCATTGTTGAGTCCAAAGTACTCACTGTTTCCGTGTGGAACCTTGATCACGAAAGTTGGAGCAGAGTTGGCGCCAAAGTAGTCGCTCAACTTCTTGAAGATAGCAACACGGAGGTCCTCCACGTTGTTCTTCAACACACCATCATGCTCATAGATGGACAACGTAGCAATACCAGCTGCAACGGTCCATGTGACAAGTTCAGAAGAATCATTCAACAAACCGTAGAAGCCACCACCTTCCTCCTCTTCAGACTTCAAGGTCAACACTGCGGAGATACGCTTTGGCAGCTTGGTGAGCTTGTTCACGTCATCTCTGATGATCTGTGGGGTCTTGGAAGGGCTGTAAGCCATGTTAAGGAAGACGAGTTTCACCTTATTGTGTGTATACTGGAACATACGCAACACTGAGTATAGCGAGTACACCACGATGAGAATGGTGTGGTAGAAGTAGAACAGGAGGCGACCCCTGAACGAGTCGTCATTGCCGACCGACTTGAAGATTCTCACTCTCTGTTGCAAACGAGCCTCAGCCTTCTTCTGAGCAGCAAAGAGAACCGGTGTGTCAGTGTCATCCTCAGTAGGAGCCAGCTCAGATAGTTCCTTGAGTATTGGAGAGGCGCTCAGATGGAGGTTATCTTGATTCATGGCAAAAGTGCGGGAGGGGGGTTCAGCTGGATGAGATGCGCCAATTGGCCGTCGATTTCCCTCTGGAGAAAGCACGAAAGTGTCTTTGTGTGTGGTGGGTGAGGCGATGTGCCAGTGGAATGCCTCTGAGTGCGATTGCCCAGGCGTGAAGTACCAAAATGCTGGTGTATGGCTGCTGCTCCAAGGGGTCAAGAAGAGACGGAGACGGGGCTCTCGCTTTCGAATTTATTTATCTTGCACACGAGCCCTGGCCCTTGCGCGGCCCGGAGTTGTATGCCGGAACGAGCTTCTAACTACCTTACCTTTGCACTTATAGAATTGCTTTGCTCATCAGTGGATGGATGTAGTTGATTATTTGATGTTGGTATGGATCTACGCTTGAAACTTTCCCATAATACGCACTTGTAATTTACCAAAAAAGTCGTATGGAAAGAAGAATCCAACCCTTGGATTCTTGACCAAAGCATCATGTTCTCTTCTGGTCATTTGATTCATTATCGTTACCGTCGTTATTCGTCATGCCAACCAGTCGTTGTTGTTCCTGGTACAAGGAGGATGGCCCCGCCTGTGGGTGTCCATTGTCCTCCTCGTTATTGTGTTGTTGTGTTGCCTCGAGCGTCTGCGCTCTTTCAGAGGGGAGCTGCTCACCTGTTCCTGTATGAGTGGAGTCCCTGAGTTCACTTGATGTGCTGATCTTGCTCACATAATCTGATATTGAGCTGTATGTCACTTCCTCATTCTCGTCATCTGCTTGTGTGTTTTCGTCGCCGTCTTCCTCATCTGTGCTCATAGTCATCAGCGATGGTGGTCCACGATTCTGATGCACACCGAGACCATACCCTAGGTCCACAGTGTATCCTTGCCCGTAGTCCATGTTATCATATGCATAATAGTTGGTTTGTGCCATTTGTGGAAGAGTCTGTCCCACTGGGCCTGGTATTGAACCAAAGTCTGGTTGAAGATATGATTCACCAGTGCTTGGAATACCACTTGATCCATTGGAAGATCCAGCAGTGTTACTTGATTCGCCAAGATGTTCATAGTCTTTCATCTCAATGTTTCCGCCACTGCTGTCCGGGCAAGTTCCATCGTCTCCCGTATCATCCTCGTTGTCGTAGTTAATGGGTGGCACCTTGAAGTTCGTTGTGAGTCTTGCATTTGAGCAGGAGCGATACAGTTCATTGATCTGCTCCAATGACAATCCCTTGGACTCATAGACCATGAAGTAGACAAATATTACTCCAAAGACGTTGAATCCACCCCAAATGAAGAAGATGTTGGGCCCAAGTGCCGCCGTGTGGTTTCCTGTATCAACCAGATATGGAGTAATGAAGGCACACACAAAGTTGGCAAGCCAGTTTGTAGCAGCAGTCAGAGCCACAGCTTTACCTCTAACTCCCAATGAGTAGATTTCACCACTGACAACCCATGCCACTGGACCCCATGTTGCTGCAAATGATGCAATGAAGAGACAGACAAAAGCGATCATCACCTTGTTGGCAATCAAAGAGTTTGTGGAGACACCAACGACGGCAATGATCAAGTTGGAGGCAGCCATGATGAGCCCGCCAAACATTAAGATCCTCCGACGACCAATGGTTTCAACGAGCATGATACCTGGAATGGTAGCAACAACGTTGACCGCGTATGTGATGAGTGAGATGAGGTATGACTGAGAGACACCAGTTTTGGAGAAGAAGTTCACACCGTAGTAGAAGATGAAGTTGATTCCAGAACACTGCTGGAAAGCCTGGAGTGCTATACCGGTTATCAGACGCTTCAGTTGATGAGGACGTGCACCATCACTGCGGAAACAGTCAAGCAGTGAATGAGATCCGAACGAGAGCTCATAGTCATGTGCAGCTTTGATCTCCACCAACTCTTCGATCAGCCCTGGGTCGTCAGATGGAACACGTCGTAGTCGAGATAGTGCTTCAGCAGCTTTGTTCAAGTCGTCTTTCCTTACGAAGAATCTTGGAGACTCTGGAAGGAAGTACATACCACACCCAAGGACAAGAGACCACACAAACTGTAGTCCAATGGGTACCCTATAAGATGCGGATGTCTGCATAGCGTGGGTCCCCTGAGAGACTGCACTAGAGACCAGTAGCCCCCAAGTGATGGCCCACTGGTACGTGGAGATGATGGCACCACGTACAAACTTTGGTGAGGCTTCGGCCTGGTACAGAGGCACAACAGCAGAGATGATACCCACGGAGAGACCGGTGACGAAGCGTCCAGCGCACAGCAGTGGTATTCCAGTGGAGCAGATCTGCATGATATTTCCCACGATGAACACGACGAAGTTGGAGGCCATGATCGCAGTACGACGGCCGTATGTATCTGAGAGGAGTGGGGCAAGAAGCGCACCAAAGAAAGTCCCCAGCGAGAGAATGGCCGTGATGATGCTCTGCTCCTTCGCAGTGAACGCCACGTGGTTGCTGGCAAAGTGCTCACGCATGTAGCTCATGTTACTCAGACTGTTCACCAGCCCGGTGTCATAGCCATAGATGAAGCCCCCCAGCGCAGCGATTCCTCCCACGGCCACGGACATGCCCACGGACTGCTTCTGCGCCCCTGGCACCCGTGACTCCTGCGTGGGATCCATGGGATCCGTGAAGACGTTTCGGATCCACGAAGACTTCATGTGTGAGGAGTGTGATTAGATGGTCGAAGAACCTGTGTTTTTGTGTGTAGTTTTGCGTGCTTTGTGAGGTGGTTGTTGGCGGTTTGTTGGTTCTGGTTCATGGGCTGAACTTCTCCGCTTTTCCTCCTTCGCGCGCCATCACGATCCAGCGCATTTGCGGATCGGAGTCTAGGGTAGACGCTCCTATTTGGGCGGCTTTTAACGGTGTTATTTTGTGTGTGGTCTACTCTATTTTATCAGGTCATTTTCATAAAGAGAAGTTGTGGCATTTGTTTGTTGATGCAAAGTTTTGGTAGCAAAGCTCTCTGTGCTGTTATGTTGCCACAGAAAATTTAGCCTGCAGTTGGGGCCGTTCTTGAAACCACATATCACACGCACGTGATCCATAAGCTATTGATTGGTATGTCTTCCGGAAAACTCATAGATCGAGCTCCATGCCTTCGTTCTTGCACCCTAAGATGAAGAACTTCGCCACCTTTTCGTCCACGGAGACCTTCAAAGGTGTGTTTCCCTCCGTGTCCTCGATCGAAGGGTCGGCGCCAAGCTTAGCGAGCAACACCGCAACATCACCGAACCCCTCCGCAAGAGCATGGTGCATAGGCGTCCACCCACTGATGTCTCTCACATTCAAAGGCGACTGCTTCTCCTTTGCCAAATACTCCACCAGTCCATATGATCCCACTGCCGCGGCTCTGTGTAGTGGCAGTTGGCTTTTCTTGTCCTTCAATCTGATTGATGCTCCGTGGCCAACCAGTGTCTTCACCACATCGATGTGCTTCTTAGCAGTTGCAAGATGAACCGCTGTAGTACCAGATCCTGCGGGGAAATTGACCATTGGAGGAGGGTCATGCGTCAATAGTAACTCCAACATCTCCAAGTTTCCAACAGATGCAGCGATGTGTAGTGCGGTCCACCCAGAACCATCCGTGTAATCATCAATATCAACCTCAAACTTCCGTGTACCTTCTTTGGCAAACTTGGTTGGATTCAGAAGCATAGATGCAATTTCCAACTGTGAGAATGCCACTGCCCAATGCAAAGGTGTACGGCCATCCAAGTCCTTGACCAACACGTCCTTTGGCGACTCTGCTATGAGCCCCTTCACCATTAGGGTCTTGCCGTCTCTTGCTGCTTCGTGCAAAAGGAAATGTTTCGGCTCTGACATTTTCACCTTTCACCTACTATTTGTTTCTCTTTAGTCAAATGAAATGAAAGAGGGAGAAGAGAAGAACAATAAGATCAACGCCACCATACAAGAATCTCACCCCGCAGCATCGCGTATACAGCTGGTCATCGAACGAGTTCGCGGAAGTTTTCGCGAATTTGCCCAAGCTTGCCCGTTCTCTGTTCCTTCTTCTTCTGACGCCACCAAAGACCTAGACACGTTCAGTTTGAAGACACAAATCACCTTCTTGGTATCCAATTAACCCATCATGAACAACATGAACAAAGACTGGGCAGCATACGCCCGTGAGATCCAGAGTAGGGCGCGTAAGGTGCAATACACCGGTGGCTCTGGTGGTCCAAAGGGTCCAGCGGGTCTCTTCACAGGAATCGGTGGTCTGTTACTTCTTGGAGGTGGTGCCATGCTGTTGAACTCAAGTTTGTTCAATGTTGATGGTGGTCATAGAGCCATCATTTACTCTCGTCTAGGTGGTGTCCAGCCAAACATCTACACTGAAGGTACACATTTTGCTATCCCATGGCTTCAAACCCCAATCATCTACGACGTTAGAGCTAAGCCAAGAAACGTTGCCTCATTGACAGGTACAAAGGATTTACAGATGGTTAACATCACATGTCGTGTGTTGTCAAGACCAGAAGTTGGCGCGTTGCCAAACATTTACAGAACATTGGGTACAGATTACGATGAGCGTGTGTTGCCATCCATCGTCAACGAGGTTTTGAAATCCGTCGTTGCGCAATTCAATGCTTCTCAACTTATCACACAGAGAGAAAGAGTCTCCAGATTGATCAGAGAGAACCTTGTCAGAAGAGCCTCCAAGTTCAACATCCTCTTGGATGATGTCTCCATCACATTCATGACCTTCTCACCAGAGTTCACACAGGCCGTTGAGGCCAAGCAGATTGCTCAACAAGAGGCACAAAGAGCTGCATTCATCGTTGACAAGGCAAGACAAGAAAAGCAAGCTACAATTGTTAAGGCACAAGGTGAGGCTAAATCAGCGGAGTTGATTGGTGAAGCTATCAAGAAGTCTAAGGACTACGTTGAGTTGAAGAGATTGGACACTGCTAGAGAGATTGCTCAAATATTGTCCAACTCTCCAAACAGAATCATCTTGGATAACGAGGCATTGTTATTGAACACTGTGTCCGATGCTCGTACAAAGAAGTAAAGTGGGGAGAGCCTGACCTGAATCAATCATAAGCACACAATTACACATATCCATCACCTTATTCTTGCGCCCTTGCAATTCAGCCATGAAGAAAAAGAAGGGGGGGGAGGGATTCCTGCATATAGTATTATTTAACCATTCAATGAACTCCTTTATGATTACATTACAAAACTACGACTGTCTCTATAGAGTAAGAGATCATTAATGGTGCTGTATTCAATCAACGAGATACAAGTTCAAGGTCGTGAACTGACAAACGCAATGATGTCAGAAATGCTGCATTGAAAGATCGAAGGGCAAGGTGAAGTGGGTATTTTCTTATGGGGTATGGAGTGCGTTTTCGTATCAATGAGAGTGCAGATGAGTTCACTTGTCGTCTCCAATGTTGGAGAAGTTGAGCTTTGTAGCCTTGGTGCTAAACCTTTAGTTAGTATCCCATCACAATTAGACACTCCAAAACAAAAGTGGCACATACCTAGCAATGAATCTGTTCTTGTGAGCGTTCAATTTCTGAGAACATGGAGACATCAAGTTATCAGTTGGAGAGGCAATGTTCCCGATTCCTGAGGCAGCCTGGACGCCACCAAAGTTACGCTGGAACATCTTCTTCTGGAGGCCCTGGGCCGGCTGTCTGTGGAGTGGCTGGAAGTCTGACATTTGAGTGACTTTGCAGGTCAATTGAGTGCTCTTTTAATGGGAATTTCCAGGCAATTGGAAGTGTGTTAGAGCCTGAAGCAGGTGAGTTTTTCGAGGTTATCCCACCTGCCTGCAAATTGGCTTTGTTTACGAATTTCCTAATCGGGCTAAGCAACTCCAGAAGATTTGTTCCGTGTTCGATTCCGGGGGTTTATTCTGACTTTTGGCAGTGGGAGTGTGGGGGAAGCATCGAATTTCAGGCAGCTATTTAACCAACGTACTTCATCATGCTAATTAATTAATTGTGGAGAAGCAATGAGATCAAAAGCCCCAATTTCACCGCTCAAAGTGCCAGGCCAAACAGCCGACTCCGCCCAGTCACGCGCAACGTGACAGCTGGAGTTCTTCCACTCTAGTGGGGGGCAAAAAAACATTTCACCAGACACCTTCACCGCTATAAAATGGAACTAAAGAAAAGAGTAATCAAACTATATCCCATAATCATCCAAAAAAAACAGCTCTATAAAAGTCCCAAAACAGCGTAAAAACCTCCACCAAAAGTCGCCCGCAAACCAACAACACGCGAAATCCCCGAGAAGACATAGCGGAACGTCGCGTCACAAACTTGAAACTTTGAACCGAACTCATCACATTCACCAACAGCAGCGGCAACTTGAACTCCAGCAGAAGTTGGTTACTTGTCCTTTCCTTTGTTCCTCAGCACACACAGCAACAGCGACAGCGGGAAACAGCAACAATGGGCTTCAAAGATCAACTTAACAAGATCATCTACGCGTTCTCCACAGAGGACCGTTACGCCGACTACGACGAGAACAACCACCACATCAGAACACAGCAGCAACAGCAGCAGGGAAGAGCCGATGGTATCCAGCTTAACGACGCCGCAAGCTTCCACGATGACGATGAGAACGCACCAGGAGCCGTCCACTCCACAGAGGGTGTGAGCGAGACCATTCTCGCTTGGAGACATATCGAGACCTGGACATCTGAGAACCACGCAGACTTGAACGCATCTCTTTCAGACCCATGTACCAGAACAGACATCACTAAGGCCGAGCAAGATTTGGGTGTTGAATTGCCAGCCCCAGTGAGAGCCTCATTGAGAATTCACGACGGTCAGGAGGACCTGGAATCGCTCACGGGAAGTGGTGGCTTGATCTTTGGTTTGCCACTCATGAGCCTTGCGGAGATCGTCGAGATGACAAACACGTGGAGAGTTGTTGCACACAGAGTCATCCGTGATGAGCAGATCAAAGCTGAGGAGGCTGCCAGACAGAAGCTGATCTCCCCAGTGGGATCCTCCGTCGATGTGAATCAATCGAGTGTTTCTCTGACTGAGACCAAGCCAGGTTTCCAAAAAGTTTCATCAAACGACAGTACAGTGGATCCAGATCTGGAGAGAAAGATCTCAACAAGTCACTCTAAGAAGTTCAAGTCACATGTCCCAAGACAGCAATCATTCCCACCTGGCTTCATTCAGCCTGTTTACGCACATGTGAACTGGATCCCACTTCTGACAGACCACGCCGGTAACAACATTGGTGTTGATTTAGCACCAGGTCCAAAGGGTAAATACGGACAAGTCATTCTATTCGGTAGAGACTTTGATACCAAGTTTGTGCTGGCTCCAAACTGGGGTGACTTCCTTCTCGGATTCGTTAAGGATTTGGAGGACGGCAACTACAATCTCGACAGTGGAAAGTATGAGGACATGTTTGCCGGTGAAGGTGAACTTGTCTTCTACGACAGAAGAGCTCAGAGAGAAATCCCATACCTCAGAGCATTGTCAGCCAGATCTTTTGAGAAGTACAAAGAATACCTTCCGAAGAGACCACAGCAGCAGCAGCAAAGACCTCCACAGCAGCAAAAGGCCAAGGAGAACACCGCTCAGATAGTTGTTCCAAAGAAGACTGCTGAACCAAAGCCAGCCGCTGAAGAAGAGACAATTAGCTCTGAGTCCAACAAGGAGAATGAGACAGACACAGCTGAAGTTTCACTGATTGACGATATCGAGGACAAGGCTGAGGCCACTGAGAAGCCAGCTGACGTGGCCGATGAGGTTGCCGCTGATTTCAAAGAGGTTACTATCTAAGCATTTGTTTCTTTCCCATGCTTTTATTCAGAACGTTTCTCATGATTTTGACTTTCCGCCTTTTCTTCTTTATACCACTTCTGGACTTAAACATTCTTGACATTACACAAATTGAACATATATACCACTGGCAACTTATCGTTTTACCTGTTGTTTTCATGGCGGTGTTGTAATCGCATTTTACCTGTTTTCAGTACAACTATCTGTTGGGATTAATGTAGTGATCATGACGTCGTTAAGTGATTAGTCTATAAATATTTGTTTTCTGTACCTCTCCGGTACATATTAGAATGTCCAACAACACAGTGGACTTTTAGGATGGAACACCTTCATACTCATTTTCCACATACTGATTAACGATCTTCTTCCAATACTTTCTGTTATCCTGGATGGGGATTCTTCTAAGTCTCAACGTTAACATCACAAACAAGAAAACACCAGAGAAGACCAATGCAGGTGTAAGCATCGCCACGAAGTTTCTCTGTGATGAAACTTTTTGATATGGACAACTTGCATATGGTCCACCTGTGACCCAACAATCGGAGATGGCGATAGAGTTCATATCAATCCAAATCTCTGTGTTGTTCAAGTCTGCGTCTTTGAGTAGTTGTGATAGTGCGTATTGTTCCAATGCGGTTCTTGGTGCTGAGAAATCAAATGTTGTGCTGGCATTCACATCGTTGTTGGCAAGTGACACATATGGAGAGTCTGGAAGTTCCTTACAGGCATCATCTGCATGAAAGTATGACTGGGTATTGAGGGTCACTGCCCATTGATATGCTGTACCATTCTGGATCTTGCATGCGACTCGCTTTTCCTGGTAACAGTTTGAGACTCTCCATCTCGATGATTCAGTGGAGAATACCGCACAGTTGAAAGCTGATTGTGCAGATGTATCGCCTGCGTCTTCGGCCTGTTTCCTAGCATCGGATTCACTTAACGGTTGTGATGTGTCCCAAGACCAGAGTGAGTCGTTCATGAATGAAGGTAGAGTGGTGGAAAGAGATGACATTGTGTTGTTGATGATTGGTGAGTATCCATATGTGACTGCTTGTGTAAACTCTTCACTGGAAAAGGGGTTTTTGGAGCTGTCAATGGTGAACCTCCAAGGAATCAGGGATAATGCTGTCAAGTTTGATGGAGTGATTAACTCAGTTGATGGGATGGCATTACCATAAAGAGAGGCGTTGAACACCGTGTCTGCATCCACTTGCTTGTCATATGTCGTGTTCCCAATAAGGTCACTCTCGATAACTGCACCGATGATTCTCTTCTTCTCAGTGAAGAGAACATTTGCCAACTTTGGCCATCCTTTATTCCGTTGTCCCTGGGAATTCACTGCTGTGCCCTCCGCCGCAAGGTCAGCGCTCAAAGATGCTGGTGTGTACAGCTTTGTGGAAAAGAAGTTTGTGAGAACACTGCTGAGTGTGTCATTAGAAGTTCCAATGTACTCAGCACCAAAAGTGATGTCTGGATTGGGCTCGCTGATGCTTCTGATACGGAAGACGAGCACCAAGAGGTTGGCAAAGAGGTTTGTGTCAGAGTCCATGAGGTATGAGAGCACCTTCTGCGCCAAGTCTGCAATGGTCAAACTGGACTGGCACTTGTAAACAGATCCATTAGCGGCAGTCAAGTCCCGTGTGACGTTGGCAGCGGCAGAAACGTTCATCGGTGCTGGACACAGCTGGAACTTCCTCAGTTGTTCGTGCCAGTACAGGTCCACACCAAGAACCTGCACACCAAAGTCCAGCAGCCCACGCATGTCGTCCAGTGCCTCCAGTGTGTATCCTTGCTCGTCAAAAAGCACATTCGACAGAGCCACGCCGGGAAGACTGAGCTGGTCCACTGTGATGTTGGCGGAGATGTCTCTCTGGGAACGAATGGCCAGCGCTCGGGAGGCACCCTGCGACGCCCACTCTTCGGCACCAAAAACTCTGGGTACCGAGCTCAGTAGTAGCAGGTAAAGCATTAGCAGATGTGTCATGTTATGTGTTGTTTTGTGTGTGTTTGGAAGGTAGAAAGTTTCAGAAATGCAGCGGTAAACACTAGGATAAGCTGGTGTTTTAGCCGTTATGCCATGTGTGCGCGTACCACTTTTTCCGCGAACTCGTTTGATGACCTCCTGTGATGGACGGTACAACGGTACAGTTGGCCCAACGAAACGTACTTGATCACTCAATTCACCAGCACATTCTGGAACACAGTACACCTTTGGGAGACTGATCAGAGTGACCAATCAATTATGAGCAGTAAAGAGGAGACGGAAGAGGCACAGCAGAAGAACACGTCTGAAGCGTATGCCTTCGCCACGGCATCACGGGACCTGGAGGGAGAGATCACAACTTCTCTGATGGTCAATTGGTTCCTACTACTTCCTGCTGTGGCAATTCTATACATCTTCCTCTCATGGGCTGAAACAAGGCATTACGTCACGTCCTTCTTCATTGATGAGAAATTTCATGTGCCCATGGTACAACAGTACCTAAAGGGTGATTTCAAGACGTGGGACCCAAAGATCACAACGCCCCCAGGATCGTACTACGTTGGATACATCTGGAGTAAGACGATACAACTGTTACATCTCCCAGTTGATCCAGCTGGACTCACATCTTTGAGAGTCTTGAATACCATTGGAGGCACCGTTTTCCTCCCATTGGCACTACATCCATTATTTATTCTCAACCCAGTCGGATGGTGGCCGGCCACCATTGTGCTATGTCCGATCTTAGCCACATATTACACATTGTTCTACACGGATGTATGGTCCACGGTATTCACCACTGCATCATTCAGTATCGCTGTTGGATTGCCATTTGGCGAGATCACCTCTATCAGATTGTCTGCGTTCTTTGGACTTCTCAGCATTCTTACAAGACAGACCAACATCATTTGGCAATTATTGATCGTGACTGTTGTTATTGAGAGAAGAGCCATGATACAAAAGCAATTTACAGATCACTTCTTCAACAACATCATTAAGTTCATCATTCAGGCCGTGGAAGATTTTGAGAAATTCGTGCTACCATACCTCATCAACTTCATCCTCTTCACCATCTTCCTCATCTATAACAGAGGAATCACACTTGGAGATAAGGAAAACCACGTTGCAGGAATCCACTTGGTCCAATTCTTCTACTGCATGACTGCTATCACACTTATAACATGGCCTGCATGGTTCTCTGTTGACTACTTGAGATTCTACTGGCTCAGATTCAGATATGGATACATATTTGTCACCTTGGAACTGCTATTCATCTGTTTTATAATCAGATTCTTCACCACGGTACATCCATTCATCCTTGCAGATAACAGACACTACACGTTTTACATTTGGAGAAAGATCTTGGACTATAACAGATTCACCAAGTACTCAATGGCATTCGTGTATCACTTCTCGTTATACACCGTGCTTTCCATTCTAAATGAGAATTGCTTCTACTTCAGCAGTGTCAGAGAACTCCCATTCAAGAACTCATCGGAATTACCATTGAAGCCAACAGGGATCTCAGTGCTTATGTTTTTGTTCTGTGTGTTGGCCACTGTGTGTCCATCTCCATTGTTCGAAGTGAGATACTACATCCAAGCTTGTATCTTCTTTAGAGTCCTGATATCTTCGAGTTATGAGGTGTTCTTCCCCGGTGAACCAATAAGTGGAATCATTTTCCGTCGTCTTGGATTGGAGTTTGCATGGGTTATGATGATCAATGTCGTCACCACTTGTATTTACATCTTTTACACTTTCAACTGGGATACAGAGGTTGATCCACAGCGCATCGTCTGGTGAGGAAATCTACAGCAGATTAATCGACTCTCCCATTTGAGAACATCATGTAATGATAATGACCATCAAGCAAAAAGAAATAACACATGTCTCTTGTAATTTGTGTATAGTAGGGAGGTGGAAAAGCATCATCTGATCATTCCACCACTCTTGGTGATTCCCTCTTGGAGCTCAATCAACTCACTTCCAAACACTCCTCCTTCAACAGACTCTGCAATGATGCTGTCATTTGGATCCCAAAGCTGATAAAATCTCACAGTCTCATCATTGGCGGCAACACAGATGGAGCTTGAGTCGGGGGACAAGACACCAGCAAGCACACGCAAGTTTGGAGTAGCATCGACTTGAATCAACTTCTCCATACGTGGGTATGAGTACACTGCCACCAATAAGGGTTGACTGTTATCACCAAATCCAAAAGTGGCCACAATCTGTTTCTTTCTCTTGGACCAGATTAATGATGTGATTTGTCCTCTAGTGTGTATGGTGTCCAACAACGTTCCTGAATTTGTATGCCAGAATCTTATGGCACGGTCCTTGGAACCTCCTCCAGTGGCCAAGAGTGACTTCGACCAGGGACAGTAGGCAATTGCCTTCACTGCTGCAGAATGTGGCAAGTAGTATTTGAGTTCGGGAAGCTGAACATCCTTAACGTCCCAAATCGTACAACAGTTGTCATTCCCACCAACGGCGATTTGAGATGCATCATGGCTCACTGCGATGCCACACACCTGTTGCTGATGACACTTGAACTTGCTGACAAGATTGAGGGCACCAATGTCTGTAATCTCAAAGAACAAGACTTCGCCATCTTCGTTACCGGCAAAGAAGTATCGGTCATTTCCTGGAACCCAAGTTACACAACAGACACCGGAAGACGATTCGTGATAATCGCACATTGTGGACTCCTCAGACTGGGAGAACAAGGAGATTCGTCCTGACTTGCTTGCAATCACAATGTATTCACCATCGGAAAAGGAAACCACAGTGATGATGTCGTCCTCGCACAAGTCCAAGAGACAGGCGCCCTCTTCTTCTGACCAGATGTACACGTTCGTGGCCAACCCAACAGCCACCTTGTTCAGCTTCGGGGACCACGAGATCAAGTTGCTGTAGAAATCATTCCTCAAGGACGGTGCATCGAGCACTCTGTAGGGGACATGGGACTTCACAACCTTCCTGGGCCTGATGGAGGGCAGCGCCATGGTGGAGATGTCGCACGAGGAGTCGATGGATACCCGGCGGCTAGACGAAGTGGTGAATGAAGCATCATCAGCGCCAATGAACGAGAACGGCGAGTGCCCACCTCCAGCGGTTGAGTGTGGGGACGAGGACCTGTGTGGCAAATTGAAAGAGCTTGAGTGTGATGACCTGGGCGTCCTGGATGTGTTAGCCGCCAGCAATGGAGTGGAGAAGTTCAAGACCCTGGCGTGGTTGAAGTTGAGGGCGTCCCGCATGGCGTCCAAGTGCACATCTGCCAGGCCTGTGGACAGCGGTCTCTGAGGCACGTTTGACCCCGATGAGCTGAGAGCCCTGGCACCCTCCCTGACGGTGGTGTAGTTCATGTTGAGGAGCGTGTCGTCCCATTGGTGCTGCTGTTGTGGATCCTGGTGTTGGTACAGCGGCGGGAGAGGATGCGGGTGATGAGCACGGTCACCACCAGGCGGTGTCGAACGGAAGGCCCTGCTGGACAGGCTCTGTGGGATGAATCTGTCCATGATGCGCTCGCTGTTGTCCCTGTGGTGGCGTGAGAAGAAGCCGTTGAGCATGGTGAAGTAGATGTGTGTTTTGTTTGGAAAGAAAAGTGTTGGGAGATGACGATGATGTGGGGGGAAAGAGAGACAGGGAGAACTGTGCAATGTGCGTGTGTGTGGATAAGATAGCAACGGCGCGGTGTGGCTCTGGATAGCAGGTATAGTGGTGTAGCGTTGGATAATGGTGATAAATGGTGGACATCTTCATCTCTTCGTTCCAGTGCTTTCATGTGCCCCACATTTCTGGATCTGTGTGTGTTTGTTGATGCGTTGACACAAACCCATTTGTACAAGTTACGTCACCGTCTGGGGCATCTCTGGTGGAGATTCATTGCCACATAGCATGATCTATCTTTATTTCATTACTCTGAGCAATGAAGGTGTGAGCTTTAGAAGAATGAATGTGGATGTCTCGTTCCAATGGCAAAGAGTTCAAGGATCCTGTAGCTCCTCCGCTTCCTCCAGAGCAGACGCATCAAACGAGTTCGCGAAACTTTCGCGGAATTTCGTGGCCGTGTTTTTTCTTCCAACACCTCGACATGAGCACTTCATACCCTTTGATCTGGTGTTAATTCTTCCTGTTTTAGTTCCCCCCAGGAGCCCAATCACCACACATACATCAAAGATGAGACTCCAAACGAAAGCAGTGAATGTTCTAGAACGAACATCGAGTTATCTCAAAGCCGGTGTGCTCAGCCAGAAACCAGCATGGATGGATGTCGTTGGTGCAGTCCCACCAAACAAGACCTTTCTTCATGAACCAAAGCAATCACAAGAGAAGCACTCAGTTAAACTTGGCCAAGGTGCCCTGAGTAAATCCTCCAAGGGGTCACCATACAAGACCAGAGAATCACAAAAGAAGGGCAAGAGCATGTTCAAGCCTACAAAGCTAAGATTTGTCGAAGATGACCTCAGACAGTTGTTCTATGAACAGCATCCATGGGAGTTGGCAAGACCCAAGATCCTGTTAGAAAACACTGGTGCTGATTCCACAACTCAGAACTGGGCAACAATAAAGCAACTGAACAAGCCATTGGATGGTGAGAGTGTTGTCCAGAGAACTTTGTACTTGATGCAACAGGAGCAAAAGACGTTGGAAGAGGCATATGAACAGGCAAGATTGGAGTTCTACAGGGTAAGAATCGAAGAAGACCTCGAGATCTCTGTGAGTAGAGAGGAGAATGAGATGTTTGGCGCCGTTTACAAAGATTCACCATTGGAGCATGGTGTTAAGCAGGAGCAGAAGGTTATTGATCAGTGGAAGATTGAAGCTACTGAGTTGTCCAAGATCGCACAGGCGGAGAGAAGAAGACCAGGTGACCAGTAAGGACGGGAGAAGTGATGTGTATATCAATCATGTAAATATTTACGAAATGACTTATATAACTGGAGGTCTAGAACTAGATACGTTTAAGTGAAGTTGAGTTATAGTCGGGCCCAAGGCCGAAATTTTTCGGTACGCGCCACACGCCATAAAATTTCCCACCAAATGTGATGATGAGGAAAAGCATCTACCTCTACTACACTAAAAACACTTCTCTCTCTCAATCATCCACATAAATTCCACCAAAAACTATGAAGCTCTTCCTCAGGTCCTCGAGGAGACTCATCCATACAACACGGCTTCTCCGCCAAGTGGAACTAGATCCACAACTCACATCTGAACCAATCTCCACGGTGAAGATCACAGGAAAGAAGAAGGCACCAACCAAGCAAAACCTCGTGATCCTCAACGCCTCACAATCCAAACTTCTACAAAAGAAAAGGAGAAATTTCAGGTCCACAAATTCCAACAGTATAAACTCCACATCGTTATCAAATGAAGATCGAAGACAACTTCGTGAGACTTCTATGATGCTCAATGTTGTCCCAGTGCTTTCATCAACACCAACACAGATAAATCAGGCTATTAATGTGTTAAGACCCGCAGATTCCACCATATCAAAAGAGAGTTATGATCATTTGAAAAAGGACCTAAAGTCGATGTTTACGTTGATCCAACTCAAGACGTATATCAAACTACTATATCCGGAACTTTATCAAACGTTTAGCACTATGAAGACAGTGGACACTGCAATCAAAAGGATCTTGAACAAATGTTGGAACTTACAAATCTCAACAACTTCGACACATGATGATGAACTCATCGTACAAAGATCATTAGACTTGAGTAAAAGGGAGATGTTCTTATTATTATCACAACAGTCAATCATCGTGAATTGGGTTCGTGCAAATGTGAAGATCTTGTTATTTGCAGAGTCATTACAGATGGTTGTGAGGGCACCTGAGGCATATGTGCAATACATTGAGATGGCATTAGCTTCAATTTTCAAGAACATTAAGAGTGAAGAGGTCAATTTGGGGAAAGTTGAAGAGTTGTTTGCATTGACGGGGGAGAAATTACCATTGGATGATGTTCAAACTTTGACTGGTGTTTTCTTTGAACCAAAAGTTAATGAAACTGAGATAGAATCCGAGGAGTCCAAACATGAGTATACTATGTTTTCACTTGGTTCTAAGAAGCTTGAACAGGCTAAGAGATTGATCATGTGGTCATTGGATTATAACCCATTCACTAAGGTCAATGTGCACGTTGATCTGAAAGACCAGAAGTTGAAGATGTTTAGACAATGTCCTGATACTTCACTACCATGGATCCACAGAAACAAAGAATGGGTAAGACTAAGGGAACCAAGATCACTATTGGGATTGTCCAAACCTATTTCATTTGACACACAGAAGTTATACGAGGAGTTATATCCAAAGGAATCAACACCAAATGATGGAGTGCAAACAGTCACCGCCGTGTCATTTGGACAATTACTTTTCGACAAGTTAAAACTTAACCAAGGACATCAAAAGACCACAATGAACACAGATATCTCAAAAGTGCATGAAAGAATCCATAAGATGCCCCTATTTGATGATCCCGCTGCGGATGAGGCACATGATGATGAAATCACAGTGGATAACCATCTTTACTACGCACAGATCCGCCTTGTCCCCTCCCCATTCAACAACACTGATAATTATATGAGATTCCCACCTGTGGAATTCTGGCTTGAGACAGACCAAGATAATAGGGCACGTATTGATACATTACAAGTGCTAAGTGTGACGAATGAACGTCATTCCACAGTGTCCATCCCGGCTTCGATAACTGATGTGAAGTTTGTGAGAAGTGATACCCAAGAATTGATCAAACCATTTGAGAATGGAGATGAACATTGGTTAGAAGAACAAGAGGGGATCAAGAGATTCATTGAGAAATCGGTATTGGATTTCTCCGGAGAGAGACCTGTGAAGGTTCCACAACACTGTGATATCCAATTACCTGGTGTGGAAGAACCCGTAAGGTATGATTATGTGCATATGACGCATAGAAGACAGATTGATCTGAAGTTTAAGAAGAGATTATTGACATATGCGGTGTTGGAAGGTGGATCATTGGGAGGGAGAACGTCTGAGGTGATTATGGTGGGGAAAGACGATGCGATGGATAAGGAGGAGTTTGAGGAGTTTGTTGGAGACACTGTGGAGTTTATTAAGTCATTGGAGACTTGAATTCACTGGCCATCAACATTGAGCATGGGGCTTGTATATAAATAACTGCATAGCATTTTTGAGCACTGATGAACTATCTTCTTGTTAGTTGTAGTGGTTTGAAGTACCAGGCCTGAAACCGGAGAGTCCCGGACTTCCCCCCGGCGCCATACATAAGGGGACGCACAAGACACACAAAAGACCTGAACAAAGGAACAACAAGAGGTGTGTGTCCTAGGTGTCCTCATTGGGTACAGAACCCGCCCATATAAATTCCAAATCGGCAGGTCATCGATCCCGCAGCGGCCAACGGTTCAAGAATTAAGCGGTGCAGAACCGTGGTCATCGGTGATTGGAGGAAGTGTGCCGTTTGTTGCTTCTCTGGCTGCCTGTTTCTTTCTTATCGGCTCCAGGGCAGCCGGGTGGGTTTTGGTGGGTTTTGGTGCTGCTCTTATTAGCTGCTGACTGGATTAATTTAATTACTCTGGCCGTTTAAATGCTAATTTAGTCAACAGAGCATAGGGTTATAAGGGTTCATTTCCCGCGCAAATGGGGTTGTACAACTAGTGTACAACTGGTGTAGTGTTGCTGCTGATTTGGCGATGAGCTCGGTGCTGCCTGCTGATAAGCCTGGACCCCCCTCGGGCACCCCCTCCCAACCTTCTCCCCTTCATCGGTGGAGTAACTGATAAATAAATAGACAGAGAGACAGAGAGTACTAGGGTACTATCAATACAATCACCACATACAAACTAACCACTAATAGAAGTAGTAGTAGTAGTAGACCCAAAGAGGCACAAACTGTCACCGGTGGCAGCCGTTTGATGAGATCCCGGAGAAGCTTTGCCAGGTGACGGGCGGGTTTCCCAATCGGGCACTTGGATGCCGGTGCCTGGCCGTCTCTCCTTCTTCTCCTCTTCTCCTTTTCGTATTTCAGTGTGTGATAAACAATTTCTCGATTGATTATGTGATCGCTGGTTGTCACTGATCTGTGTGGCATCTCTTCTTTTTTTTCTCTCTCATTTGCGGAGTGGGACACTACTGGGACACAACCCCCCCTGCGTGTATATATATAAGCACCGGGGGGCTCCCTCATCTCTGCCCACCCGCATCTTCACCAACTAAATACTACCACCACCACCCACCACCACCACTAACAACAACAAACACCCCAAAGATGAGCACTTCGGACTCCCTCAAGAGCTCCCCGGCACTCGCAGTGGCACCCACAAAGTCCAGGATCCACAGCATCCTCTCCCACCGCTCTGCAACGGACCCTTCTGTCCAGAACGAGGTTTCGATGGACGCTGAGATCTTGGCACAACTCGGTTACAAACAGGAACTTTTGCGTAACTATTCCACTCTCGAGGTGTTTGGTATCTCCTTCTCCATCATGGGTTTGCTCCCATCCATTGCATCCACCATTTCCATCGGTCTCACCGCAGGTCCTGTTGGTGTTGTATGGGGGTGGTTTATCACCGGGTTCTTCCTCATTGCCATTGGTATTGGAATGAGTGAATTGGCATCGTCTTTACCAACCTCCGGTGGTCTCTATTTCTGGTCATACCACTATGCTCCACCTTCCATCAAAGTGTCACTCTCGTTCTTCATCGGTATCACAAACTCATTGGCTCTCTGTGGTGCCCTGTGTTCCATCACATATGGACTCGCTGGACAAATTCTTGCATGTGCCAACTTGGCTCATGAAGATTTTGAAATCACAGATGCAATGACATATGGTGTCTTTGCCGGTTGTATCATCCTCCAAACCATCTTGGTGTGTCTCTCCTCCGGGTTCGTTGCAAGACTTCAATCCGTGTCCATCTACGTCAACTGTTTCCTAATGATCCTCTTCTTCATCGCCCTCCCAATTGGTAACAAGCACAACGACATCCCATTCAACGATGGTAAGTACATCTTTGGAGACTTTGAGAATTGGTCTGACTGGCCTGATGGATGGTCCTTCTTGCAGTTTGGTTTGATGCCAGCAGTGTGGACCATTGGTGCCTTTGATTCATGTGTCCATATGTCAGAAGAGGCAAGAGACCCATCTAAGGCTGTCCCAATTGGAATCATTGGATCTATTGGAGTTTGTTGGATCTTGGGTTTCTTCATCAACATTGTCATTTGTGCCTGTATGATCCCAGACATTGACCGTCTCTTCAACTCATCGACTGGTCAACCATTGGCACAGATCTTTTTGGATTCATTGGGAAGAAAATGGGGTATTGCATTCATGGCACTCATCTCCGTTGGACAGTTCCTCATGGGTGCATCTGTCCTCGTTGCCATCTCAAGACAAGTTTGGGCCTTTGCTCGTGATGATGGTCTCCCATTCTCTGGATTCATCAAAGTTGTCAACAAAACCCTGTCTACCCCACTCAGAGCCATCCTTGCCTCCTCCTTCATCTCCCTCATCATTGGTCTCCTCTGCATCATTGGCTCCACGGCTGCTAATGCCCTTTTCTCCCTTTCCATCTTGGGTAACTACTTGGCCTGGGTCACTCCACAGATCCTCAGATTCGTCGTACCAACTGCAGAGTTCATCCCTGGTAAGTTCTACTTGGGTCCAGTCTGGTCTCCAATCGTCAACTGGATCTCCATCATCTTCCAATTGTTCATCATCGTTATGTGCTGTTTCCCAGATTACAAGGCTGTGGAGAAGGACACTATGAACTACACCGTTGTTCTAAATGGTGGTGCTTGGATCCTTTCGATGATTTACTTCTACGTCTACAAGCATAAGACGTATCATGGTCCACATTCGAATTTGGATGAAAATGATATCGATAAAGAAGGTTTGGTGGTGTTGGAAGGTTTGGAGAGTAAAGTGTCACATGGCGCTGCTCCTCCAAGAAAGGTTGATGTTTGATCTACTTGTACGCTGGTTCGTTTTTATTTGTTGATGGTTTGTACCTAATTTTTGAGCTCTTGTTGAGCTTTTATATGACTGTTGTTTCTTCACTTCAATATTCAATTCTGTTATGTCTTTTGCTCTTTTGATCCTTTGATCTTTTGATCCTTTGATCCTCTGTGTAGTATGAACTTGGAAGGTCATCTTCAATAGACCAGCCGCAGTCTACAGCCCCTTAGATCATCTCAACTCTCGGAACAATTCATCAACCCGCATCTATGTTTACCCGATATCAAATGTACCCCATTTCTATGTCCACAATGGGTCAACTTCCCGCTGGTTATGGTGGAAGAAAATGGTAGGGTTCCGCCTTGTCCCCTGGTCCCCTCAATGTCAATGTCAAGGCTCATCGCCTGGCGCTGTCCTAAAATGGACGACAGCCCGAGATCTGTTCCTGTGATCTGTGATTCCTGTCAAACGATCGGGTTGCCCGTCGGTTATACGTCGAGATCTGGGATCATCAATCACAGAGTTCTGTTAAAGGAAGTTCTAGACAGCTAATATTATCGCTTGAGTTGATATCAAGTGTCGGCGGGTTGGTGATTAGTTGGTACTCGTACGCGATACGCTGGTCTATCAATCATCAATCGGTACCCTCCCACCCAACTCATGATCCATACCAACTATCACCAGCTAGCTACGTCATAATAAAACTTTTTTCTGTAACAATGGACACCTCTACTGAAAACCTTTATTATAAATCAACCCATGGATCAAATTCAATTAATCAACCTTGATATCGTTCAATCCAAGAGACTCATTCTCATCAAACGTTCTATCGTAATCCTCCACAGTCATATTTGGATCATCATCAGGAGCATACACATTCTGAATATATGAACCAGCCAAAGGATCAACCATATTCACAGTGAACTTGACTTTCCCCTCGATAGCATCCTGTAATAACTTAAAGAATCCAGTCCAACGATCCTTTGTGGTGGTTTCCATAGAATCAGAGGTTTGTGTGAACACCTTACTGTGTAATTCTTCATGCACTTGGGTCAACAACCCTTCGATGGTGGTGAAACGTCCACCTAATGTACCTGGAGTCAAATCTAAGTTCAACTCTGGGATAGTCAATCCACATGTTTCAGATTTAAGAATATCTCTCTTCAAATCCTCTGCATCGTCAATCTTCAAAGTGATCTTACGTCCCTTCTCTGGGATGGCACCACCGGTCTTAACTTCGTTGGATTTGTATCCACAGTGTTCACACAAGGTGTTCATGATAATAACGTCTTTGAAATGTGGGATGTTGACGACTTTCATATGTGTCTCTGCTGGTGCATAACAAGTTGGACAAGTTGCTGCAAATGTCTGAACCTCATTCTCGAAATTCTCAATATCAGTCTGATCTGAGATGAATCCAGTAACGGTTGGGTTTCTCTCCTTTCCTGCCAATCTCTCTGCTCTTTCCTTACGGATCTCATCCAATTGATCAGGTGTGATCAATCCAATTTGAAGGTTTTGTTCATCAGATCTGAGGTATTCCACATGTGCCCATTTGTGTGCAGCTTCACCTGGAAGGTATTCAATCCATGAGTTTCCTGCTGGATCATCAATCTCAAAAGTCAATGGAAGACCCTCTTCGCCATTGATAGTTCTCTTGACCTTAAGGATGAATTCGGCAATCTTGTCATGTAACTCTTTGCTCTGTTCCAATCTTGCAGGTTGGTCTGATTCCAAATCATCAATCATCTCAGTGAGGATACCCTCCACTGTAGTCAAAGTTCCCCTCTGTGGTGGAATTTCAATGTCCAATTCAACAAACTTACAAGTTGCACTCTCCTGCTTAACAACTTGTCTGTTGAAATCCTCCTTGGTTTCAACTCTGAGGATGTACTTGGATCCTTTCTCTTGGATCGTTCCAGCTGGCTGCAACTCTGAGTTCTTGAAGTTACAATGTGGACATTCAAAAGACATCAAGATGACCTCGTTGAAATATGGGATCTTGGTCAACAAGAGTCTAGTGATACCTTCCTCGTGACAGTTCATACAAAGGGACTTGATCTCTTGGACTGGATGACCCTCCATATCAACGGCACCGGTCTTACGAATACCTTCTTCGTTGAACTCTTGTTCCTGTTCATTGTCAACGTCCTCTGCAGCTTCTCCAACCGGCTGGAAGAACTCCTCTTTCTTTTGCTCTGTGGTGTTGGCGTCACTCATTGTCTCGTCAAGTTTGGCCTTCTTCGTGATGTGTTCTTGGTCAAATCCTGTGTGTGAGTCCATGCGAAGGGCTCCTTGTGAAGTTCCTAACTTTTGAAAAGTATTTATAGAAGAGTCAGGGTGGCTAGACGGGGAAGTCCTTTGGAGAAAACTGGTTCAAAAAAAGAAGGCAAAAGAGGATGATGGAAGCATGCAGAGCCTTTTGCCGAAAAAAAATTCGGGATGAGCTCCCCAGTGCGCAAATTGGCGCAAAGTGGCACAACTTTTGCGCAAATCTCTACGCAAATCTCCGAATCTGGTAACGGAGTCGCGATAATGGCGAAACTGAGTTAGTAATCTATCACAAATGTACCGCATTTATGACTCCAGACGACACTTAAGGATCTGTAACTCATACACCAGTATCTCGGTACTCTAGTAGCCCTGTATGTGAGTTTATAGCTCAATCAGTTAAAATTGGAAGCCCCAAAACAAGCAATGATCGTAGCGAACACAAGTCCCGATCACGTGACTGCCAAAAGACACGGGTTCAGGTGTGCGATAAAAGGAACCCCCCCTTCAGCCCCTCAAAACACACAACACATCATCGGAATTTAGCCCAGCAACTCGTCCACCCTACAACCAAAGTCATATTCCAAGCCTTCCCAAACATCATGAATACAAGGCAGCCAATCACAGACACCAGCGGTGGTGCCTCAGAGTCCAGGCTGCTGTGTGCCTCCTACAACCAGGACTCGAGCTGCTTCGTGGTGGGGTATGAAAGTGGGTTTAAAGTGTTCAACACAGATCCCATGGATTTGAAAGTGAAAAGAGAATTTGGTGAAAGTGGTGGGATTGGGTTTGCAAGAATGCTATATCGTACAAATTATCTTGCGTTGATCGGTGGTGGTAAGAACCCAAGGTTCCCCATGAATAAGGTGATCATATGGGATGATTTGAAGACTAAAGATGCATTGAACTTGAACTTCTTCAGTCCTGTGTTGAATGTGTTCCTGTCACGTACCAGGATCGTTGTTGTGTTGAATAACAAGATCTACGTGCATGGATTTGGATCACCACCGAAGAACATCTCCAATTATGAAACATGTGAGAACTCCCTTGGGATAGCTGCACTTTCACCCGGTGCATACCAAGACCAGGCTACAAATTCACAGATCCTTGCATTCCCAGCACGCATTGAAGGACAGATTCAAATTGTGGACATCTCATCAGTGGGTAAAGAGAGAAACCTCGTCTCTTTGATCAAGGCACATAAGTCCAAGATTCGATGCCTTGCCCTTAACAAGGCTGGAACAATGATCGCATCAGCCTCAGAAACAGGTACAATCATCAGAGTGTACTCTACTCAAACGTGCACATTACTCTATGAGTTCAGAAGAGGATTGGATAGAGCTGTGATCTATTCTATGGAGTTTTCACCGAGTGGATCCAAACTTGCAGTGTTGTCAGATAAGCAGACGTTACACGTTTATAACATCTCCGGTACACAGCAACAGAACAAACATCACTTGCTCAGGGGGCTTCCTGTTCCTTTGAAGCCTAACTACTTCAACTCGACTTGGAGTTTCTGTTCATTACACTTACAGGATGACGGGGATGGATTATCCACCGATCAAGGTGTACTAGGCTGGTCTGGAGAGAATGGATTGATCATCGTTTGGAAAAAGAGGGGCAAGTGGGAGAAGTATATGATTGTGGAGAGAATGTCTGAGGATCCTTCTAAGAAGTTTGAGATCATGAAAGATGGCTGGAGAAGTCTTGTTGATGAGTGATAGTGGGACAATCGATGATGATGATAATGATAATGCTATGTATACCAAATTAATGAACACTTTTGTGAGACTTTCTTCATTAGTCTGGTTGGTTAAGGTCATAAATTTCGTATATACTGGTTCTAAAGGTTAGCTCAACACTGAAGCATACAGTCTAGCAAATCTTGATTCTCCATTGAAGTGCTTCCCGTTGTACCGACGTGCAAAGTTTTTGGCATCGAACTTGTTGGTGAACCTTATGAGCCACACACTAATCTTTGAAGCCCGGTCCTCTGCAAGGGAAATCAATGGTGATGAATTTCCATTGTAGTCAAGTTCGAAATCCCAGAGCATCTCTTCTAATGTTGATTCTTTCACAAACGTTGGAAGCCCTCTTATTACCACAAATTTGTTTCTGTGATCGCTAGGCACTGCGCCTTCTTGTAGTAGAGGGCTTGTCATGAATTCCTGATGTTCTTTTGGATCGACCATAGTCACTGAGAAGTGAATTCCGTTGATCTCCTTACCGTATGTGTCAGTCATGAAAGCTGCAGCTTCCTCCGTTGATGCAAACGTCATGTAGAACCCACCCCTTGGATGTAACAGATCTGGTGTTCTGGCCATAGAGATCTTGAAGTCATACTTCCCCTTCGGGAAAGTAGACCAGTCAAATAAAGAAGTTTGCTCTGTGACAAGTTTGGCGAAATCAGAAGCTTGTAGTAGTTGGTTTCGAGATTTGAAGTGGAGTATGTGGGAATGGGTTGAGTCTGGTACCAGATAATCTTTGGCCTCGTTGAGCGGCTTCTTCGGTTCACGAGATTCGTATTTGAGGAAATCTTCAGCAACCATAGGCTTGAATTCAGGTCTTGGTCTCGTTGTGCGTGCCTCCTTGAGAGTGTCAACGTTGTGTTGGATGACCTTATATCTGAGGTCTGCGACGCTAGCGGCATGTGCTCTTGCCACTGAGGGGTACAGTGCCTTGATGATGTTCTTAGCATCTTGTGTGGAGATCTTCTTCACGGACATGTTGGATCTCTGCTATGGAGTCCAGTGGGGAAGAAATAGTGAACTAATCAAGCATTAAGTGGAGAGTGAAGGAGCGTGGAACAATTGAAGGTGCATCGAACGAGTTCGCGAAGAAGTGCGCCTCATCCGATCACGTGACCTGCCGAAGATTAATATTTTTCTCGCGCTCGACAAAGCCCGGCTCGCCACCAGCCAAACTTCACCGCTCAGCATCAGCACCAACATCAGCATCACCAGCACCTCCCGCCAGCCCGTCTATCCCCCTACCGCCGCACCAGCAAAAGCTCTCCCCGGCACAGTCACACTCACTCGCCGCCCACCCGCCAGGCCCTCCAACCCGCCACACAGCAAGCGCCGCCTGTACATATCCTCGGTGCTCCGCTATCCCCTCAACCCACACCTCACAACGCCCCGTTCGCCGTTTCTTGTACATACATAGCACAGCTCTGGACAGACGCCATGGACAGCTCCTCGGGAAGCATGTACAACTGGGAGAGCACCTCCACCTCCACCTCGCTGATCGAGAAGATCGGCTCCCAGAGCGAGAAGAGACAGCAGGTGGCCCCGGACCTCGAGTCCATCATCTCCAGCCTGAGCGCTCAGAACGCCATCAGCAACAACGACCCCTACGCACGCAGGGACTCGTCCTCCTACTCCAACTCCGACGTCGACAGTGAGTTCGGGAACTTTGGCTTCAAGAGAGGCACTCTGTCCCTCGGCGGTCAGAACTCCATACAGAGCCAGTCCAGACACCAGTTTGGCTCTGCCTCTGTGAGTGGTGGTGTTGCATCCCACCACCCACCTGCCACCGGTGGCCGTTTCCTGGACAAGTTTGGAAGTATCGCTGATGCCACAAAGGAGGTTGAACTCCTCGGTGGTGGCTTGGGCTCTCTCTCCATTGGTACAACCAGTGGTCGTGTGCCACCCTCATCCAGAAGAACTTCGTTCTTGACAGGTGAAGGAACCTCTGGCAAGGTGTTCCTCGAGAGCACATCTGGCTCCTTGAACGAAAGTCTCAACAACCCAATGAACCCATCATCAAGCAAGCAGTCCATCTCCGAAAGAATCGACAACTACTTGTCCAACAACGCCTCTCCAACCCAACAGTTCAAGACTGCAAGTGCCTACAACACCACACATCACCCAGGAAGTCGTACAATGTCCGTCTCGTCTGATGTGAGATCAGAGCACAACTCTGTCCACTCTCACCATTCTGAGCTGAATGAGAAGGTCACAAGCACAAACATCTGGAACACCAAGTCAGTTGCCACAGCTCCAACTTTCACACCAATGTTTGCACAGCCTCAGCCACAACAGCCTCAGCAGATGGGGCCTATGAACCCAATGCAGATGCCACCAGGTCCAATGAGTCCTGTTCCACCGGGTCCATATCCACAGATGTTCCCATATGGCTTCCCACCATTCCCATTCATGCAAATGGGACCACCACCTCCATTCCAAAATGGCATGCCTGGTCCTGGCCCTGGTCCAGTCCCAGCTCCGGCTCCAGCCACCCCAACAGGAGATGAGAAAGAGGCACCAACATCAAAAGATTCCAACAACAACGCAACACCAACTTCACCACAACCACCAACTGGACCTTATCATCCACAACCACAACACCCACAACCGGAGTTCAATGGTGCTTCTCCACCATTTGTCTATCCACAGGCATTCTCTCCATTCCCATTCATGCAACAGCTCAACGATCCAAACATGATGGGCTCCCCAGGTATCCCACAGCCACCACCAAACATGGCACCACCACCTCCACAACAAACGCAGCAGAGTAACCATGCACCTAGAAGAAATGGTCGCTCTCCAAAATCTGCTTCTCCAGCAGGGGGTCGTTATGCCAACGGTAAGTCCAAGACTCAAATCTACAGATCACCACTTTTGGAGGAGTTCCGTAATCCAAACAACACAAAGGAGTACACTTTGAAGGACATCTTTGGTTCCGCTATTGAGTTCTCCAAGGATCAACATGGTTCAAGATTCATCCAACAGGCACTTGGTAAGTCATCTGAAGAGGAGAAGGAAGTCGTATTCAATGAGATCCGTGAAGTTGCATTGGATTTGATGACTGATGTGTTTGGTAACTATGTCATTCAGAAATACTTTGAACATGGTAACGATACACAGAAACAAGTGTTGCTTGGTGTGATGAAGGGAAAGATTGAGACACTCTCATTACAGATGTATGGATGCAGGGTTGTTCAAAGAGCCATTGAATACGTTGGACTTGATGATGAGATTTCCATCGTGGAGGAACTTAAGGACTCAGTTGTGAAATGCATCAAGGATCAGAACGGTAACCATGTGATTCAAAAGTCCATTGAGAGAATTCCAATCGAGAAGGTTGAGTTCATCTTGGAGTCCGTGAGATCCCAGATCTATCACCTTTCAACACATTCATACGGATGTCGTGTGATTCAAAGACTCTTGGAGTTCTCTAAGAAGGAGGATCAGGAGTTTATCTTGAACGAGCTCAGCAAGTACACATACTTCTTGATCATGGACCAGTATGGTAACTACGTCATCCAGCACATCATCGAGCGTGGAAAGCCAGACGAGAGAAAGGCCATCGTTGATGTCGTTGCCAAGAACGTTGTTGAATATTCCAAGCACAAATTTGCCTCTAACGTTGTTGAGAAATGTGTTGTCTTTGGTGATAACGCACAAAGAGTGATGATTTTGGATCAAGTCCTTGTCAACAACGATAAGGATGATGGTGCCGTTGTTGATGATCGTTCACCACTTGGATTGATGATGAAGGATCAATACGCCAACTATGTTGTTCAGAAATTGGTTGATGTTTCAAAGGGCTCAAGGAAGAGAATCTTGATCAAGAAGATCAAGCAGTACTTGAAACAGATCTCCAAATCGTCTTACGGTAAGCATCTGGCATCCATTGAGAAGCTGATTCTCCTTGCTGAAACTGCAGATATCTCTGATGATGAACAGTGAATCGTTGTTTGAGCTGTTTCACATTCTTTCACTCTGTGGCCACTCTGTTGTACTTATGTATATGTGTTTTTTCCTCTCTTGTGAATACTTCTGGTCGATTCATGACCATCACTTCCTTCTCCAGTTCCTGCCAAAGGATACTGACTCCCCATTTTTTCTTGTGACATGAGCATATTTTCTTTTTCTCTCTTTTCTTATACATAACGTTTTAGTGAATGCTATACATATTAACTCGCTCCGTAGCGTCGCCAACTATGGTTTCACTGCTGGTGCTGCAGATTAGAACCTGTCAAAGTTTGGGGTAAGATCAGCGCTGCACGTGACAGCCGATCACGTGATGTGATGAATTCGCGGACGGTCCAAGGCTGGGTTTTGGAGAGCACACGGGGCCCCATGTCACCTACAGAACCCACAAACCAGCTAGCGATTGTTCTGCAGATTTGTCTTGCGTAACACAAACGCTCACTTTCAACGTTCGTCAGATCTTCAGCTTCCTTCTGCATCTAGCTTCCCCCCCAAGGACCCTCTAACTTCGAAATTTGAGTCACTGCCGGCAACCTCCATCCACATAGATTCCCTGCTCATTCCACTTGTAACAACATGGCTGTCAACAGAATCACATTGGGGCTTGATCGATTCTCTTTCTTCCCAACTATGAAGAAATGGAGAGTTGGTGATGTAATCCTCATTCCAGTTGTCTTCTTTATCAACGTTATCAATGACGAGTTCACGTCGCCATTCGAGAGACAGTTTGTTATCAACGATATCACAATCAACCACCCATTTGCTGAGCATGAACGTGTGCCTTCAGAAACCAACATCATATACTCTCTTGTGCTCCCAATATGTATCATTCTGGCGTTCTCGCTGGTGATTGGACATCCAAAGCATAAGATGTATCTCACTTACATCTCCCTTCTTGGTCTCTTTGTTTCATTCTTTGTCAACGAGCTCTTCACTGATATCCTCAAGAACTGGATTGGAAGACACAGACCAGACTTCATTGCTAGATGCATGCCAAGAGATGATGCTCCTCGTGATGTCCTTGTGTTTCCAAAGGATGTGTGTACCACCAAGGACATTGGAAGACTTCAAGATGGTTTCAGAACCACTCCATCTGGTCACTCCTCATCCGCATTCTCCGGTCTTGGGTACTTGTCTCTGTGGCTAATGGGACAGCTTTTGACTGATCATCCACTCACAGGATCGTGGAGAAAAGTCTTTGCTATGATTCCAGCTCTTTGTGCCTCATTGATTGCTCTGTCAAGAACAGAGGACTACAGACACCACTTCGTGGATGTCGTCCTTGGAAGTTGTCTGGGCGCCACCGTTGCATACTGGTCCTACAGAAGAAACTTTCCAGAACTGTCGAGCCCGATTGCTTTCAAGCCATACTTGGATGACAGTGATGTGGGACTTGAAGAGGACGCTGTCAACAGTGCAGATTTGGGCGATGACACTGAGGCAGGCCTGTTAAGCAGCCAAGTACGCCATTGAGGCATGAAGGTGTGTAAATATGCAAGAATGGAGCACTATTTAATGGAGTCCACCCCATATTCAGCCTCTAGGCCCTGTTGTACTGTCGTAATGTCGTTATCTATGGCTTGGTGCTACATAATTATGTGCTGCCCCTACCGGACACCCGCACACCACTGTTTGTAGCTCATGGCATTTGGCGGGCGCTACGGCAGCACTCTCTGTAAACGCTTCATGACTCACTCCCAGCATCTTTTAAGGCACAACATCGCCCTTTCCACCACTCTCTGGGCACCTCTCCCACACCCTGCGACACTCTTCCACCACCACCGACCCCCCACAACGGAGCCGCCCTGCTCGTTCCCCCTTTTTCTCAACTTGCACCCGCCCAGCACAAAGCTAAGATGTCATTCTGAACAGCCAGGTACGTTGTCCCGCCCATTGGTGCTAGCCGCCCAGCTCAGCTCACTAACAAAACCGCAGTCTGTTTGAATAGAGAGTGGATAACGCAGGAATACCGTATCCCACTTTGATTGACACGCACGAGATCAATTCACATCGCCACCCACGGGAATACCACAACACACAGGAATACGAAAGAGAATACCGCCGCAATGCTAGACGGTACGACATTGGAAGACTACTACGCAATTCAAATAGGTGAAGTCAGCGTACTTGACTCTATCTACATGGATGACTTTAAAGACAAGACTGAAGAGACCTCGGCATGGAACAAGAAGCCCTCGCCCAAGTTTGACCTCCTCTTGAAGTCCGACATCGATGAGGAAGACAAGGAGGCCAAGCCGTGCTGTTCATTGGTTCTCTCAGTGGAGATGACATCTACATACCCAATGTCTGCACCTATCATCAAGATCAAGAACCCCAAGCATATACTTGCCAGTCAGCTACAGTACTTCGAGAACTTTATCAGCAAGCGCACAGCAGAGCTGAAGGGCTCTGAGATGATCTTCGAGATCTCCGACCACATCAAGGATATGTTGAATAAGTACCAGAGCGGAGTCAACAACAACTCCCTTGAAGAGGAGAGATTGTTGAGAATCAAGGCACAGGAAGAGCTCTTGGCCGTTCAAGAACAGAACAGAGTTGCTAAGGACGAGGCTGAGAAGAAGAAGAACCTGGAGATTGAACAAACTATGATCCGTAAGGAGAAGGAAAAGAGACGGAACATGGATCCACAGGATACCGAGTCAGGTACTGAGTTTGAAGATCAAGATGACTCCTTGATGATACCACCACCATCTCTCATTGAGTCCAATCAGGCATTTGTCTTCGACAAGGTCATTACTGCCAGATTGGCGAACAACATGACTTTGAGATTTAAGGCTGTGACAAACTGTATCAAATCAAAGCCTACAGGGATACTAGGGTTTGGAAAGCAGACAATTGTCAAGCCATACATTCACTCGTCATCAGTTGCCTCCAAGATCTATCAAAAAGAAGTTGACAAGATCGAAGATGAGTCATCACTCCTCCTTACTGAGATCACACTCGAAAATGCATTCTTTGGTACACTTCCAGGTAAGAAAGAAATTCAGGATTTGGAGAGAGAGCTAGAGAGCTTAACAAAGTTTAGTCATGAGAATGTTTCTTCTCTTTACGCATATCACATTGACCCACCAGATTACTCCAAAAGCAACAAGTACTATACTGTCAGACTCTTGACCGAGTATTCCTCTCTTGGGACTTTCGAAAGTCTCATTTCTACTGTCCAGTACGCCAACTTGGCATCTGCAAGAGCATGGATGATTCAGTTGATTGAAGGCTTGGAGCAATTGCACAAACGTGGTTTGATCCACAAGTACATCAAGCTCTCCTCCATTGTATTGGTACGAAACAGTGATCTGAACTCTGTCACTGCCAAGCTTCAGCATGCGACATACGGATACAGACTTCTCAACATGTTGAAAAAACATCCAAACAAAAACATGAAGGATGTGGATTTGGAAGCTGGCTCTTGGCAAGCTCCTGAATTGAAAAGTAACAATGAGCCTCAGAGAAAGACAGATGTGTGGGACTTGGGTGTCATGTTTGTACAGTTGATTTCCGGTCAAGAAACGGTGAGATCCTACTCCAACCCACGTGAATTCTTAACGTCTGTGCCACTTGATGATGCACTTAAGGAATTTATCAAGAGCATGCTCGATGAGAAGGCAAGAAAGAGACCATCGCCTATGGAGCTTCTTCCTTGCAAGTTCTTGAGAACCAACATTGAGCAAGGAAATCCAAATTTGCTCATGAGAACTCCAGGTGTGTCACAAAATGATGAATGGGGCTCTGCACTTGTTCCAACTATCTCTGGAGGATCATCTCACTCGAACAAGAGAAGAAGTTTCAACAGTAACACGAGATTCTCCTACACTGCATCTGGCAACAATGGTGCACTCTCCAGATATGCACATGATTTCGAAGAGAGTGCGTTCTTGGGAAAAGGTGGCTTCGGTGAAGTCATCAAAGCCAGAAACAAATTGGATGGTCGTTTCTATGCTATCAAGAAGATTCGTCATGCTGAAGATCGTCTCACTTCCATTTTGAACGAAGTGATGCTTCTTGCCAGATTGAACCATCAATACGTTGTCAGATACTACGCTGCGTGGGTTGAGGAATACGATTATGAGCACAATGACGATCCTTTTGAGTCTGATGAGAGCGATGAGGATGCAGATGAGAGTTCGAACTTCATTATCGCTGGGTCAAATACTGGCACTGGTACAGATACCAACAACTCACTCGCCTTCCAACGCCCAAGCTTCAACAGAAGTCACACATTGGACTTTATCTCCAACTCATTCCAGGATGGTCCAGAGATCATCTTTGGAAACGACTCACAGGATGAGGAAGATACAGATGATGCTTCTTCTGTTGATGAAGATGGAAGACCAATGTTGATGGGCTCTGCCAAGTTCAAGAGCACGACTATGAGTACGTTGTTCATTCAGATGGAATACTGTGAGAATCACTCTTTGATGGATTTGATCAGAGAGGGTGTTCTTCAAGGTCAAAAGGATGATTACTACAGACTTTTCAGAGAGATCTTGGAGGCATTGAGTCACATTCATTCCCAGGGAATTATCCACAGAGACTTGAAGCCATCAAACATCTACATTGACCAGTCCAAGAACATCAAGGTCGGTGACTTTGGTCTTGCCAAGAATGTTCATAACACCATTCCAGCTTTGACCAAGGCTGACAAAGGTTCTATGATGTCTGAGGATTTGACTTCCGAAGTGGGAACCACTCTTTATGTTGCCAATGAAGTTCTTACAGGTAAGGGTAACTACAATGAGAAGATTGATATGTACTCTCTGGGTGTGATTTTCTTTGAGATGGTGTACCATTTGAGTACTGGTATGGAGAGGGTTTATGTCATCAAGGACTTGAGATTACCTTCCATTGAGTTCCCAAAGGACTTCCCAAGTGAGAAAAGTGTTGAGAGAAAGATTATTTGGAGTCTCTTGAACCATAACCCAGACGCAAGACCTTCTGCTGATTCACTTCTTCAGTCCGGACTGTTGCCAGTGAAGGAACAAGATCAGATTGTCAAGGAAGCTTTGAAGAGTTTGGCTGATCCATCATCACCATGGCAGGAACAGGTGAGAGAAACGTTGTTTTCTCAACCGTACAACTTGGCCAACGACATCTTGTATGACAAAGAAAGACCAGATATCAGTGTTTCTAACCAATTGTTGAACATCCAGATATTTGATGAGATCCTTGCAATCTTCAAAGCACACGGTGCTGTTGAGACAAGAGACCAGCCACTTTTGTTCCCAAAGTCACCGCTCTACTCAATGCAGCATGTCTATGAACTCTTGGATAAGACTGGCTCTGTCTTACAGTTGGCTTATGATTTGACCTTGCCTATGGCGAGATACTTGTCAAAGAACAAGACCAGCCTCCACAAAGTATACCGTTGTGAGTATGTCTACAGACCAGATGGTGGATCACTGAGTGCTGAGCCTGCCAAATTCCCAGAAGTTGACTTTGACATTGTGAGCGATGACTCTTCTGACCTCCGATTCAATGATGCAGAGGTGATTAAGGTGCTTGATGAGATTGTCAATTTGTTCCCAATCTTCAAGAAGAAGTGCACATCTCTTGTGCTCAACCATGGAGGTATTTTGGACATTGTGTTTGAGTATTGTGGAATTGACAAGGCACAGAGACCAATCGTTGCCAACACAATCTCTCAAGTTGGTTTCTCAAAGACTATGGCACAGGCTAAGCAAGAGTTGAGAAGTCAATTGAACATGACGGCCACGGTGCTTCATGATCTTGAACAATTTGACTTCGGGTTGCCATTGGAACAGGCCAGGCTGAAGCTCCACAAGTTGATGGTGGATAGTGGTCAGTTGTCCAAGATTGATACCTACCTTTTATACCTTTCCAAAGTTATCAGCTACTTGAAGGCTTTCGGAGTTGACACAGCTGTATTTGTCTCCCCATTGAGTAACTACAACCAGTCATTCTACACCAATGGTATAATGTTCCAAGCTGTTTACGACGACAAAAGAAGAACGATCATTGGTGCTGGTGGAAGATATGACTCTCTTATTCAGTACTTGTCAAGACCATCTGGTGGAAGATCTCATGTACAGCACGCTGTCGGTTTCAATCTCGGTTGTGAGAACTTGTTCGCAGCCATGAGAAACCATCTCAAGCTTGATGGATCCAGAAAATCAGGTCAGAAGAATAAGAAGTATTTGAAGGATACTGAAGCCACCACTGAATGGAACCCAAAGAGATGTGATGTGTTGATCTCATCTCTTGGAAGCTCAGACATTGTTGAGTCATACGGTCCTGAGATCTTGAGAAAGCTCTGGGACAACCGTATTTCTGTTGATTTGTTGAAGAATGGACACAATATCGAGAACATTTTGTCAACTGCCAGTTCCGATGGTGCTAACTGGGTTGTCTTGATCAAGCAGAGTACCCGCTATGGAAGCAACAAGAAGAAGTACAAGCAATTGAAGCTCAGAAACATTGAAACTTCCTCTGATATCGATGTTGATACCGATGAGTTGGTGTCTATTTTGCTTCAGGAGATTTCTGAGCGAAACACGCCGAGTAATGAGAAGCTGACAGCCACCATGATGACCAACCCAGTCTCAAGTGGTCAGGACTACTACAACAATGACAATGAATCGGATGACAGTTTGTCCAACAGCATGTCACAGTCGTTGACCCTTGGTGACCAGAAAGTGGTTTATGTCTCCAACGATGCAACAAGAAGTAACAAGAAGAACAATAAGAAGGACAAGTGGTCTATTGAAGAGAGTTCAAAGAAGACCGGTATGAGTGTTTTGAACAGTTTGTCTGAAGCGCCAATCTATGCCGTTGATGCTGTGAAGGAGGAAGTTTTGGACATGATCTCAATCACTTCAGTTAAGCAGAAGGATGAATGGATGAGAAAAGTTGGTGGAGCTTCGAATGCTACACCAAGAAGCTTTTTGTCGTCGATGTACAGTGCTCTTTCGAAGGAAGCATCAAGAGGAACGAGATGGATTGTGGTGTATTGTCCGAAGACTGGAGCCTCGTGTATCTGTGATTTGCAGAGATGATGACTAGTTTATGATTAAGACCCTATTTATAGAGAAGGCCTCTAGGGCAGGATAATATGATAGTAATGATGTAATATCGTGAAATGCCTCTAGTAGATGATAAATGATGTTTTACTGCGGTGATATGAGGCGCCCCCCATCCTGCAAGAGATCATATTGGAGAATTAACTGGCAGGCGCTTGCTCAAACAATTCAGTGAGCACATATCTTGTGTAGATTGAGGCGCTAGTTCACCTGAGAGTGCTAAATCTTGAAACATTCAACCTCCAGTTCCAACAAAATATCTGAAGATGTCTCAGAAAATGGAGTTAGGATGATCAAAATCTTCAGTTGAAACAAAATAGGCCATTTTGAAGCAAATTTTCGAAATCAACGAACGGGCCAATTTGGGCTACTAAGACCCATATAGATCAATTGAGAGTAGAGACATTACTCTAAAAAGCTGGCTTGTTTCCACCTTGAGCGCATGGTTGTGGACTTCTTTGAATTAAACGAGGTGAGATCAAGGTGTACCTGGTGTAACGATGGGAATCGGATTGAACTAATCACAACAGTTCGATTGAGGACGCTTCTTTCTACGAACACAAGAACATTCACCAAGCTCCAAAGTGTGTAACATGTTGACAGTCTATTGTTCGTTCTTTAGAACCAATCAAATGGCGGTGAATGCCCCCAGAGTCAAGAAGAGAACGATTTCTGGGGTAGACGGGCTCCCCGCATCACGGAGATAAGCCGGCGCTCCTGCTATTGTAACGGTTACGCGGGGACCCCGGATCCTTACATGATTCTTCCCTACAGCACAATAGACATCGAATGAGCACGGGTGGATTCTCGCTCGAAATGACTCTCGCACAGTCCACTTCCTCCACCACCGAGAAGCTGGACACACCCTCATGACACCTTGTTTTCACTAGCTTATAAGTACCGGACCCTCGGGATCTCCATTTTGAGCCCCACGTTGCTCGAGATTCAGGATGGAGGTACTATCAAGACCAATTAAAGCCATTATCCAACAATGAGCAACGGATTCCTCAAGGTTCAGGGCACCAAAATTGTCGACAGCACAGGTACTCCAATTGTCCTCAAGGGCACGGCCAACGGTGGCCACTTGAACATGGAGAACTTCATCTCCGGTTACCCAGGATGTGAGACTGAGCACAGACAGGTTTTAAAGAAGAGAATGGGAGAGGAGAAGTACAACTTCTTCTTTGACAAGTTTCTTGAGTACTTCTGGACAGAGAAAGATGCCATTTTCTACAGCGAGGAACTCAACATGAACTGTCTCAGAATCCCATTTAACTATCACCACTTCTTGGATGATGAAGGCGACTTGTTCAAGATCAACCCAAAGGGGTTCGAGAGACTTGATGCCATCGTTGATACTTGTTCAAAGCACGGTATCTATACAATCTTAGACTTGCACACAGCTCCTGGTGGACAGATGCAGGCTTGGCCATGTGACTCTGGTATTCACAAGGCCTTGTTCTGGGACTTCAAGGTCTTCCAAGATGCTGTTGTAAACCTTTGGGAGGAGCTTGCCAAGTACTACAAGGACAACACATGGGTTGCCGGTTACAACCCACTGAACGAGCCTGCGGCATCAGATGGCAGTAGGCTTACTACACTGTATGACAGACTGGAGAAAGCCATCAGAGCCACTGACCCAAATCACATCTTGTTCTTAGATGGAAACACATACGCCATGGACTTCAGTTGCTTCAAGGAGCCATATCCAAACTCCGTCTACGCTATTCATGACTACACAGGTTATGGCTTCCCAAACCCAGAGAAGAAATTGTACTCTGGAACAGAGCATGAGAAGAGTAAGATAGCCGCCCAGTATCAAGAGAAGATTGAGTTTATGCGTGAGCACCAGGTCCCAGTTTGGTGTGGTGAGTTTGGACCGGTCTATGCTTCAAAGGAGAGAGGCGATACCAACATTGAGGAGATCAACGATTCCAGAGTGGAAGTCTTGAAGCAGCAACTGGATGTCTATAAGACCGGTGATCCTAGTGGTGATGGATCCCCAATTGGATGGTCCATCTGGGTCTACAAGGACATTGGGTACCAGGGTCTCTGCTACGTTGACCCAGCATCTAAGTTCTACGAACTCCTTGGTGACTACTTGATCCAGAAGAAGAAGATTGGTCTTGACATGTGGGGTCTTGATATGGATCCAGAATATGCAAAGCTGTACGAAGCCCTCGCTGACCATTTCGATGAAGTCATCCCAGAGAAACATCATGATGCCCTTTACCCACACATCTTTGGAGGCCACAGAAAGTTTTACATCCCACAGGTCACAAGATTCATGCTCTTGTCCCAATACTACCAGCACGTCTATGCTGACTTGATTGCAGATCTTTCCTTTGAGCAGTTGGATGAGCTTGCTGCCTGTTTCAAGATTGAGAACACCGTGAAGAGGGAGAAGGTCAATGCACTATTGAAGATCTGGTGATCACGTGACTAGGGACGAGGACGATAAAACTCTATTGATCTTTTATACATCCTCACTAATTGAGATCTTCAGCAAATCAATGCAGTGATATCTACCACGTAGTAAAAGATTCATTTACCACTTAACACGAGATTAGATGCCATTTCACGGCAACCACCAATCCCGATGGAAGAGCAGAAGGTGCTAGCGCGCTAGTCATCAGCTAAAATCTTCGAAAAGTAAACAAAGCGTTGCCTTCCTCATCTATTGCTTCCTCCACCACACACCGCCTTCCACAAGCGCACCAGCTCAAGGAAGTAGCCTAAGAACGGGCTTAAGAGTCGTTTTCTGTCACTTGTGCCACGCCAGAGAAACAACAGCGCAACCGCCATGTCCAGGAGAGCGCCACAACTAGAGCCAGAAGAGGAGGTTCCCCTGGTGAGAAACGCCTTTACCTCAAAACACCGAAGTCAAAGCAGCCTCAGTTATGGTCCATCCGCCGCTGTATCTACTTCGTTGAAGTACTTGAACCGATATTGCACTTCTTTGCCTACGACAGCCGACGGATCTCCAGGAAATACTACGACTTGCTGGCCGCTGAGATGACAGAACACTTTGGCATCACCTTCTCTCCACAATCGTGTTCTGCAGCACTTAGCAAGCTCAAATCTGAAGCATCCATGATGACTGATCTCATTCTGTTGAAAGATGCTGTTTACGATGAGGAAACCGGTCTTTTGAAGATGGAGGACGTTGTCTACGACCAGTATATGTCTGGCATGAGAGACATCATGCCTCATGAGGTAAAGCCTATCTTGGCAAAGAACTTGATGGACTCTCAATTGTACATTTTGATTGTTAACAATGGTCCACTTCACTCTGACACCAAGAAAAGAGAATCGGAAAATGCGTTTTGGGATTTCATGGGAAGTGGCGCCCGCAAGGGTATTTCCTCGAATCTAAACGCAACTTCACCCCAAAGAGCTCTCCCCATCTCAAGAAAGAACCAGAATCCAATGTTGAGAAGGAGGGAGAACTATCTACGCCCTCTTCAGAATATACTCCGAAACGCAAGCCTGGTCGCCCACAGGAACATCCCCTTTCATCGTCCCCACAGGTTGAGCCAGCACGGCAGTCAAACAGCACAGCACTTCTTAAGGCAACCTCCTCACGTGGCGCTCTTGGATGTCATCAGCAGGAAAATGATTGCACGCTTCAAAGACCCGTTCTATGATCTTGAGGCTTGTAAGAAGCGGTGGAGAGATTACTTGGTCCAATCCAATGCTCTTTCAGCAGCGATCAGAAATGGATGCAAAATTGATTACACCACGGGTATAATCAGCATGCCATTTGACGAGTACAACAAAATTTTGACTCCCAATGTGGTTCGGACGTCTGAGGCTGTGTTTCGGTCTCTTTGGGGAAGGAACTTGCTAGATGTTTTGAACTTGCTAGATGTTTTAGACTTGGTTGCTATACGTGAGGAGATTAAAGGAACCCAACTCGAACCAATTGAAGTGAAGACAGAGAAGAAGCTACCAGCGAAGAGAGTTGTTGCTTCTAATGACTCAACTTCTGAGATCAAGAAGAAGAAAAAGGTGGAGAAGGAAAATGGGCGTGCTGCAGGCAACGCTAAGAATCCTTGGGCACCAAGCATGAAAGGCAATGAGCTGTACTCTGATGATGGTTACCCTGAGACTACGCAACCTTCCAGTGAAGATCAGCATGATGAGAAGACCATTTCCCGCCGCTCGAAATCCATTACATCGCCACAATCAAGAGCTGTTGTTCTAATGCCACAAACGTCTGACATTGTGAACATGAGCAGAGGCGCCGAAGATGAACTTGAAGAGAGAAAGTTTACCGTACTGAACTTGCTCAGTTTGTATGATAGGGGACTATTCACTCATCTACAAGTTGTTGAACATCTTTCAGGAGTGGCTACATGTAACGCTACAGAGGACTTTGTTATCTTTGAGAATGTTCCAGATCGGATTCTTACCTTGGTTCTCAGAGCGCAACACAAACCATTGGAGACCGCTGTGATCGAATGAATAACGAAAATGAAACGAATTCCTAATGATGGGGAAATGTAGAATATCGGCAGTCTCCTCGAAGTCGTGTATCTGCTTGATCTAGAGCCATCTGAGGGTCAGAGGGAGTGCGCTGAAGTTTCGCGCCCGTGAAGAACAATCGTGATCCAAGGCCAACTAGTACACGTTTACAAACATCAACAACATCCAAGCTATCAGGCAAACACATCAAGCTTAACCCAGCAATGGTACGTCTCATTTGAGAGCACAAAGATTCTGTGGAAACATCAGACTTGCAAAAAGAAAGGTACTAACACCATCAATAGTCCGCACTCTTCAACTTCACAGCTCTTCTTCAAGTGATTCTCCTACTGATATGCTCGTGCACATACATCCACCTCACATGGCCAAGTATCCTTGATCGAAACCACCATGGGTAAGTTCATTATCACAATGCCTCATATTGCAGACTGGATACCAAGATCTCTACTCATCACCTCCTGAGGGCATGCAAACTTCCACGTCGATAGTCATGTGAAGAGCACCTGACACCAACACCAGCAACCACGAACAAATACTAACAAACACATTCAGTCTTCTTGGTGTCTTCTGGAAATGTGCACGTATTGGCCAGCGTGCAAGCCCCTACGTCTCACTTGGTCTCATCTTCATGGCTGTCAACCAGTTCCAAAGCTGATTCGAGGGATACTCGTCTTACGAGCCCTTCGCCATTTCTCTGCTGTTTCTTATAAAATCTTAATACCCCCAAACTTGCACTCTCTAACATGTATCTACACTGACTCACTGTAGTGCTTCGATGTTTTGCGTGGTGTGCCCCGGCGGTGCCTGTTGTTGTGTTGATGAGTTGAAAAGAATCTGAGCAATCTCTGACGCGTCACTTCTCCACACTCCCACACGATTAAACCACAGAGCGGCAAACCATCAAGAAAGATCATACAATGGACGAATTCGGGAAGAGTAGGCCAGAACCCTACCACTTCACTCTCTCCGCTTCCATGAATTCAAAAAGACCAAGAAGTGCGGGCTCCTCCACATTGCCCCCTTTTGACACCAACAGATCCATCTCCACCATTGGCACAGCCGCCACACACAATGGCTTCACAAAGGCAAATTGGGAAACATCTCAAACCCCATCTAATATCTACCAGCTGAGTGGTGCACACAAGAAGAGCAAGATCGAGTATCCATACACATTTGGCGTCAACAGGCCAATTCACGAAGAGAAGGCGTTCCTCATCTCAGCGGCTATCAAACTTGAACTTTACAAGGTTGTTGATGACGAGAAGAAACACCAGCGGAAAGTCTTGGATTTCATCTGTGACACGTTCCATTACTTTACTGGGTCAAAGCCAGGAAACAGATTGACCCCAAAGGCATTGAAAGACGCATTGAATGCATGGATGCTTGTGGAAGGTGGTGCAACAAGGAAGCTGTTGAACGTTTACGCCAAAACGGAGGACACACTCAGATCTTCCAAGTACGTTATGGATCTTGAAAATTCAAAGTACAGGGATGAATCATTGGCCCAGGTGCTCACAGCCCATGCTAGAGTCTTTTCCCACATGAAGTATGGAACAACGGATCCGGATACATTGAAGGCAATCGAAATGATTCAACACACGCCCTTCTACTACATGTCAGAGCTCCCAATCTTTGAGGATGAGTACTCCACACTCAAGTTGACTCCAACAGGTCCATCAAATGGCCGTATGACTGTTTCTGATATGCTTTGGGACACCATATCCCCTTTGTGTATTGTTCTACACAACTCAAATTACAACAACATTCTAGATATCTTGACCAGCATTGAATCTGAAGGATACTGGAAACCAGGGATCTCAGTTGACGCAAAAAACAGAATCTTGTGTCGAATCTGTGAGGAATACGATGAGGAGTACTATATTCCTGATGAGGACCCGTTCAAGACCAAATTGACACCACGGATACTTCAGCATCATTTGCAGGCTTGGTTCATGTACTACGGTGGATGCTCTCCACGTGAGTTTGGGCTAACTGCTACAAGGGCTGCGACGCTAGTCCTCTTGTACGCCATACCTCTAATAGGACCCTTCATGAATTCTGAATCCAGCTTTGCTATTCAAGGCTTGATAGGGAAGTTGATTAAAGATATGAGAGACTCAAGTACAGTGGGGAACCAGAAAGAAGGCAGAGGGGCTATGGTGAAAACAGAGCATGAAGCAACCGCTCCAAGAGTGATCAGAGACATCGTTATGAAGGAAGGAGCTATCACACAAGTGCCTGCTAAGGTATATATTGAAATCCCAGATGAGCTGTCAACGGAATCAATCACACAGAAGGATTCACCACGGAGACAACCTGCTGGAGAAGCATCGGTTGCTGACGATGAAGGGAAGCTCATTGGAAATATTGGTGCCCCAACTACAATCTTCACAAATGTTAGATGTCCAAATCCACAACTTTCAAAGGCATCTCCAGATCTGAGTGTGCTATATGATGCCAAGTGGGACTCTGAAGAACACAGCGGTGATGATCTTGATTCTTTCAACACCACAATGGCTGTAAAACATGACGTTCTTGCTTCTTCAAGCGCCCATGAGATCACCGAACAAAGCGCTCACACCTCAAATGATGTGACCTTGGAGCATGCCGCTCCACATATTGCTGAATCAGTCTATCTCGGTAATCGCAAGCCAGTGATGGTTGAAGTCTCCACACAAACAATGGATCTCGAACAGAACACACAAGCCATTCATGAGATGCTGAGCTCAATTGATAGGCTAACTGAAATTGCAAGAAGCCACAAGGCACACTCAGACATGCTATACTCCTCCTTATGCTATGAAGTAAGTGGTCTTTGGCAGGCCGTCGGTGGTTTGCAAAGGGATCATATGGAGAGCGGACCCTGATTCAAGAATCGAGATGCAGCAGTTGCTGATGCTGAAGGATAAAAGACGAATTAAACGAATGATGACAACTTAATATGAGACTAATGACTAACTTTAATGCCACGAAATATAACTAGAAGAACCTAGGGGAGGATTGCAGCAGGTTATCATTAGACTGAATACTATGATCACGTGACTGCTTATCACGTGACCTCGGCGAGCGCATTCGAGGTTCAACAGAGATGAAGTGCTGGATCAACATCCCTACAACGATGAGATGGGCACTTCAACTCCATAACAACCACGAAGAATTGCCTCACCTGGCTCAACAGAGGAATGCAATCATGCCTAGAGTCCAAGTGAAGCCGGAGATAGATTTGCTATGGGACTTGGATCAGCTATTGCAATCCCCTTCGCCTAAGCTAATCCTTCCATGAACAAACGCAAGAATGTCAACAAATCGAAAGCTACAAAAAGAAGCTCTACTGGAACTGTGTCATCTCCCAAAAGAAATAAGTCCAGCAATGACAATGAGAGTAGCTCGTCCAAACACAGCGGGCAAAGCAAATTCCTGAGATAGAGAAGGCGTTCATCTTCAGTGTACTTTACAAACTGGGCTATCACTATATTTCTCCGTCTTACGACGGGGGCCTCCCGGAGATATTTGGATTTGCCTGCAGAGTCTTCAGCTATTTCACAGGAAAGAATTTGACTGAAGATGAGCTGAACGATCAAGTGGTAAGGTGGATGCCTGAAGAGCTAGGCACTATGGAGGAAGGGAGCTCTAAAAGGGGTGAGCTACAGGTCATCTCCCCAATGATGAAATTACCACCACACAAAAGGTTTCAGAGAACAGTACCCAGTGGAATGATGAGAACATTCCTCTATAGATTTACGGCAGAGATTGATACACCATTAGAGTCAAATGAGGGACACACACATATCACCCCAATTCCTTAATTCAACACACATCTCAGCCAGATTAGAGAAGTGGCCGGGGTTGACAAACCTTTAAGAAATGGATGGCAGCTTGACCCATTCAAGCATTGGGACACAGACTCTCAACTAACAGTGGTCATACACTCCGGGATCAACGAACAGATCTTGGAAATTCTGAGAGTAGCCAAAAGGAAAGCGCTGTTCTCCAGAAGGATGGATCTCCGCAAACACCAAGAAGAGATCATCACCAAAGTGCACTCAGAGTGCTTCCCAGAGAAGAAGGAGAGAGAAATAATTGACTATGACCCCTTTTCTGCAAGTCCTACCCCACTGTTGATCGAGCATTACATCCAAGCTTGGCTTCTTCTCTGGCTCTGAGATCTGGCAGAACTCATTATAACAGTTGCAAATGAGCTCAAAGCAGATACCGCGATGTGCAGGGTCAGTATGGGGCATGTATAGTCTAATCTTGGAAGCTGAGGAGAGAATGAATCCCTTCTCTTCAACGGAAGTCCCTGTGCTGCCCAAACTCATAGTACTCAGGAACAAGCGGTAGAGGCGTCGGTGTTACCAATGGTTGGTCCTGAGGCTCGGCCGTTGGCGTAGAAGCCGCCTCTGATGCGGTTGACATCTTTAACGCCTCAATTACCTTGATTTAGTTGATAGCAATAGAGAGATTGAAAGAGAAATCTGCGAGATCAGGCACAGGCACATACAAGGTGGGTGATGCTGCCCTTACCGCTTCTCGCGAATTATTTCCGCGAACTCGTTTGATGCCTCAACATGATCGGTGTTGCCCCACTTCTCCACATTCACCAACAACCCACCAATTACCAAATACCACGGATAATGGTCTAAAGAGGGACATTGTGTGGGGGGATTAGCACAATGAAGAGACTCAAAGCACGCATACTGGACCTGCTATCCCAACACCCAACATACCCATCAATTGCGGCACTGATAAAGACCCAACCACACATCACCACTTCAGCATCCCTATACAGATCAAGACTCCCCATCAACGAATCACACTCCAAGACTCGAAACGAACGACTCAAAATCCCACGTCCTGGTCATCCGTATGTTGATCGATATGCATACAATCGCTTTTTGAAAGAGTTGTACCCATTGGGGTCTGATCATGTGAATCACGGTACGTTGTTTGGTGCATACGCTGCATTACCCAAACCACAGGCGTTACACGTGTCTCCTGTTCATTTTGAAGATATGATGTCCAAATTTCTTGTGACTGAAGGCGGGAATGGGAGAAAGATGTCGTCGAGGATCTTTGAAATGATTGTCAATGGGATGAATAAGTGTGGATTCCCCCTGAGTGAGAAGGAGCTCAACATGATGTTGTACTTGAAGTACTATGACGAGGCCAACATCGAGAAGATCAAAAGGGAATGGAACATTGTGAAGAAGAGCTTGAAAGATGTTAGCTCTCATAATATGTTTCTGAAGTTTGCAGTCAGGGCAGACCATTATGCATTTGTGAGTGATATTGTGGGATGGATGAGACAGGAGGAGATCAGGATGGATCGAATCTCATATGATGGGATCTTGAGATGCCTTGGAAACCAAGCATTGGAGGATAAATTGATCTACTACATCGATGAGATGATCTCAGAAGGGTTCATTGTGGACATTGCAGTACTCAACACCGTGGTGAAAGTCTTGGTGAAGAATGGTGACATCCAGGGCGCTTATGACATCGTGAGAAAAATGATGGAGATGAATAGCTCCACAGAGAATCATTTACACAATGCATCACTTCGAAGATCCCATCTAAGTCTATTGAAATACTTGGACACTCTGAAGATCCAACCAGCAAATTCTCTATTGTTTTACTCATCACCAACTTTTGACACTTTCCAACCCCTTTTACAACACTTCACATCACTCCATACTTTTGATCCAGGCCAAGTGACGTATATCTTCCAACTGATGCAATACTCCAATGTGAGTATCCCGACCAAGTATATCAAGAGAACACTTACCATCTTCAGAGAACGTGATGTATCAATCAATGAACAGCTGGAACTGATTGCTGGATTCTTATCCAAGAACCAGCTCAAATTGGACAGGTTCTTATACGAAGACCTGTTATCCACATGTCAGAAGCAAACGAGGTATAAGTCTGATATTGTGAATGATATGGCAGATGGATGGATTTCACAGAGAGGTAAACCAAAGAATGAGATTGAAGTTGATGTTGGAAGATTGGCTGAACACAGCATTGGGAAGCTCGTTGCTGCCTTATAAAGGCGAATGGCCAGCGGGCCACCTATTTATTCTATTTATTGTGCTCTCAGGGCGCCCTATTTATTGGACTATTTATCTATTTATTGAGTTATTTATTGCCATGGGTCTGCATGGTCTTGAGGGATCCTGATTGATCTGACCAGAGGACACGTTGCCTACTCACATGAGATCACATACCTACAACTTCTGGAAAATCTAATAAACAACCAGAAAGATCAAGACATACTACAAACATAATCTCAGTCAAATAGTACATAGCTTTGCATTTTTTCATCATAAAGGTCATTACAAAATCATACATCCACTTCGGCGGTACACGATCAACATGCACACCGGTGATATGCCAACAACAAATCTCCCCTCTACCAAACCTGTGGTATAACCTGCCTTCATAGCAAACCCTGCCCCCTTTCCCTTTCCCTTTCTTTAGAACCCATACTCCTCTTCAATCCGATCATCCAATCTACACCCAACGGAATTCTCCACCAATATCAACCCCAATCTCTCCTCAGCCCACTTGGATTCACTTATCAAGGTCCCAGTACTAGCATCATCCAACACCAACTTCAACAATCTTTGGAAAACGAGTGTGATATCATCCAAGAACCCCCATTCATCCTCTCCATCCTCATTAGTGGTCTTCATACCTCTATAACTCTTAGTGATCTCAACACATAACGTCAACTCAGTTCTGTTCTCCTTGATATCCAATGATCCCTCACCAAAGCATCTCAATAAAGTCTTAAACACAATCAAGACACGAAACATCTCCAACCAATGCTCAGCACCATGATTCATCGTTACATTGTACGTATATGTCAAGTTCTGCGTTACCGCTCTGCTCAATCTTGCATATAGTTCTTGAGTTGGCTTGGGAACTCTGTATGAAGGTCTGTAGATCAACGTTAACACGTTATAATACATCGTTGTAGGCCACAATGGATCCATTCCTGCTGTTTTGGAGATCTTGGTCGTGTCCAAATACCATTCTTCCACTTTCTTGCGTAATGGTTGTAAATGGGTTTCATCATTGGCATTGGTGGAGTTTGTGTTAATTGCAGTCACACTGTGAACGTCTTGGAAAACTTCACCTTCAAGTTTTTTCAAACTGACAATCACGCCAAAGGTACTGAAAAAATCCTGATCATCATTAACGGTCTGTTGGATTGATGGAGTTGAAATCATGGAGTCAAGCAATGCAATTGGTTTGTTCAAATATGTGGCAATGGTTCGATCCAAGACGTAAACCGTCCAAAACAATCGATGACGAAGTTCAAGAGACCAATCATCCCCCTTATAAACCTTTTGTACTTCCAATGGACCCAATTTTCGATGGTAATGATATCTTAGGATCAATCCAGTCAAAATGTTCGTCAAGTTTGTAGTGGCAAGACAATTTCTTGAATGGAATGAATCAATCACCAAGAGTGTCATACTGACGATATCTTCATAACTTCTCAATGACAACGTACCACGTCTTAACCATTCACCCACAGATTGTGGTGCAAAGACCCATGAATGTGCCCTGATCTCACTTGTTGATAACTTCCCAGGAATACGAACCATTCCATGGAATCCAATAGAGAGCATTAGATACGTTTGGAAACAACACTTCTTCTCCCTTTCACCCAATGTAGACGGTGGGTTTAATGCATTGAACAAGTTTAACGTCTCCCAACGGGTCAAGAATCTGTGTTTGTTGATGAAGGGGTATAGTTGACCACACTGTGCAAAATATGATTCTATGCATTTGTCTGCAATGTCCCTTGGTAGGATAAATGGTTGATCTGAATGTGATGAAGGTTGAAGATTTTCCTTACCTAAAGAGATGATCGTAGAGAGTAATGCACTTTGGATCTCTGTTGGTCCTGGAAGTGTAGATTTCTTCTGTTGTAATGGAGTATGTTCCAATGAGATGTTACTGAGTTGAGATGCACTGATGGATGGTAATTTGATGGATGGAAGTCGAGTTGTTGGTGGAACTGGAGGTAATGATGGCAACGAGGCGGCCCTGGTCAGGTCCACGGAAGCGTGTGTGTAGTTTGCAGAGAACGCCCAGTCTGAGTTTAATGGTGGAAGCATTGGTGCCGGGGCAGAGAGCTCAGTGTTGTTGTTGTTGTTGTTATTGTTGTTGTTATTGTTATTGATAGTGGTGCTGATGGAAACATTGGACACTGCTGCGTCCTTCGGGGTCTTTGAGGTATTGGTAGTAGTGTCATTATCCGCGTAGACACACTGTTGGTCCATCCTCAGGCACGTAACACATTGTGGAGTATGCTTGGAGCACTTCTTTCTGAGTTTACGACATCTTTGACACGCGATGGCCTTTTCTGCCGGTCTGTTGAGCAGCTGTTCTAGCGCCGAGTGTGTGCGCTTGCCCTGCTGCTGGTTGTGGTTGTGGGGCTTGAAGACGTAGCTGAACCGGGGCGCGTCCGTGTCCGTGGCCATCCTTCTCTTCTCTTCTCTTCTTCTTCTCCCTCTTGTTTAATTAAATAGGAGGGTAAAAGGCCACTACGAGAAAATGGTGTGTAAACACGACAGCATTCAGGACATGGGGATCACCAACGTTAAATATACGCTGCTGTGGACGCCGGGGCCCCCCAAATGCCCCAAATGCCCCAAAATGCCGACTCCGACCCGGCTTCCTGCCCAAAGTGACGTGCCCGCCTCTGCCACACTCTGGGAGATGTGCTTGAAGTTACCGTGCGCACCAGCCACAGTTCGGTGGATGCCAAGTGGCGCATTACAGTGGCTGGAGCCCCCCTTTTCCTCTTTTCCTCACTCACTCAGCTTTTAAAAAAATTTGCCCTTCTCCTCCCTTTTAGTGGTTGCATTGCTAGCTAAGTGGTAGATACTACTACACAACTCTATGGTAACCCCCACTCCCCCCTTTAATGTCCACAACAGGGGGAGAAACAAACCACGAGAGGATGGAATCCACCAGCTCCCGAACACCAGCAACACGAGGTCGGAGGCACCAGCCAGATGATCCGACGGATCCGGCAATCCAAGATGCTCCGTGCGGCGGTGCTGCGTGTCGGTTTCTGGAGATTTTGTGGCGCAAATGTCGTGATGTCGTGCCGCGCTCCGCCTACAGCGCCCGGAGTGGCTTCCAAAGCGCGGTGGTTGGAACTTGGTGGTTGTTGGGGCGGTATTTTGTGCCCTTGGTTCCCTTGTTATATCCTGGGGCGTTTGGTGTTTTTGTGGAGTTAGTGTGGTTGCTGCTGGTGCCGGTGCTTGCTTCTGGTGCTTGTGGCGATTCTCTCTTACCGTTAACCTCGTGTCTCCTGGCGTTGTTGTAGCTGCAGTGGTAGTATTAGTAGTAGTAGTAGTAGTAGTAGTAGTAGTAGCGATCCACCGGTTGTGGCTGGAGCTGGAGCTTTTTGAAAGGTATTGTTTGACGCGCGATACCCAGCCACAAGGCCTCCCACATGACACGATGATGACACCTTTGACAGCTCTGCTCGGTGCCTGGCGCTTATCCTGGTGTGTGTATGTGTGGGGGGATGGGGGATGGCACATAAGTGTGGAGATGAGGTGTACGTGTCCTTGGAGTGTGACTTATGGTGTGGGGTGGGGTATATCAGAGGATCAGTTGGAGGATAGTGCTTGCTAGTCTGGAAGTGTGGTGGGGGCCGTGGCTGTGGACTTCATCTTGGATCTTGGCCGTTGATTGAAATTGATCCAACGCTATAGAGGCGCTTCTATATCCTCCACTCTCTGTCAGTGATGCATGGGTACTTACACAATGCTAGGTGAGTAGTGTACTCTCTACTTAATCCAAGGGATCCAAAGAGAATGGAGTCAATGGACCAACCACAAGAGCTCAACTCTTATATATAGCGCTCTCAAGCCAGATATCTCCGGCAGAGGGAAGTCGATAGATAGATTGATTGGAACAACGCTCTTGTCAAGCGCACCAGGCCAACCTACGCGTGCTATTTCCTTCACCACCAGAAGATTGTGGACATTTGATCAACCTCTCTCCATATATGGAGTGTCCCCATCTCTCTTTTATACGAACCTTATCTTCAAAAACCTTGACAAGTACTGGAGTACTGGTCTGGTCCTCCTCCACCGGAGCTCGAGTCAGCGAGCACGAGTCAGCAGGACTCAGCCTCTAGTGGGGGAACAACCGTGCACTAGGTCTACTACTAGTACTTATACTCACGTTCTCGTGTCTTTGTAGTTATCGAGAGTTCTCGCCTGCCTTCCTCTTGATGAAAAATGTGCCCCCTTTTACTCGTTGGTGCCCTCCGCCTCCCACCTCCCACACAAACACGGCTTCCCTCCACCAAGGATCCCAGGATCAGATCTCTGTCCCCTTCCCTCCAAAATTACACCACGTCTAGAACTCTGCCCACAGTAAAAACTACCTAGGAACGGATCCGGTGTAACTCGGCGCTGTGAGTCCTGATGGGGAACGCATGGAAATAATCTCCGCAACTGTCAAAGCTTAAATTGGCTAGGTTGAGCGTTTGACATGTGTCACTGGGACCACAAGCTTATAACCCAGAGTTTTTATTTGTTGGGAGGGGAGGGGGAGGAAAGACATTGGACATACAAGGCAGTTAGGCAGGTAGTGCCAAATTGTCAGTTCTTATTGTATCAAGTGTTTCCATATATATAGAGTGCACTCACTTCCCATAACACAAAAGCAACAAAAAAAGAACGGCACTCTGCCTTTATCTGGAATTCATGAGTCCCCAAGTTTCTACGTCATGGCCGTTGGAGATATACCCACCTACATGTCCGCTACTGCACAGTGCCACGTAGTACCAGCTAACTGGGTATGACCAAATTCAACGTTTCAAGTCTGTGCACAATTATTGACCTGGAAGTTAATCAGGTCCGGCAGTGTCGTTTGACCCAACACCCCGCTGGAAATGGCTGAAGCGCTGAGAAGGTGGGTGTGATGGGCCAGGCCGTGGTGTGGGAGGGGGGAGACCATACAAGGGGTATGGTGGTGAGGCGTCCTATACTAGTTAGTACAAGAGTTGGGGGGGTACGTATGTCTACTGTTCTACCACTTATCCAGGTCCACGATAGATTCCAGAATCAATGTGGGAGATCTGGAACAACTTTGCATTCTCGCATACCTTCCTTGTGCTATGTGACAGGAAGAACGAGCATGGCGCCATGCCAAAGGCGGGGGCGCTAAGGCTTGCCCCATTCGACATGTGCATGTGGGCCATGTACAAGAATTCTGACACATTGCCAATGTATATTTGTTTGGATCTGTATTTGTAATGCCGTGGGTTGGTATAGTAAGCGTAGATGTTCCGCATTGGTTTCCCGCCACGACGGGCCCCCATGGGTTTTGAAAGAGCTGGAATGGGGGCGGCTCAAGATCCATACCCATACAGACCATCAAAAGCTCTATGTGACTACATACTTATGAATTTTAACAAAATGAAACATCTCTTTTTTTATATGATTCAATGAATATAACGATCAAAAACACCGCAAAGAACAAAACAAGCAAACGTTAACAAACAAACACAAATCTGTAGAGATCAAACGACAACAAAATAAAAAAAAAACACTGACAAACTCATACTCTTTTTTTCTTCTTCTCTTTCTTCTAGCACCTTTTTTTCCTTTCTTCTTCTTCTTCTTCTTCTTCTTCTTCTTCTTCTTCTTCTTCTTCTCTTCTGAATATCCTTAACTCCAACCATCTATACCTTGGTGCTCCAATAACGTAGCACCAAATAAACAAAAAAAAAAACAATACATGAGAAACCAGCTCTCATATACCAAGATACAAAAACCCACAAATCACCATGCAGTAAATCAGAACATAAGTGCAATGCTCTGATCATTCTCCTTCAACTTTCTCAACTCATGGATCTTTCTGCGTCTTGCATTGATAAACCAATTATCCAACTGTTGAATAGTCAATCTAGTCTTCATCAACAATTCATACTTCTCCCTACTGTTAGGATATGGTCTATCCAAATGATCACTTAGCCAGCTAAGTAAGATCAATGTGGTTTGACGTGGTAGATTCTGACGCTTCTTTCTCGAAGCCAACTTGGCCTCCTTGGAAGGTTCATATAGTGACATTGAAGATACAACGTCTGATGATGTAGGGGAAACGCTTCGGGAACGGGATTCTGGGGTTGGAATCATGTTTGGAACGTGTGTATGTTGCACTGGGTGTTGTAATGGCAAACCATGCTGCTGATGATGTTGTGGGATCTGGTGCTGGAAATGTTGTTGTTGTTGTTGGTGTTGATACATCATTGGAGAAGGAACACGACCCTGATGTGCGAGATAGTTTGGCAATGAGGATGAACGACCAAGTTGATGAGGTTCTGGTGGTGGTGGAGACACACTTGTACGGTATAGGGCAAAGGTCTGTGGCACAGGCATGGCTGTCACTGGAGCGCTCTGCTGCTGTGTCATCCCCTGTGGCATAAGCATAGGTGAAGCCGCCGGGGTGGTGGTATCCTTGAACAACTCTCTGATTGGGGGCAAGGAGAAGGACTGTGCATGGCGAATAGCAGGTCTGTACTCAAAGCTTTGGGTGCTCACTGGTGATCCTGTGAGTGGGGATCCGTTGGTTGGAGAGGTACCGCGTGGAGAGTATCTGGATGGGTCCGGAAGCATCAACCTTGGTTTGTGATCCGAGCTGGTGCTGAGTGCCACGGTGTGGAGCATTGTGAGGTTGTCGAGCGACATCGCCTGGAATGTATGTGTGTGTATGTTTGATGAAGATGGGATACGACAGCAAGAGAGAGAGAGAGAGAGAGGAGACCAAGTGGAAGCACACCGGGGGGGAAACGAGAACAGCCTCAGGGGGACAGCCGGGCTCTTTATATCCCAACTGTCACTACTCCCCGACCAACAAGCTCAGGATGTGAGGCAAGCGATGATAAATAATGCAGATTCTGCGCTCGTATGTGTGTGGCAGCATAGCTATGCAGACGTTAATGCAGGTGCAGATGTCCGCGTCAGGATGTCGTCCGGAAACTTCTGAATAGGGGAAGCTGGAAGGTGGAGGAGCTTGGGGGGGAAACCGTCCAAGAAGGCAACTCCGCAGAATTAGCAGCTCCGGTGGGCGGGTGGGTGGGTTGCAAAACTGGAGTGGGTTTTGCGGAACAGATGGCCTGTCCTTGAGGTGGGCCTGGGGGGCCTGGGGGGTTTGCTCTGGCTCTCGTGGGCGCTCTCCGGGATGAGATACGTGCACCCGGGGGGAGACAGCATGTGCTTAGAAGTTCAAGTTGTTGCAGCTCCCAGAGATCCCCCAGAGACGGTTGTTTCGAGGCCTGCGGTGGAGTTGTGTGCGCTTCCAGAATCCATAAGTGCCAGAGTCATGGTGGAGTGTTGTCGCCAGATCTTTCCGCATCGGGCTCTGCTGCGCGCTCCCTGCCCCGGTGTTCGCGGTTGTTCGCGGTTTCGCGAAGTCGCTCTACAGCAGCCGCCCGCCTGTTCAGGGGGGGAAGCACAGCTCTGCTCTTCTGCTCTTCTGCTCCTCTTTGGTTCCAGCTTTTGCAACTTTGCAAGTTTCAACACGAGCACTTTAGTCCTCTTCCGGAAACGGCACACGGATAGGACTGGCACCTGCTGCAAGGACAAACTGACAAGCCGAAGCTCAATTCCCCAGCCGCATCTGTGTCTGTGATCCTAATTGATGGGTACGTCGCCATGTCCTCCACGACCACGCTCCATTGATCTGAGGGGTGGGGGGATTACACGGGGCATTCCACTCAAAGATATGCCCACCACCTCCACCCACCAAGTGATTGATGGACGGTCCATTCAGCCTGACTTCTACTTGAATATGGTAACAAGAAGATCCCAACATCGCGTGCCTGATTACGTGGCAGCTATAGTTTTGATCTGCGGTCGCATACACTGTATCGGCTGCGTATCTAGACAACTTCTAGTGGGCCTTGGTGGGCCTTGGGGGAATTGTACAACCCCTCCACCTCCCCCCGGGGGGGTGACCGTTTTGAAAGAGATTGAAGAGCAGGCAAGAGATGACGATCGTAGGTACGTACACGAGGATTGTACATATCTCGGTATGAGATGTCAGTGGGAGAGAGGTTGAAAGGCCAAGCAGATAATCGTTGTGCGGGGGTACCTTGCACTGCTTCAATGGTTCGCGTCAAGGATGAACTGAACCTGTCACCTTAACGTCAAGTGCCTCCATTGACTTGACAGTCTGTGTGTATGTATCCATGGAGGAAGACAATTGTGTATCATATTGTGTGGTATGCCATGTGTTGTCTCGTGTTTAGTGATTTAGCAATGTATGAGATTGCAGCTGATAAGCTTGAGATTTGATGAGGGGGTGGGAGTACGCGGTGTATAGCCTGTCTGTCCGATCCGTGCGTCTAATCAGTTGATCAACCTTGACTTTCATCCTTCACAAGCAATTTTCATGGGCGGTATAGTCCACTTTCGGACTACACCAGGGATGGGGGCAATTGGAAGAACTTGGAACATAGTCCTTGATACTTCAATGCTTGTCGGTGTAGCTTGTTTGCTGTTCATCCATGAGCTTTCAACTCAAGTCAGTAAGCGCCCTCTGTTGAGGAGTTCTTCTTACACTCACAAGGCACTAGAGAACTTCATACGGTCAATCCAACACAAGCACAAGCACACTGGAAACTTCCTCATTTGAAGCTAGTACTACATGTTACACCTCTCTCTCTTCTCTCTGTAACTGTGCCTTGACCACCACACATTTGAACTGGGTGAAGCAATCCAAATTGCATTGGCGCCATTACCTTTCATCAAATGGCCAATTCTTGACCATCTTCATCTTTACCAATTCATAAACAGCGGTACACACATGCCAGGTGGTCCAACTAACCACACTCGCGCACCCATGTTTCATCTTAGTGCTGACGGCATATCTCACCTCACCGTTCAGCCCCTCCCCAGGCCTCTTTCTCCACAATTGTGTCTCCCCCCAATATACATGTCATAGAGGTGCCTATCACCTTGTCTTGTACCTTATTCAAATGGCCAATTCCCCATGCGATCTGATCCTTATGCTCGATGTGTTGAAATTTGAAGCTAGGCAGGGGGGGATCAATAAATACATCACCACGGCTTGGGAAAGCTGTCAATTGGACAAAGACCCGTCAGCGGGCGCAGCGCTAGCGCTTAAAGGTGTCAAAAATAATATCCAGGAGGAGGTACACAGATCCAGCCAGATTACACTTGACAGCTAGATATACGCTTTTTTTGAAGAGTCCATAGACGTCTACACAACACTTGTCTTCAACATAGCACCCAACCCACAACCCAAGTGGATGATAGCAAATGTACACGGATATTAATCCCCCATGGTGGATGTGGGGTAGTAGATTGTCCAACAAACACGTCAAAGTAATGTATACCCGTCCGTAGCCATACACGATGTGTCGGATGCAGACCGAATATATAGCCGCCATCCGGCCAATGGGAGACGATGATGTTGGTTTGATAGTCCAGCAAAAATTATAGTGGATTTAGGATCTAAATATACATGATCAAAAACTCTCATGGAGCTAATTCCTTGTTCTGTATATGGATTGCATCATCCGGGGGTAAACCGGTGTATATACAGCTGTCTCTTCTCCAGAGTGTGGCACGGTCTCAACGGAATTGAGCAGTTGATATCGGGACCTCATCCGATGGTGTCCTACTACTTCTTACTACAGACATGGACTGGTTGTTGCTTTACTATTTATGAAAAAGTTGCGAGCTAGGTAGACACCACTTCATGTCAAAATGCGCATGTCTACATACATGATACGAGACCCGGGGGGGCCACAGTTGTGAGACAAGGGTGTGTGTGTCAAAATTTTGTGTATAGGCTGCTCATGTATGTGCACACTTTTGTTCACAGTTCTGAATCTGGCCCTGTCTAGTCTCTAACAAATCATCAGAAAGAAAGAGAGAACAAAACTGTCAACCTTGGAGATGGCTCAACCTCATCCCGCTAGGGCCTTCCCTAGGTGCTACCGATGTGGCATGAAGGAACCCGGGTAAGGGCGCAACCTCCAAGAGCTGTCCAGATCAAGGGACAAATATCTGTATCTGATCATTTACAAAAATTATTATCACCCAGAAGTTACACTTGCGGCCGCCATCCCCCGTTAACGAAACTTGTGGATCCGGGTCACTTGTCGACATATCCGAGTTTCCCCTGGAGTTTTTGTTCATTTTGAGCTTTCATATGCCAAAGATGGTCACCCGTCGGACGTCCGTGGGAAAAAACCTGTCAAGATCGCCGATCCTTTTCAAACTCTTTCGTAGCCTTTCCAGTCCTGGCTCCTGTTCAAACTTTTTTTTTCTTTGGGGGGGCTTGTCAAAGGCTGAACAACAAAAAAAGGGGGAGGCAGCAGCAAGACACGTTCCCCGTTTTGTGGGTTTTTTTACAATCAGCCGTATTGTGCCTTTTGAAGTTTGAAGGCTGTAAGCCTCAAACACCACCGTTGGGAAGGTAGGTACATATATGTATGATGGTGCTTGACCCATCAACGAGGAATGTTCAGCACCCCCATGTCCATACATACGGGATCTAGTTCACACTGTTGAGCCCATGCCTGTCGCTTTGGTTTGCTTGGTCTCTTGGCCTTGAGGGAGGGGGTCGAAGTCCCCGGGGGGGGATCAAATCCATCCCACGAGACCCACGTCAAGAAGGGTGTATATACGTGACAGGTGATGGAATTCGCACAAGGAGACACAACTGTCATGGTAACAAGAAACTCCCTGAGTTCCTGGCATACGTACGTAATAATCAGTCAGCTTTGTTGTTTTAGCCGCTTTGGTGGTTGTATAAAGTTGCGGAACCAACGGATGATCCAGTCCAGTCCAGTCCAGTCCACAGGTTTCAGCCGCGGAGTGTTGGGTAACGCGGGGCAAGATCCATCCATAGCTCTTCACCAACGCTTAACTCCATGAACATAGGTTGTTGTTGTTGTTGTTGGAATTCCATTCCAAGAGGTGCTGTTGCTTCCGTCCTACACCTATCGTAGATCGCATGTGATTATCTAGGGCCCACCCAGGTATGTATGTATGTATGTATGTATCAGTCCGGGAAAGAGTTTTGTACATGTCTCCCACTTGCAAAGCGCAATTATCCGCTCACCGTTGGCGGAACACTCGTCTTTTCGATCTGGGGAAACTTCCGTATCGGGCAGGTGGCGAGTGGTTAGTGGTCAGTGGTCAGTGGCCTCTTTCCATATTTACAGCTCCACGTAGCTCCACGTAGCTCCACGTAGCTCCACGTACGATGCTTTTTGGGCCGTGGATTGCATATGGCCCATGGCTCATGGCGCTCAGGAGGTTGGCTGGGTTAATTTACGTGTGTGGTGGGGGCATGGCATCACGTCGTTTTGTATGTACTTCCTTCCTGTTCAACTTGTATCGTATCGTTTGTGCGATAACTCCGATCCACACCACACGACAACGGGACATAGAAGAAGGCAGAAGCAGTCGAGATGAAAAAAAGGGGAAAGTTGACAGTTTTGACAACCATGTCCACAGCCCAGGTAAACCACAGAAGTTGCAGTTCGTCATGGGCGGGTGGAAGTTACAGGTTTGTCCCCCTCCCTCCTCCTCCTCGGACTTGTTACAACTTGTGAACTTGTGAACTTTTGTTCCCCATCGCGGGCGGGACACACGCAGCGGCGGACGAGTTTGACGTTTGCTTGACGGGCCAGCGACCGCGAGAGGTCCCAATACGGAAGGCTATGCGATGACCTCCCCTCTCTGACTCTGGTGGTTATTGGTGGTTTTGGTGGTTTTGGTTCTCTCTGGATCAGATCAGAAGTTGGTGGTTGTGTGGTTGTCAAAGGTCTATTGATCTCTCTGCCTCTCCCTCCCTCTCTCTAGAAGCTCAAAGAAGCAAGCACCGATCACATGTCACCCAGATGAGGTTTAAACGGGTCGAGCTGTGTGTGTCCCCCCCGGCCAGGCAACATCTCGGTTCATCCAGGTGACCACCAGCGGACCTTGGGCGCAGGACGTGTCTCCGGGATGCGTCTGCCAACGTCTGCCAACGTCTGCCAACGTTGCCCCCCGCCGCCGGGTGCCGAGTCCCGACCGTTGGAACTTTGGGGGCTCTGGCTACATGTCACCACAGCACCTCTGAGCTCTCTCTCTCTCTCTATCTCTCCACCTGCCACAGCTTCCTGCACCGGTGTGCTCAACAGTTTGTGAACTTTGGAGTTTGGTGTGTCTGTGCCATGTGGACATGTGGTCGTGTGGAATTTGATCTCCGCACATTTCTACCTCAGCTAGAAGTTATAGCAACAAAGCTTCAAGTCCACGTTTGTTCCATGACACAACGGCCAGGCGCTCGGTGGACGGTGGTGAACCCATCACAACCAAGCTGTCCAGGTCCCATCGTGCTTCATCCTCCCTACACTGAGCCTCCCGGTCCCGAGCGAATCATATCCATGTATAGAAACAAGCATGATCCTCCAACAAAGCCTGCCTGAGACATGTTTGAACACCCCGGATACGCTGTACATACAAACGACCACCCCCCACCCCACCACGATGACCCCACCCCCCATCGTATGTGGTGTACAACCTAATTCTACTGGCCCAGATCCCCATACAGTTTGCATCTCGACCTGAAGATCTTTTAAAGCCGAGGAGGGAGGTGGTGTATATGAGGTGCCTTGACCGGGCTCATGATGTACATCTGATCTTCTCGAGATCTCTCTCGTCTCTCGGGGGATCTCTTGCATTGCACCTACTTTCCTCTCCAATAGCTCAACAAACAGCAGCTCATGGCAAAAGCTGGGAAGTATATACCCCTCCCCCTATAACAGCCTAGAATTCTCCCATAGCCTCGCCACCACACACACAACTTGGCCTGTTACGTGATTTCCAGGCAAAAGGGCTCTCCTTCCAGCCAGAGATATGTACGCGGGTACATATGTCCCAGCGCTAGTGAAGCTGTAGACATGGGCGGTCAAAGCGTACGCTTACAGAGCCTCTTCCTTTTTCCTTTCTTTAATAGAGATCTGGATGGTATGATTTGTCATTTGTGTTGGCTCCCTTCCCCTTCCCCCTCCCCGGACGGATCTGTGTGCACTTCTCTTGACTTTTAGATCTTTCTTTGGCTCTTCTGGTGGTGGGAGATGTGTGCAAGTTGTGCGGTGTTATACAACTAGTAGTAGTCCACCCGGGTGGAGAAGGCTACCGCCGGCGCTTTGATCTCTTAATTATATTACAGAGTTACGAAGTTATATGGGAAGGTTTCATAGAGTATAAAATGTACGTATGTACATTATCTCCAACTCAGACATCACTGCACATGGGCATGCGCCTCCACTATCAAACATAAGGGGGTGGGCGGGGGGGAGTCTCTTTTGTGTGCGGGCTCCCGGCGGTGATGGCCCTGTGCAATACTAGACTGCCCATATGGACACCAGAATCTACAGTGCTTGAAAGAGAATCTCACCTGAACTCAATAAGTCCCATTAACATACAAAGAGATATGGACATCATACAAGTCTAGATCATCTAGGTGGTCCCTTCAGTGCCCGGGCCCCAAACTTGGCCTTGATCCACTTTATGGCATCCGGGGAGGTGTTTGAGAAGTACACAACTTTCAAATTGGGCAGTACAATCATCGGTACTTGTCTGATCATCATCATGTCACGGTAATAATCATCAAGAAACAAATGCTCTGAAGGGTATATTGGAATAGCAACATTATCCTGATCAACATCATCTCCATGACCTCGTCTTAGATCCTCCCCGAGGATTTGTCCACGACGTTCGAGAAGATCACCAACGGTCCCTGGAGCACCAGACCATCGGCCGGCTTTACTACCACGATAGTTAACCTCCGCGGGGTCTATTACCAACGTACGAAGTTCTTCATATTCAAACATGAAAGTACTGTTTCTCGGTGGTGCATCCATAATTAACGTCAGATAGTTCTCATTGTATCCAACATCCAAGATCTCAACCTCCAGTGAATGGCAAAATCTGATTCTTCGTACACCTTTGACAGCTCTCAATATCTTCAAATTTGGATATCTTCGAACGTCCAACTCTTCCAATTCGAAATGTTCCACTGATAATTTGACCAATTCTGGTGCCCTGATATCAATAACACTCTCTCTTAAGGATGATGGTCTTGGTGCCTCTACTATACGACGACGTTTATGACTGTTGAGCGGTACGGGCCATCTTGTGGGTATGACTTCGAAGTACTTCAACTTGGGCAATTGGGCATTGATGATCTGGACGTTGAACTGGAAATCATTAGGGTCAAACGTTATAGTGAACTGCTCTAATCTTTTCATACTCAAGTCTTCTATTCTCCTAGAGGATTGTTCATCAAGTTCGATGTGTACTCTCTTCAGATCAGGGCAGGATTGGAACCAATGTCCATTGAGGATATCCAAGTCTCCCACTCGATGCATCTCGAGTTCTTGGAGACAGTGGAAGATATCCCTTGGTAGTAATGATGGGTGTACTTTATACCATAGTGACAAAGAAGTCAATAGCACCGTATATCCTGCAAATTCCCTCAGCATAGCGTTCTCCACGGATGGCTTCTGTGAAGCGGATCTCTCTATGCACAACTTTTTAAGCGTGGGGATATGTGGAAGTAGACATGCAGTGTTCTTAGTGACAAAGTTAGTGACACCATTTGAAGTCCTTCCACTTATGTTTAATGATTCTTTGATACCTTGGAGTGTTTCACCCGTTGCAAGCTCCTCAGAGATCAACTTCACCGTGGAGAGTGACATTGAGTGAAACCCTCTTGGGATAAATAACCAATACGCGGTAACTTCAAGGTTTCTCAACCCTGGTGCATCGATGTCTTCAAGTGTAGTCTGTTTACCGTTGTTGATTGTCAAGCTCTTTAATAGGGGGAATTTGAGCCCTCCTAGCACGCACTGATTATTGGGATAGCTCTTGCTGGTCTCGATCAACAGTCTCTCAAGCCTTGGGAACTCCATGTTCTCAAAGACTTCATCTGCCCCGTTATCATAAAGGCATAACTCCACTAAGTTATCACTGATCCGTTTATCGATGGAAATCTTCTCTTGAGATTTTGAAATCCATAAGACTTCCAATGAGGGGACACAACATCCCTTGAGTAAGTTGTTGATGTATGCGCTCCCTGCATTGGTGACACTGAGGCGTTTGAGCTTTGGTAATTCCAACCTAATCTGACGCAACTCCACCTCTCCTGGTGAGTTGTTAACATTAATCACCAGACTCTCAAGCTGTGTGAAATTGTATTCTATCTCCCCACATAGGTGTTCCCCATCTTCATCAATCGTAAGCCTCGATAAGCACTCCGCTGTGAGTCTGCTCAAATATGGCTTGATCCTGAGCATATTAAGCATCCCTATAAGGTCATTACACAGTGGTCGTCCAGTGATCACAAGCTCCACTATGGGGAACTTTCGAGATAACCATTGATAGAAATCAACAATTTTTTGTGCGCCAAAGAAACGCTCATACTTCTCCAATGAGGTAACAAACACAACCAATACACTTCTTGATCTCGTGAAGATCTTGTCCAACTCCAAGAGCCTCTTCCTGTCCTCTTCAGGGGAGCCCATGGGATCATCATTCTCAGGGATACAGACATAACAATCCTCAACTGCGTCATAGAGCTCCGGAATGGCCTCACAAAGTGCCTGAGCGCTAGGCCTTGAGAGATGGAGTGCGATTTGGGAGATGATCTCGTTCGGGAGATCAAGGATGCTCATCTTGCGGGGCCCTTGTTGTTGTATCTGCTGCTGTTCTTTTAACTCTGGTGTTTGAGACTTTATGTGTCCCTTGTGTCCTTACAGTCTCTAGTGAACAATCTGAAAAACATATAATTGTTCACCAGATAAGTAACCCCAGCGCCGATCAATGAGCGGATTTTCCGCCAGATCACAGACAGATACGTAGCGGGCCCTGGGGGGGCCCCTGCTTGTGTGCGCGTACCACTTCCATTGTGATTATGTAATCGCGCAGGCGCTAGCGAGAAGGTCTGATCTTCCGGGGGAGGCGACGATCTTGTAACTTCTGAGACACCTCTTAGTACTATATCTACCATCTTGTGGTTAACGTGTTCAGATCATGTATTGAAACACAAGGAGAGACATAGGTGAAGGAAATACAAGGCGTGCTTACACAGCAAAACTCTCAATGTGATATCTCAACCCACCATCAACGGCCCATCTCTCCGTATGCTCAACCAATCCAGTTGGTCCAGCAGCAACAACCCAAATCCTGCTCTTATCCACATTCTCACCATGATGATCACTCTCCCTACAACAAATGGTCTCGCCATTCTGTGTGATTTGTGGACCCACGCATTGTGATTGGACACACCAGTTGTAATGCTCAGATCCCAAGTTGGGACGACCATAGAAGATGTTCACTCCACGGGGTACTTTGATGGACATCGTACCTTCTGGATCAATCGTATCCTCTGGCGCCACAGTGGTGATGTTTGATTTCTTGGATCTAATAGTCTTGGATCTTCCTGGATCTGCAAAGTCACAAAAGTCACTCTTTGTGCTTCTGAATGACTCCAATGATCGTTTCGGTTTGTTGAAATGTGCCATCGGGGATTCATGTGTGTGACCATGTGCATGTGTATGTGAATGTTGATGTGAATACGTGTTTGACAATGGAGACCCAAGATCACTTGAACTAGATGCAGATGATGCACTATGTGTATGTGCCTCTTTGTAACTCTTGCCCAATGTTGTGAAATCAACCTCATCTTCCTCCTCCGCATTTTTCGTTGCACCATAGTCAACCATCTGCAATGGGTTCTCACGATCATCTTCGTAGTAGTCAATGAAGATCTCATCTTCACGTACATCACCAGTGATGTAGCATTCGACTCCCTGAACACCACGGAAATGATTCAACAGGTTCAAATCTCTGATATCCTTAGACACCCAGATCAAACGACATGCGATACCGTTATAGTTCAAGATTCTCATCAGTGGGATACCAAGAGAGATACCACTTCCACCAACGACAATAAATACACGATCAGCATCAATGTTGTATCTCATAGGTGATCCCAATAGTGATCCAGAAGGTTCAAAGAGACGTCTGAACTTGGTGGCCTCCTTGATGAATGTGAGTTGAGGTTCATATGGCCCAGTGATGTAATAGTCCTTGTTTGTCTGCAATGGGAAGTTTCCTCTTCTGATGATCAACTTTACAACTTTGTCATTTGGAAGTGAGGCAATTGTGAATGGATGTGCCAATGGGACAACTTTGTAAAACATGTTCTTGAGTAATCCACTCTTGTTGTTGACTCTGATGTGTGAGCCGGGTAGGATTGGCTTCTTGTATAAAGAAGCTGTGGGGAATTCCATCAATGCAAGTGTTGGTGAGATGGTATTAACTGATACTCGAGTCTTGTTGCTAAGCCAGATGCGGTATGCAATTTGATAAAGTAAGATGCTGATGTTCATGATGGTGTAGAGTTTGATGTTTGGTCTGGCGTGGAAGTGCAGGGCAACAACAGAGATCCATGTCATGATGTAATGCAAGATGTAAAACAAGTTGAATGCCTTTCTTCTCACTTTTGGTAATGATGTGACACCAAGAACGATGAATGCAACCATTGCAAGCACACCATACAGATTGGCAGGCTTCATGAGCTTCAGCAACACATTGGTGCGATAGTATGAGATGGTGTACAGAATAGTATGGACCAGACTTTCAAGCACCACAATTCTTGATAACCACTTATGAACCGGCAAAAGTGAGAGATATATCGTCTTTGGTAGTGGTGAGGGTCTGAGTGTGATGAATAGAAGAGCTGGCATACATGCACAGGCCACTCTTCCCAACCGCTTCGTGATAAACAACAAGTCGTTGTACGTATCTGCATATGAAACGATGATGCTGAAAGCCGACCATATCAGTATGATCCTGGTGGTTGATGAATGGTTTATGATTGAGTGTGTGATTGATGCACTGTGTCTCCTTGTCTGCCGTGAGTGTCTGGCGTTGAATGTGTCAACCAATGCGTTCCAGGCAGGAATACCCAACACCAGGATCAAAGAGGCATATAGAGTGTACCGACCCCACATGCTCGTCACTAGTGTTCTCAACTTCTTGTACTCGATGGGTATCGTGTCAACCCAGTGCGGGAGACGGAAGTACGACGTGACATTCTGGGGTTTGTAATAGTGTTGTGACATCTGTGGCGTGTGGATTGGAACGTGGGAAATAAATGCACAGGGCGGTTGAGTTGTGAGTTATGTCCTTGGTCTATAGTGATTAACTGGGCACCAAAGGAGTGGTGTTATGGCCTTGGGAGGGGTGCTTTGAGGAGTGGACGTGAGACGTGTACCTGCGTGCCTGTGGACTGGAGCTTGGCCTTTGATCAACCAGTCAATTCCCGCAGAGCTCAAACAATCCCCGCTCAGTAGGACAGAATACCGATTTCCAGCAGAAGTGTGGAGTGTGACAGTGCTTTGGTACCTTGGAGCTGGTTTCCAGGTGTGCTTTGTTGGTTGCTTCTTCCACACTTCCCGTGTCTTCAACCCAGACAGCATAGCAAACTGTTATCTATTTGATCAGCTCGCTCTGCCCGTGCGCCGTGCGAACCTCTGGATCAGTTCGCCTCCCAGAATGCCCTAGCTGGGTCACGTGATGTATTCTAGGGCAGTCACAATCGCGAAAGTGTGTGGAGCCGCGAAACTGGCTTTCTGTGCCACTTACACCCGTGCACCAGCCTGCCCCGCGAACGCGCTCTGTGGGCGTCTCTTCGCCCTGGCCGCTCCACAAGCAATTTTTTTAGCAGTCCGATTCGCGAAGTGGTGATGTTGCGGGTCCGCGCAGGCCCAGCGAACGCTGAAATATTTACTTCCTGACCACCAGCTTCAAGGTATTGCATAGGGGCCTTTAATTAAGCACACCAGAGTACATCATGTCTTTGCCAGCCAGTTTCGACCTTACTCCAGAGGACGCCAAGTTGCTCTTGGCTGCCAACGTTCACTTGGGTTCCAAGAACGTTCAGGTATGTCAACAAGAAGAGGAGCCATGAACAAACGGGATCACGATATATGGAACAACGACACATTTCAATACGCCAAGGCACACATTCAGACCTAATGAGCACACAAGGAGCATACACCAAGACTATCACCATCAAATCCAATACAAATTTAGAACCAAGGGAGCTCTCTACGGAGCGTACAACTTGAAGGATTCACCTATAAAGATTTTTCATGAAGGCATCTGAAGCACCATAAAACAAGATGGAGATCCCTAGGAACACGTTATATCCATCATCTACACCACAGCACCATCAGAAGCATTCAAGCCAAACTGTCAGAAGTCCATCAGATCGTCCCTAACTTGTATCTATGCTCAAGAAGCTAATTGAACCGGAGTACTAACAAATTTGCAGGTCCACAACGAGCCATACGTTTTCAAGGCCAGACCAGATGGTGTTAACGTTATCAACATCGGTAAGACCTGGGAGAAGATTGTCTTGGCCGCTAGAGTCATTGCTGCCATCCCAAACCCAGCTGACGTTGTCTGTGTTTCCTCTAGAACTTTCGGTCAGAGAGCCGTTTTGAAGTTCGCTGCCCACACTGGTGCTACCGCCATTGCCGGTCGTTTCACTCCAGGTAACTTCACCAACTACATCACCCGTTCTTTCAAGGAGCCAAGATTGATCATCGTCACCGACCCAAGAACAGATGCTCAGGCCATCAAGGAGTCTTCCTACGTTAACATCCCAGTCATTGCTTTGTCTGACTTGGACTCCCCATCTGAATACGTTGACGTTGCTATCCCAACCAACAACAAGGGTAAGCACGCCATCGGTTTGATCTGGTACTTGTTGGCCAGAGAGGTCCTCCGTCTTAGAGGTTCCTTGCCAAACAGATCTGAGCCATGGAGCATCATGCCAGACTTGTACTTCTACAGAGACCCAGAAGAGGCTGAGCCAACTGCTGAGGAGGCCGAGGAGGAGACCGTTGAGGAGGTCGCTGAGGAGGCTCAGGACTGGGCTGCTCAGCCAGCTGAGACCGACTGGGCTGCTGAGACTGCCGAGACTGCTGGTGACTGGGCTGCTGCTTCTGAGCAGCCAGCTGAGGCCGCTGCTGAGGCCGCTTGGTAATTAAGTTGATTTCTCTTGTACCCTATCTCAAAAAAAGAATCGTTTCAAAGTTAATGTAAAATTTCATCGTTATACCAGTGATGGGAAGCTGTAGCTAGGCTCATAAAATCCTTTTGTATCTGATCTTTGTCCTCTTCCAAACTTCCAAGTATCAAGGCCTGAATATTTTTCCCGGGCACCCGTGCACCAGGAGACGGGGCCATCAAAAGTTCAACGTTCAATCTACACGTACAAAGGCACCAACAGCCAGCACTGAACTCCCGAGCACCAGCGCCACAAACACAAACGATGTCCGCTCCATCCAAGGCCAGACTTCTGGAACTTGCAAAGGTTCAGGCCAAGGTCTTCCAGCAGGTGTTCAACCCAACCAATGAGCGCACAGGTGCAAAGTACCTCAAGCAGAAGCTCAAAGGAGACGCCATCAAGGGCTACTACGGACCATCTGAGTTCATGACCACAAGACAGCTGAACGGCATGTTCCCAATGTACAAATTCCAAGACCCTGAAGAGGAGTACAGACTGGATATCCTGGCATCGAGAAAGAGAAGAGGTAAGGGTGCCCCACAGAAGAAGAGAGAGGCCCCATCCTCCGATGGAAAGAAGAAGAAGAAATGATCGTGATCAGCTGCATCACGGGAAAAAACGTTACGAAGAGGTTTGCATACGGTGTTTCATGAAATCATGTACATACAATACATTAATGACTGCTTATATTTGACATCAAGAGGTTGTAGCTTGACATACTGTGGTGTGCAATTAGGGCCAGCTACGTAATGCGCTACACCTGGGAAGATCTAACTCAAAAATAACTTAAAATAACCCCTAAAAATCAAAAACAATCGAATAATCAATGCAAATAATACCGGTCAGCGTAATTTGATCAGGCAATCTTCCGCTCACTCGGTCCACCCTTATTGTCATCAAACTCATATGTGACCTCCTCCTTCCCTTCCTCATCTTCTTCCGAAGTTGAAGTGCTCTCTTTAACAAGACCTTCTTTCTTTGACAATGCAGCATCCATCTCTTCGTTCATCTCCTCGCCAACAACTTTGAAATCATCCTTCCACTCAGTGTTCTTCAGAGCTCCTGAGACACCAGCAAGCTCATCGATTAAGATCTGTGTGTTGGATCTTTCTCTTCCTCTCTCATCTTGACCCTTTACTGGAGACCAATAAGCATCCTCCATCGTTGGAGAGAATGTCATTGTTGGAGTAGAGAATGGATTCTGATTCCTGTTTGGATTTGCGTACAGCGAATCTGCCTCATCACCAGATTGTACATCAGAGAGATCATCTGGGTCGAAGCGTGTACCCATATCAGCAAACTTTCTTCCGGTCAATCTCAAGAACTTCCAACGACAACTGATCATCTTCAAAGTCTCTAAACGACGTCTGTATTTCAACCTCTCATTGAGCCTTCTCGTAACCACAAGACGATCCAAGAAATCTGTCAAGGTCAAACAATTACTCTCATCAAATCTTGCATACAGTGGAATCATCAAGATCAGCCAATGGAAGGAAACACCCTGTGCATCATGCAGTTCCATGTTGAACTTGGCCTCTTCGATGAATCTCTCATACAGTTCCATTCTCTGTCTTGCCTTGTCGACATCCAGTTGCGATAAGGTTCTGTTCAGACTTCTGAAATTAACATCAACGTCATAAGGATCATCACTCTTCTTACTGAAGAATGCGCTCTTCAACTCCGGAATAGTCCACTTTCCTTCAAATGTCTTGAATGAAAAGTATCCTTCCAATGATCTCAGTAGAGCTGGTAACTGTTCCAATGAAATGTATGCAACACCATCTGGATCCATGATGGCCCACTCTGACTTAAAAGTTCTGAGCTCCTCTCTGTTCAAAGTCAATGCACCAACGTTATCGGTGTAAACATAACTGAAGTTTTCAAAGATCAAAGATATGAACATATTCACAAAGATGTACATCGAAATGATGTTCCAAGATATGAACAATATGTATGCATAGTAGATGTTTCCACAATCAGTAGAGTCGATGAAACCAGTCTCGACACAGTATGGCGCCTGAACGGCGAAGTCCTTCATCACATAGTTCCAACCTTCACCGAAACTGTTCTTGAACAACAAGATCAATGCCTTGACAACTGTTCTCAAGTTCTGGTTGTCACTCGTGTTCGGTCCCAGTCTGGTGAGTCCAAAGATCTGATTGAAGGCAATGGCATAAACCAAGAACAGAATGGCCCACGTAAAGATCAAAGAGAGCAGCGATGGGATACTTGCAGATGCAATTTTCAACAAGTGACTGAGTCTGTTACTCTGATGAATCAAGACAGTGAAGATACCAACCAAAAACAGCTTGTTAATGTTGGCAAATGACGTACTTCTGGAGACGAAGAAGGATGCAAGCGAGGTTCCAAAGGCACCCAAGAAGATGAACAGCTCATACACATGCCATCTCACTTTGAAGAAGGTATTTGGTCCAATTGCAATCAGTCTCATCATGATAGTCACCAAGAATACGGTAGAAGATGTGATGAACACCGAGTATCTGAAGTTGTCCAACTTATCATCCGCTGGATACTTTTCAAGCAAGATGGCCAACACATGGACCCACAGCACAACTTGTGACATGATCCTCTGCCACTTTGGAGGCTCAACAGAGTAAGAATAACAGAACTGGCGGAACTTGTTCAAATTTCTGTGATTTGGTCTCTTTCTTGGGCGGATCTGACTCAAAAGCTTCTTCACTTCATTCCAAGATGTCTGTTGCACAGTGAGGAAAGCACTTCCAGTGATACGTGAGTAGTTTGTGATGATCACAGAGACGAAGAGCGTCAACACAAAGATGATGGCAACGAAAATGAACAACACAACAAAGATTGCATTAGCCGGAGTTGCATAATAGCTCTGTGGAGTTCCAACACCAGTGCTGTTGACAAGGTTCTCCAAAAGGTCAGTCCATCCCTCAAGTGAGATGATCTCGAAGAGCGTTAGCAACGAAGATGCGTAATGGTTGAACTCCAACTGTGGCTCGATGTATGCACGAGGCATCAGGATGTCCCATTGGAAAACTTCCGACTGGAACTCACTTATACAAGCAGTAAGTCCCAAGTCTCCATCATTGCAAGCGCCCAATCTTCCGGAGAACAAATTCAATCCCCAGGCGGCGAATGGTAGAAGGATCAAGAAGGACAAGAAGGTAGCACCCACAATCTTCCAAACACCAGCAATAATGACTTTGTGGAAAATATCCTTGGATGTCTCACTGATAGTCAAGATTCTCAAAGCTCTCAAAGCCTTAAGTCCCCTGACAATTCTGGAAAGACTTTCATTGGCTTTCAAAATGGCAATAATGTTCACTGTAATGGATATCAAAACGATATTGTCAATCAAGTTCCACGTATTTCTGAAGTATGCATTAGGTGTAAACCAGACACCATCAGCAATGATCTTGATAACGAACTCTGCTAAGAAAAGAATTCCAAAAGCCAGCTCGGTCTTCAAAGTCCAGTTCCAGATCTCATCATCATGGCTCTGGGACACTCTGTAAAGAGGCGTACTGTAGCATGCAACAACCACAAGTGAGAGGGTTCCTGCTGCAACGAGGAACAAGAAGATACCATTGGCAATCACGTTGGGTTCAACCCCATCGTATCTTCTTCCATGAGACGGTTTCGTGATCTTCTGGCACAACTTTCTCAAAGGCTGATTTGGACGAAGGAAGAAAAGCGATGTGTTGAAGTCAGGGTTCTCTTTCAAAAACTTCTTCTTCTCCTCCACAGACTTTTCGGTCTCAATCTGGAAGGCCTCAGCCAGGGAAGCATAGTTGTTGTCAGATGAGAAGTACTTGGTCCTCTTAAAGAATGGATTCTGGTGGGTACCATATGCACCCCAGATGAAATAGTGTCTGAATCTCTTCAAAATGGTCAAGTTCAAGATATCGTCCATAAACTTGCCGTACTTGCGTCCAATCCACGAACGTGATACTTTCTTCTTTCTGGCTGCACGATCTGGATCGTCATGAGGATTGAGACTGACTTCGTGGCTGACTTCATCCTTCAAGAATGCCTGAACAGCAGCACCATTGAGCAAGAGCTTCTCAATCTCACGCTGTCTCTGATCATCATTGTTGGAACCAAAGATTCTTGCACGAATATCACGCAGCACGGTTCCCTCAGAAAGAGTCTTCAACTTGCTTGGGAAATCAACAAGAATGAACTTCTTGACTTGTGCCTTTCTCTTCAAACTTTCTGAAACTTGCAAACTGTCACCAATAATGGCAATGAAAATGTTCAAGATGATGGAGTTGGATAAGACGAACCAGAGAATGAAGAAGATAGCGCCAAAGAGAGCATATGATTTGTTTGGTGCAGCAGCCTGGACACCATACATAATGTCAGACCAGTTCTCAGTAGTGGTAATCACAAACAGACCCAAGAAGGTGTTCGCCAAGGTGTTCAATGGAAATTGATAATTTTCAACATCATCCGGAGCGATGACACCTTCAAAGTATCTGGACATAATGATGCTGACAAGGAAGAGAGCCAAGAAGTAGAAGAAAGAAAGGTTGATGATAACACTGATGTTTCTCCAAACTTTGTGCCACAACCTTCTCACAAACCCAACCATGATGACACATCTGTAGAACCTCATCAGTTGAAATACTCTCATCCATTCGTAAGTACGCCCAAGCTTGTCGTGAACTGGTGGGATGGCCATGATACACGTAATCAAGACAAGTAGAAGATCAACTCTGTTTCTGCTGACTGTGGTAAACTTCTTCAAGTTCGGATAGTAAGCTGCGTATCTCCAAATAATCTCAAATAGAAAGACCCAACTCACGATACTTTGGGAATCAAAATCCCAATCATAATCGGCCTGATCAGAGGCTTTTGTTATTCTTGCTGCAAAAATAACTGCAATACCAGCCAATACATCAAACACTGGCTTGCCCATAAGATATAGTTTGGATATCCAGCTCTCTGGGAAGTCGAAGCTCATGTCAAAGTCCATAGTGAGCTTCTTTGACTTATTCTCCGCCTCATGTGTAGCTTTGAAAGAGTTGGCGATGACCGCAACGAGAAGATTGATCATCCATAAGTACAACACAAAGATTCCAAAGATGAAGAAGATACTGGCAGCCATTGTGTCTGTGTCCATTGTGTCGTACATGGTGTTACTGAATGTATTAGCACTCATCACAACAAAGGTCATCTGCATGGAACTCAAAATGTTGTCAAAACTGTACATGTTGTTCTCTGGATTCTCGAGCTCACGACATTCAGAGTTGACTGGACAGAGGAACCCCTTAGCATATGGACTGAACTCACCATTGGGAAGAATGAATGGTTTCCTTTCAAGTGACCCATCAGTTCCTTGTATGTAGAATCCACCACAGTGTTGTTCACTCTGGTATGTATCTGTTGGATCATCTGGATTGACCCAAACACAAAAACGTCTGAGAGAAGACTTGAAACTCTGAGTACCAATGATGGCAAACAATGCCCAGAAGTAGAGGATGAACAAGACGACATCAATTAATTGTGGAGCTCCATTCTTTATACTCTTCAAGATCAGTGAGATACCTTCTGTGACATTGACAAGTCTCATGATTCTCAAGCACTCCAATGCTCTGAAGATGGCAATGTGCTCGATGGCATTTCTTCTCTTGATAGTCATGAACAAATCAATCCAGAAGCAGAATGTTGAAACAAAATCCACTCTGTTCCAACTATGTCTCAAATAAGCTCTGTGGAACGATGCCCCCGAGGTTGCATTGTACTCTTTCAACGTCATCGAATGTTTGAACTTATTCTTCTGATCCAACTTCTTGGTGCCGTTGTCTGCACCACCAAGGAAGAAATCTTTCAAATCATGTAGGAAGAAACGTGACATCAATGGGGTATATTCCATATCCATGGCGTTGAACATCTGTGAATCGTCCCAAAGACCCCAGGCAATACACTTGGCCAAGATCTCAACGGTGTACAGGACGTTGATTGCAACGAGAACCCAATCGGCCCAATCGGTACCATGCTCGATGTATCCATGTGCAACTGAAGGATGCCATTGACGGTAAGAAAGAAGTATGGTCTGTGCTAAGAGCAAGGTCCTTGTGATGTATGTGTATAAGGGTCTGTTGACCTGTTCGGACACCTTCATTCTGAAATCACTGTATGGTGGGAAGATCTTCAGGGAGTGTCCATACAGGATGATTGGCTCATCAGAAGTTTCAACAGACATATTTGTGTTGATTGGCGACACCTCAGGAAGTTCATAGTGAGGGAATGCCTCTTCATCATAAGCGTTGATCCTTGGAGATCGATCGTGCCTCATTTTTTGCACCTTGGTGGTGAATTGTCGAAACACTCCCTCAACGGTATCAGGCACCGCACCTGGTCTCGGTGAGTGTGGCTGGAGATGACTTGTCTGTCTTGATATATCGATATTAACTGTTGATTGACCAACATTGGACTTCATGTCCTGCAGTTCGTAAGATCCCCTAGACTCCTCAAGACTTTGACGAGATGAATTAGCAGACCGTGACATCATGCTTGATCTTGGGTTCACTGAGAGCCAAACACCATCATTCGTCTTGCCATCACCGAGTGCACTCTTCAGATCGTTCTTCACTCCATCGATGTCGTTATCGGTAACCAAATTGCTCATGAAGGAGAGGTCTTCGTGTTCAGTGGCATTCTGCTCCGCGTCAGGGTCAAATATGTTCACTGATAGCGTCCGTATCGAGTTTGCAATGCGGTTTGGCGCTCTCCCACCGAATGAAGCTGACGGGGACGTGGACCTCTGCCTGGACCTTGATCGTGATCGCAGTGACGAGGTGTCGGCGCTGCGCTGTGTAGAGAGCCAGCTGTACCTGTCCGTGTTGGCTGATAGGTAGTCATTCCGCTGCATCTGGGCGCTTGTCCCCACGGCGGGTTCCTCGTTGCTGGGCGTGTGTGGCCGTGGCTCATCGTTGAGCTGGACACGCGGCACGGAGGTGATGATGCGTGGGAGTGGTGGCCGCTTCCTGTCGTTGGCGCCTGGCATCCCTGTGGAGTTGTGAGCTGTGAGCTGTGATGCGGGATCGGTGTCAGCGCCAGGTAACTCGTGGCTGATGGCTGATGACGCGTTGTTTTGCCGATGTGTGTGCTGGCGGGTGTGGCGATGGATGTGCTGGAGCGTGTTCCCACGTAGCCGCCGTGTTCTTTTGTGTTCAAATGGCCTTCAAATGGGTGTTGATGGGTGTTGATGTGGTGTAATTCAGGGAAGAGGCTAAGCCTGTAAAAGAGGCAGTGATCTGCACCCTGCCTATATAGTGTGGTGCACGGGTGTGCTGCAATTTTTTCTGATGCGGTAGGGCCACTCACAACACCAGCGTGGGATCAAAACCAAAATATCGGGGGAGGTCCGGGGATCTAGACCTTTCTCTAGTTCTCTGTCCCTGCGATTCCCACTTCAAACACTCATTCAATGAACCAGGTCTACTGGCCTGTGGACCTTCCCCTGAAGGATCCCGCACGTGATCACAAGAACAACGCACTGGTGCTGGGGCTACGGCTTGAGAGCGGTGCCAGTGTCGTGGTCAATGTTGTGCCATACGAAGAACAGGATGAGCTCCTCACACTTGGCGTGCTGCGTCAGAAAACTCGAAATCTCTTCACGTTAAGTGAGACAGGATCAGGTGTATCTATCATTGGGTACATTGGCACAAAGCCTCATCATCTCCTTGCCGAGACTTTCACTCATTTCTCTGTCCACAACGATACACTGCAGGCAGAATCGACAACTGTTGTACTCTTTGATCCTCCACGCCGTAACACAATGCAATTTTATTCTCTCACTCCTATCAACATCTTCCTCAAAGTCTCAGAAAGCAATAATGTCACTCCAATGTCAGACCTGGTCAAATTGCATGGTTCAAGGCATCACTTCACACCACAGGAGGAGAACTTCACGGACTCGATAGATGCACTAAACTTTTGCTGGCAAAAGAGAGAACATCTGCTCAGAGACATTCCACAAATGCCACAATCGTGGAATACTCTCTCACTTCTTTCAAATATGAGCACACGGATTGACAAGTTCACAGTCACAATATTCCAACTCTATGCATCACACTTCCTCAAACCGGCAACAACAGCCACGCTATACGCCACCATTGCAGCACGACATGTCTGTCTCATGATGATCACGCTTCTCAATTCAAGACTCACAGATGTGTTCCCAAGTCTTGTTGAGTTATCTGCCACTGCTCAACAGATTGATCTCAGATTACAACAATTCTGCTATTTCCCCATTCAGTACGTGAGGACAACAAGACTCGCTGAACTTGACCGAAAGGGAACAGTGATGGATCCAAAGCAACAGTACCCGGAGTACATCAGGTTTTACAACACTATGTGGCTCATTGTTAATGACTTGACCATAGGTCTTATGATCAGAAGTCTGCTATTTGAGAATCAGACCAAGATTGCAGTGTTCTTTGACCAATATGTGGTAAAGAGAGTCTTGTATGATGACTTGAACAACATCTCTGTATGGCTTATGAACTCACCTGCTGGTATCAAACTTAACAACGAACTGTCTGTGTTCTTGAGTGACTTGTTCCGATGGATCTTGGAGTTTTGGAAGACATTTTGGATCAATCCTATCCAGGATCACTATGAACTCATTGTACGAATCATTGGATTGAGTTCAGTGTTTGGCGCCACATTCTCAATTGCATTGTTTTCTGATTTTCTTTCCATCATCACGTTCCATATCTATTGTTTCTATGTTGCATCTGCAAGGATCTATAACTTCCAACTTGATGTGTTGATGAGTCTATGGCAACTGTTTTGTGGCAAAAAGAGGAACGTCTTGAGAAACAGAGTGGACTCCAATGATTATGAACTTGATCAACTTCTCTTGGGAACATTATTGTTCACAGTGAACATGTTCTTGTTACCCACAGTGCTTGCCTTCTATGTGATGTTCTCAATAACAGAGCTTATAATCATGGTCATCACCGGAAGTATGGAGGTGGTTATGACTCTTTTGAACCACTTCCCATTGTTTGTGCTACTTCTGAGAGTGAAGAACTACAAGAGAATCCCCGGTGGAATCATATTAAGTTATCATAATGGTGTCATAAGGGTTCATATCAAGCCATTGGGGGTTGCTGAAATGTTTGCACCATTCAATAACGTTATGCAACAAACGAGGTCATCATATCTATCAACGGAATCAATCAAGAAAATCCTCACGGGACATACTTTGAGGATCCAAAGAAACAGGTTATACAGACTTTTATACTCTGCATTGCCACCAACGAGGATGGCCACATCTCAACTCTTATCAGAGATCCAAAAGACTCTGTGATGATGATGGAAATGTTAATGAAATGACACAATGAACTCCATCCAGTGTAGCTCACCATCACTTGTCAAATATCACACCATTGAGGCTCTTCAGTTTGGAAATGGAATTCATCAAAGTCATAGTTATAGGCGTGTAACCAAAGCACCATGTCTTCAATCTTCGGATCATCGAATTCTCCCTCTCCACAAACAGGGCATAGTGTCTCTTCGTTCTTCAATTCCTTTATCCTTTCTCTAGCTTCTTCTGCCAATCTCTCAAACTGTTCTGACGTTACTCTGTCAGAGTTTGTCATTTCATGACGAACGGATGATGCTTGTGGTCCATACAATGGGTCATTGACAATTGGGTGCTTCAAGTAGTTCAAATGGATTCTGATCTGATGCGTTCTCCCGGTCGATGGCTTGCACAGCACAATTGATTCATCAAGTTCTTCGTTGTACTTTAGTCTCTTGAATTCGGTTTTGGCCTCCTTACGCTCCTTGACACCATTCTTGAATCCCAACTTGGTGTCAATGTTGCCCACTGGTTCTTCACAGGTGATTGAATCTATGAACTTCCCCACAGTTCGAGCCAAGTATCGTTTCTCCACTCCTCGGCTCATAATTTGCTTTTGAATAGAACTGGCACGTTTTGCTGTCTTTCCCAGAACTAAGACACCCGATGTCAGCTTGTCTAGACGATAACATGGGTATACATCCTTCACTCCAAGCTGGATCTTGAGCAGCTCTGTGAGTGTGTTGTAGAAATATCGACCTGTAGGGTGCACTGGGATGCTTGAAGGTTTGTTCACCACCACCATTGAGTCATCTTCGTATACGATGGGTATCTTGTCTTGATGTACGACGAGTGGTTCATGCTTGTGCATCGTCATCTTGAAGACGTCTTTGTTCTGGAGTTTGAGTTCTAGGAGGTCATCACCAACGATTGGCTCGTCATTGCGGAGTATTTGGATTCTTCTCTGCTCAATCTCATCTAGCTGTAGCCATTGAGTTAGTAGCTGTTGGGTAAAGTACCATATATCGCTTGATAAAAACTTACGTAGAACTGCTTTGGTCGTGATCTGAACTCATCGAGCAGCACATCGAGGATGGTTCTGTTGAGCCAGCGGCCCTTCACGAAGGTCGTGTTCGTGTTCCAGTACGGGAGTACCTTCCTGAGAGCGTTCTTGACGGCATACTGGGGCATGTCCTCCATCAGCCTGTGGAGATCACCAACGCAGAGAACATTCTGGAAGAGCATTCTGTGGAAGACCCATGACGCGGTGTGGAGGAGAGGAGGAAGCACCACAGGCTCACGGAGATTCGCGGCAAATTCGCGGAGCTGGCCAAAGTGCCAAAGTTCAAGCTCCCAGCTTCAGCCCTCTACCAACCAGGCACGAGTTCGGCGTTGAATGGAGAGATTTGCTGCAGTTGCTGAGGGTCATGACACAACTCCTGAAACACGGCAGCCGATTGGCCCACACACCGCCAACAACGAACAAGCGACCTGCGCTGTGTTCCTGATTTCCCCGTGATTTGTGCGCACGCTGGCTGGTCGCACCACTTGCAAAAGTCTGGTGATTTTTGGAAAATCCACGGTACGCGCACGACCCTGGGCTGGAAGTACACATGTTTTGGAGGGAAGTATAAGGAAAATGTCAGATTTGGGATATAAAATGCATACCATTGGATAGCTGCTAGTTAGGGCTATCTCATGGTTCTTTCAGAATTCTGAGGATCCGAGTTGGAGTGGCACTTTGAGCGTCGCTGCAAATGTGGCACCACAGACAACTGTCACCCCACTCTGACCCACACGGAGGCTCCACCGGCCACAGAAAAGACCAGACGGCCAAACTCGGAGGGAACAAGGTGGAATATTCTCTGTTGACTATCTCACAGGTATAAAGCAGGCGGGTCTCCCACTTCATCCTCCCCCTCACCAACACCTTCTCTATCATCATCACCAACAGCCTTCACAAGCTTACACAACACTCTCACACTTACTACTACAATGTTCAGAACCCAGATTGCCAGATCCGCCGCCACTGCTGTGCACGCTGCCCACATTGCTCCAAAGCAAGTCAGAGTCTCTGTCAACACATCCTACATCTTGTCCATGGCCAAGCTCTACGCTAGAAAGGTCCCAGTTGTCTTCCAGTGGGGATTCCTTCTCGGTGGAATGCTTTACTCTTCAGTTGCCATCCAGCACGGTATCTGTGCCCTTGGTCTTGATGGTTTCGCTCCATACAAGGCTCGCAGCATTGTTTGAATCACCCTCGACATGAGTTCTCTTCAACATTCACTCTGCATTTGACGATATAGACATGGCTTTTATGAAATTATTTGGTTTGGCGCTGCTCTTTTAATGACCCCCCACATGAGATATCTGGTATCAACATTCCTCTTTGAGATATTCAATTCAAGATTGGTAAATACATATTCAATTTCTCTCGCTCTTTGATAATCATTTGCAATCTGTAGACCACATTAAAAAAAGGAAAACGGTGTTGTTCTTTGCCCCAGTTGCAGCCATCGATCTCAAAATCTGGGGTCGTGCAAGTTTTTGCGCAAATTTCGCTAAATTTGGTAACTTGTTCTTCGCCCTATCCGAATACGGCAGTGTATCGCGCAACTTTGGCGAAAACAGCCGACAGCCCGATCGCGAGAAGGCGGAGACAAGTTGTGATCAGTTGTTCCTTTGAACCCGCAACCACAACAACAACGTCAACAGCTACAACCAGCAACGGATCACCGATTGAAGAGATCTAAGGTCACATCATACTTCTTCAGTGCACGCCACGTCCAAATCTGCCCTCAGGAACGCGTCCAGGCTACTTGACCACGAAGCCGCCAGCTCTCCACAACCCGGAGCACCCCCTATACACCCGCCCACGATCCAGCTCACCAGATCATGGCTGAACCAACCACACCGTTCCTTACAAAGGCTCTTTTCGAGTACAAGTCAGACTACGAAGATGATTTGAGCTTCCCAGTGGGCCAGATCGTCGAAGTCACCGCCATTGAGGACGATGAATGGTACTCTGGAAAGTACACCGACGCCAGCGGCAACACACAAACGGGTATGTTCCCAAAGAACTTTGTGAGTGCGCCAATTGAATCTCAGGAAGCACCTGCCCCACAATCAGTACCAGCACCAATTGCTCCCTCTGTGCCGGAACCAGAGTCAGAGGAAGAAGTGGAAGAAGAGGAGACCGAAGAGCCTGAGGCTGTACCTGCCCCTATCGCTGCACCAGAAGCCGAAGTGGAGTCAGAGAAGGAGGAAGAGCCAACAGAGGCTCCAGAACCAGAACAGGCCCCAGTATCTCCCGTTTTACGCAAAACATCCACGTTTGGTACAACATCTTCAATCCCACTGCCAACCTCCAAAGTTGCTGAGCGTTCCCAGGTCGATAAGTCATACCAAGGAATCAAGTCCTCATATATGCCACCACCTCTTGGCAAATCCAAAACTTCCACATTCAACTCAGATAACCATCACTCATCATATGTCCCACCAATGTTTGGAAAGAAACCTACAGTGAAGGACCACTCTGCACCAGTGCCACCCCCAGTCAACATTGCACATGATGAACCAGATGAGGAGGAAGGTCCAAAGCTGAGTCTCAAAGAGAGAATCGGACTGTTACAGAAACAACAACAGGAGGAAGCTGAGAGACAAGCTGCATTGTTAAAACAAAAACAGGAGAAGAAGGCTGCAAAGAAGGTTCATGCCGCTCCTGCTGCTGTTGTTCCACCTCCAGTTCCAACTACAGAGGCTACTGAGACAAGTGAGGACGTTGAGGTCCCAGATGCCAGTGTGGAAGATCCAGAACTGAACGAGCGTGATGATACTTACTCTGATGATGAGGTCACACCAGAAGCTGCAGAGGCTGAAGTGGTTGAAGAACCAGTGACAAAGCCTGAAGAAGTTGAAGAAGGAAGTGCAGAACAGGATCAAGAAGGTGATGATGACGACGACGATGATGATGACGATGGGGAAGAGGAAGAAGATACCGAAGAGTCCAGACGTGCAGCTTTGAGAGCAAGAATGGCCAAACTCGCAGGTGCAGGAGGTATGTACGGTGGTGGTGGTTTCAATCCATTTGGAGGTATGCCTGGTGCCATGGCTCCTGCTCCAACTTCAACCAAGAAGAAGTCGAGTAAGAAGAAAGAAAAGAAAGTTGAGGAGGAGACCAACATTCCTTCTGCTCCAGTTCCAATGATGCCATTTGCAGCTGGAACTGCTCCACAACTCCCATTGGCATTGCAAAAGGGCCGCAAGAGTGGACAAGAGGAGATTGAAAAGGATGAAGAGAAAGATGTGGAAGAGGTCGAAGCACCAAAGGTACCAGAAGAGAAGATTGTGGAAAACACCCTTGAGTCCCAAGAACCTGTTGTTGAGACAAGCACTGGAGCTGAGACCGTGGAGGATGGATTTGAGTCAGCTGAAGAAGAAATTGCCCCAGTTGAAGATGATGAAGATGATTCTGCTACACTCGCTGAGAAGTTGGCAAATGTCAACCTTTCAGAAGTACCACGCCCAGTACAGTCAGAATCTGCAATTGAAGGTGATGATGAAAGAGGGAAGGACACATCTGATGACGATTACACCTTCTCTGATAGGGAACGTGAGAGAAAGGCCACGCTACTTCCAGACATCCCAACTCCAGTTCTTGATAGTCACATTGGTTCAGACTATAACACAGGGTATGAGTCTGATGATGATGCTGCTATTCAGCATGATACTGAGACGGAGACGTTGGAAGAGTCTACTAAGACACTTGACCCAGCGGCTGGTGCTCCACCAATTCCATCAATTCCACCAATTCCAACAGAGAGAGCTGCACCACCACTTCCACCTCATCCAATCCCGGAGGCTCCAACAATGGAAGATTCCATCAAGACTCCCTCAAAGCTGCCACCTCCACCACCTGTTCCACATGCTGCCCCGCCTCCTCCATCCGCCCCAGCTCCACCTTCCGTCCCTGCACCAAGTGTCTCAACACCATCCACCCCAGCACCACACATCCCACCTATCCCACAATCCACACCATCCTCACATGTGAGACCACCACCTCCTCCAATTCCTGAGACCAAGGCACCAGAATCACCATCACTTCCAACAATGGTTCCACCTCCACCACCAGTGATTCCACCAAATGCACCATACTCTCCAAGCTCAGAGACACCAACCATTAGACGTACATCCACTTTGGACTCCTTACGTTCTATTGGTTCTCAACAGGCATCACCATTGGACTTCTCACCAAGTTTACCACATGCAGCACCACCTGTGCCAACTAGTGTTGCTACACCTTCACCTGGCTTGAGAAAGGCTTCAACATTTGCCATGGAGTCAACACATAAACCTTCGGTCTCATCATCGCAAGGTGACACTTTGGAACTCTCGAGTGAATGGTGGTTACACACAAATGAATTACCACCATTTTATCAATCACGTGTTGGTAAGGATTTGATCTTCGAGGTTGATGAAAACACCTTGACCAAGAGAGGTGGTGTTCGTTTGGTTTTGAAGGATTATTACATCTTGCATCAGGACAACACACAGACTGTGCTCAATGTGTCTTATGATAGTAAGGATCCACAGGGCACAGTTGTTTGTAATCAAACAAGACGTGATGCTCCGGCACTTGCCAAGGCACAGTTGGATTCATATGCACGTTCATATGGTACGAAGGTTTTCACCATTGCCACTGGACTTGAGGGGAAGACAGTTAATGGACCATTGGTGCCATATATCCTCTCCCAAGTTCCTGGTGTGTTATCAAGTGTTGGCTTGAGAAGTTATGGAGCCACGATTTATTCCAATTCGAATAACACTGAGGTATACCAAGTCATTGATTTCAAACCAGGTGATGTGATTGCTATCAACAAGGCCAAGTTCACTGGACATAACAAACTTCGTCAAAAGATCCAATATGAGGTTGGTCATACCGGTGCACCATTTGCTGCCGTGATTACTGAGTTTGATTCTGAGAAGAAGAAGTTCAGGGTCGTTGAGAGTGATAGTCATGGGAAAGTGAGACATTCATCTTATAAGCCATCTGATATGAAGAGTGGTAAGATTAAGGTGTTTAGAGTTGTTGGGAGGGATTTCGTCCAGTGGTGATGAGTGCGCTTTGTTTCCTTTTATCTATGATCAATTATGTGAGATGTGTGGTGTAGCATAACTTCGTTAATATTTTATTCAATCCACAATCATATATAAGAGGAAAACATCAAGCCAGACCTCTAATACTTTGAATCACAGGCTCATCAAACAGGATCTCGTACTCATTCTGTAACAACAACTCACAATACTCCATTCCAATTTTTTGCACTTGTTTCTGCAATCCACCAGCTCTAAACTCAACATCCGATAACAAATCACTTATTCTCTTGAATATATTCATCATCTTTGCAGCCAAATCCCAAACTTCACTAAAATGATCCAATATCTCCACACATAGATTCACTTCCGCACGAGCTTCAACCAAATTGGAAGATTCATGGTTCACACAATAGACGATTGTGCTGCAATGTGTCATGATACGACCACATTGGAACCATTGCATTGGTAATTGATGGATCGTATGCAAGTTGTAGATGAATGTAATGCATTGCATTGCGGATCTGCTCAAGAGTGATAATGTCTCCTTGGAAGGTTTTGGGATAAGGAACGATGGACGGTATAATAGTGATAAGAGATGGTAGTAAACAGAAGATACCCACGATGTGGTACATGTGACATGATGGACTTTGCGATCTGCAAAAGTGACCAGAGTAGTAGCGTTATACCATGCTTCAATCTCCATACGAAGTTCTTGGATAACCATCTGTTTAAACTCCATGGATTTCTTCGATTTTAACAGTGCAGGTGAATGGACTCTTTCCATGATTTGACCCTCCACTCTGCGTAAACGACAAACGGCATTGAACATCTTGATCAAGGATGGGTCTTCACCGGGGAAAAGTTGTACTTCGGGGATATCGATATCTGAATCATGTAATGAACATGGTCTTCCATACGTCGAGGAGACGATACGATCAAAATTGTAACAACTCCAGAATAGACGATGTCTATCTTCTTCATCTTCAGGTGATAACGCACGTCTTTTCCAATGTGGTCCCACTCTGTTCAGTCCAAGACCTAGTACCATTCGAGTGATCATACCACACACATACCATGAGGCATCTCCATACTTGTCCCATAGTGTGTATAGTCCGTAGTAAAGCAGTTTCTTCAAACTATCTGCACTCTCATTGCGTAGGTACTCGGAGACATCAACAAGTGCACGACGTCTTAGATCCTCGGTCAATTTGCCATCATCTGGGACTTTATGCACTTTTGATAGGGACAAGTATCCCATGAACACCACGATGTTAACCTCATAATTGGACCCATCATGGAATGCATTTGCAAGTGGGTTGTACTGTTCACAGAATCTTTTATGGTTCAAGAACGGGTACGTCTTCCCATGATCGTCAAAGAACCTATCAACACAATGTGACAACAGATCAGCTTGGAGTAGTGGGGCATGTGGTGGAGATGATGGTAATGGTGACTCGTACTCCTGTGGTGCCCTTACTAGTGCTGAGATCAGAGTGTGTTGCAAGTGGGCAGCCGGTAGGGGTTTAGTTCTGTCCTGTGAGACTAATTGTTGTTGAAGTTGATGCTGTGGACGTGTTGGATGTGGGACACGCACAGCCAGGGAGTTCAGTGGTGGCAACGAGGGTCTCTGCTGGTCAAAAGTGGAGAAGGCTGGGACGTGTCTCGAGGGGGTGTGCAGCGCTGTGAGCTGTGACACCGAGGGGAGTTGTTGTTGCACTGGCTGTTGCTGATGTTGCTGGTAATCGTGTTGATGTCCAGGTTGGTATTCAGTAGCAGCAACAGCTTCGTTCTCGGCCCTGAGGATGTCTGCCTTGCTCCTTCTCGGTGCTCTAGGTACGTACTCGCACGTCTCGTGGGACTTTGTGCAGTTCTGGCAGCGGGGCCTTGTACGGGAGCACTTCTTCTTGAGCCGGCGACAGCGTCTGCACGAGTAGGAGTGCTTCTGTTGATGTTCGTCACTTTCGCTGTGTTCGTCAACCTCGTCGTGTTCGTGTGGTTGTTGCATTGTGGTTGTTGTTGTTGTTGTTGTTGAAGTTGTTGGTAGTAAAGAGAAGAGGAGAAGTCAGAGGAAGAGCAGGCCGCAGCTCATTTATCCGGCCCACGCACAGTAGGAGGTATTCAATCAACCAGTGGGAAGAGGGAATAAAAGATAAAAGATAAAAGATGAAAGATGAAAGATGAAAGATGAAAGATGAAAGATGAAGAAGAGAAGAAGAAGAAAAGAAGAAGAAAAGAAGAAGAAACGGGAAAAAAGTCCCAAGCCCCGGCAGAAGCACCGACGTAAAGGGCGCCCAGAGCCGCTCCCTGCCCGCTCAGCTTTCTCTTCTTGAAGCAGGTGCAACTTCCGCCAGTTTGCGCGTCCGCGTCGGCCTTTGTCGGCCTCCCTTTGATTTAAGTGTTCTTTTGGCTTTAAATACTGGGGATTTGCTGGAATTATGGTGTTTATTTGGTGTCTTGTTATTGTTTATTGCTCACTAATTACTTGGTTACCTGGTTACTAGTTAGCATGGGTGTATCTATGGAATACTAAGACCAAAGAGGAGAGTGAACACTGCATACGACGTATTTGTCATACTTCCCGGATCCCCGGTACGCATGCTCTCCTCCCCACCGATTAAACCCGCTTATCTACCTCTCCCCTTACTTAAATGAATTGATAGTACGTCTAGAGATAATTATAACAAAAGCACCAGCCATCAATGTCCAAATCCCTCCAAATAAGCGCCAATTGGTTGTAAAAGGTGGAAAGCGCAGAGGTAAAAATCACTAGGGAACCACAGGCGGCCGGCGCATCGGACTTATCCGTCTCGACCGTTAAGAAGGCGGAGTGACGGAGTTCCGTTATCGGTTGTATCTTGGTCTTCTTGGTGATTGGGTGGGGTTTCACTCTTTATAAACGTCGACATGTTCACACTCCTGCCTACTCAAGTCTCAAGAGGTCATAGAGAGGTGGTTGTATAGGCCAGTGGGACAGCAAGAGGACTTAGCTCCCGTCTTTATAACCAGGGGCACTATTTCCGACAGTTCCGACTACAGCAGTACCCAAAGTTCAAGTTCTATTTCATTCAATTCAATCATCACAACAGAGATGCATTCTTCATCAACCTCCGTATCTTAAACTCATCAACCGTATCCTCAACACTAATCATCTCAAACTGTGTATCATCCTTCCCCACGACCCCCTGTCCCTTCAAGAAGTTCCAATACACATCATAGACTAACACCTCTTGTAACCCATCATACTTCCTCTTTGTCGCTTTGGTCTCCATGTTCAATTGATCCAATGCATCCTCTGTAGTAAACCTTGAGATGAGTGGTTCCATGATGTTGCAAATGACATCTTCTCTATGGAAATACAGAGAGTAGTGAATCTCATCAGAGAACTCATCTCTCTCCTCTTTAAACTTCTTCTGGGTCTGTTGATCCACGTGACAGTTGGCCATAACCACTGCGGGCCAAAAGGGATAAACATCATACTTGGCCTCAACAACGTCTCCTGGCTTGAACTTATACTCAACATCACTCTGTCTCTTGCTCCTCCTCAATTTTGTGCCTTGATGATCCAACCAACAGCCGCTATTGTGTGTGGGCGCCTCCGCCAGGTCACGTGACACTACTCTGTAATGCGCCTGAGGAGATCTGTCTACTTTTATTGGCTTTTATTTCTGAATGAGCACCAGTCATTGTATGAAGTGGTTGTTGTAGCTATATACATGAAGTGCCAAATGCTTGACAGCTTTCCAAATCGACATGTTCCCGGTGGATGGTATTACTCACCGTCCAATGGGAGGCCGTTATCCGTCAGTATCTTCTTCTCCTTCTCCAAAGTTCTGATATATGCAGGTCTAGCCTTCATCTCTTCGTTCCACTTGTACAACAGGGGATACCTCTCCCCTGTAATGTCGTCCTTCAGCACTTCATAATTGAGGGAGAACTCAATGTGCCATTGCAGCATAATATCTGCACTGGAGAGCTTGTCACCCACGAAGAACAATGGCTTGTTTTGATCACGCTTAGCCAATTCACCTTCCAAGAAGTCCAATGTAGCCTTCGTCTCAGGGATAAGTGCGAGCGTGATGATCTTGGATCCAATACCATTGACAAGTGGTCTAGCGAACCAGGGAGAGATCTTTCCCGCTAACGTCAGGACAATTGTGAATGTAAGTGGTGGTTGTAATGTAGCCTCTGCCATCTGAACGTAATAATCAATATCATCTTCATCATCTTCATTCTCTGGTGCTAGCACCTTGTTAATGTCATAATGTTTGGTCAAGTAGTTCGTGATATGTCCTGACTCTGCCAAAACTTTGTGCTTGTTGTTGGTGTTCACCTCCACAATTGGCGCTTTGCCCAATGGGAACACCTTCTTCAAATCCTCTGGAGCACGGACACCATTAACACGGAAGTATTTGACGAGTTTATAGTCGACACCAAGCTCTTCAAGTTGCCATAATGTACGAGTGGCCCTGGAGTGGCTCAGCCTGGCATTAAAGCGTTAGATTGTTGTTGTTCTCGTGGATGCATCCAGGTGTAGGTACTCACCAATAAAACGTGATCTCTGGGGTAGTTTCTGACATAGTGGAGTACTATTGAGTCACACTAGATTATAAGTGGGTCGTGACTTGAAGTGAAGTCATGCTATTGCTAGTGTTGATTGGAGTCTGGACTCTGGAGATGCGAAGGAGACACACTCTATATATGACAACTCAGTCATGGCTGCAAGTTGAAACACCCATCCCCCGACTTAGAAAGCGAGCACTCTGATAGGCAGAATCAGCCAAAGATCACCACATCTGAGCTATTTCGTCTTATTATTCAATGCTCATCCAACTGTACTTTGTTTACGGGCCTTTGCTCCGTGTAACGCCGTTCATCTGTATGTGACGCAATCTGGGGATCGGAGCCGTGCTATTATTACACCCACATAAGGGCGCCAGTGGAGCTAGCATCTAGCGTGGGGGGGTTTGAGTCGGGATTGAGTCGGGATTGAGTCGGGATTGAGTCTTGTGGGAGATGACTTGTAGGAACTAAAGGGAAGGGTTCGTCTCTCGGTTGGGGGACGCATTGAGTAAATACAGAGTGGAAAGTAGAGAAGAAACGGCTAAATGGAGAGGGAACAGCACTCAACGTGTGTTGCCCGCTAAAGAACGAAACCCCGAAACCCCGAAAGCTGGAGACACAGTTCAGAGTCCACATTACGCTATTCCAGGACCTCTTATCCATATACCGTCTTTAATCTTCCAAAATTGGTGCTTTTAGCATGCATATTTGTGTTGCACGATGTTTCGAAAAGTTCAATCTACCTTGGTAAATATCTTTGAATGGGCTCTGCTCATCATGTGTGTATAGGAAAGATGATATCACCAAGCACTCTCCATTGGGATACCCTTCTCTGTCAACATCTTCTTCTCCTTCTCCAGAGTTCTAACATATGCAGGTCTTGCCTTCATCTCTTCGTTCCATTTGTGCAAGAGTGGGTACTTTTCCACTGTGTTAGTGCTCTTAAGCACGTAGTAGTTGAGGAAAAACTCAATGTGCCATTGCAGCATGATATCTGCACTGGAGAGCTTGTCACCAACGAAGAACAATGGCTTGCTCGAGTCACGCTTCGACAATTCACTCTCCAAATAGTCCAGTGCAGCCGTCATCTCTGGCATTAGTGCCAATGTGATGATTTGGGATCCAATACCACTAACGAGTGGTCTTGCAAACCATGGAGACATCTTTCCAGCTAATGTCAAGATGATAATGAATGAACCTGGTGGTTGAAGCGTGGCCTCTGCCATCTGCACATAGTAATCAATGGACTCTTCATCATCCTCAGTCTCTGGTGCTAGCACTTTGTTTGCATCATAGTGCTTGGTCAAGTAGTTTGTGATATGACCGGACTCTGCCAAAATTTTGTGCTTGCCCTTAGTGTCCACCTCGAGGATTGGAGACTTACCTAGGGGGAACACTTGCTTCAAGTCATCAGGGGCACGAATACCATTGACACGGTAGTGCTCGACTAGTTTGTAGTCAACACCGAGCTCTTCAAGCTGCCATAGTGTACGAGTGGCTCTGGAGTGACTTAGCCTGGGGTAAATTTCTTGTTAGCTTCTTGCTGTCAGGGGATGCTCAGGGCAAATTTGACGAGTTACTCACCAATGGAATGTAAGTTCTGGGGTGGTTTCTGGCATAATTGTACTTGTAGAATGTGATGTGGATCTAGAGAGTACTGTTATCTGGTTGCCAGAGGTGATTGTTGTTCCAAAGAAGAGCAAGAGACTCGTTTATAAGTGATGTTGCAGTTACGGCCGAAGCCCCGATCTCCTCCGCTGAAGCCTGTGCGGTCTCCGCGGTGTGGGCCAAACGAGCTCTGTGATAGGCAGGTGGGCAGCAACGGGCGAGGATCACCAGATCTCCTGATCGTGCACTTTTGGTGATGTCAACGGACAGCTGCGTCTCTGGTTTATTGATCAGTCCACGATGAGTTCAAAGTTCCAGTTCTTTGGGCGTGCACGTGACAGGCGATGTTGCCAGGGGAATTTGACAGTCCTCGTGCCCGCGGTGGTGCGGTGAGATCTGAATCGTCAACGCATCTGCTCATCTCATCGCCTTGATCAATCAATGATAATCGACAGCAGCAACAATCACACTTCATGACACCCAAAATCACCCTTCATTGGTACGTTATCACATTTTGATGGCATCTTTGCAGACCTCTTCACATCACAAGATCCACACTAACGCCAACTCTCTAGGGTCAACATCTCTCGAGCAACACGCATCCTATGGCTCCTCGAAGAACTCAACCTTGAATACAAAGTGATCAAATACTCCAGGCTACCCAATCTACGAGCTCCTAAGTCACCACACCCACTGGGGAAGTTCCCAGTGGTAGAATTTGAAGATGATGATGATGGACAAGTCAAGATCCTCGCCGAAAGTGGACATATAATGAACTACCTCATCAAGAACTTTGATCCCAAGGGCACATTACAGCCCATAGATGAGGATGATGAAGATGATATCCAGTATTATGTACACATGTGTGAAGCCACATTGATGCCCCCGTTCATGATTGACTTTATCTTGAAGATAGCTGGAGAGAAAGTTGCACCATGGCCAATAGCACCACTCATCAGGATGATAAGAAATCGACTGTTGGACGCAGCTGTGGCCCCTGAGCTCGGTTGTATATTACAATATCTTGATTCACAACTACAAACGGGCAAATCAGAGTTCAATGAGCTATATTTCGTTGGGGGTAAGTTGTCAGCAGCAGATGTTGCACTACAGTGGCATGTTAAGATCTTGTTTGAATCTGAGGCACTGGAAACATATGTGAATGAGGAGAAGTATCCTACTCTTCATAGATGGTTGATGCAGATGCAAAAGAGGCCTGCATACAAGAGGGTTGAGGATCTGGAAAAGAGCTACTATGAAGAAATGGGCATTTAATGAGTGCGCATACGTGGATTTAGTGTCAACGCATCGAGTCGTCTCGTATCAAGGAGTGGTAACAAACTCAAATTGATGTAGTGTAGTAGAACCAGGTACTTCTGCCACTCGGCTTTGGAATGAGCATTTTATACCAGTATGTTGTGTAACAACAACATGACATGAGGATAGCATCAACACTCTTGTTGACGACTAATCTTCTGACCAAGTCCTGGCTTTCTGGAGGCATTGTACTCCCACAAAGACTCCAGATGTTCCACATTCGCGCTCATCGTGTAAAAAATGTTCACTTTCATGGATATCAGTTTTCATATCTCCAGTAGCTTGGTGTAGCGTAGCATACCACCACGATTTGTGTTGTCATACATGCGGGGCCCTCTGGCGGCGGCAGCGCCCCCACACAAATCTCTGGGATACCACACAAACAGCGGGACAACACCCAAGGCACGACAATAATGGCAGGCACGTGACACTCAGGTGTGGGGTATCCAGCCCTGGTGTGCGGGTGCTTGCAAAACGTAAACAAACCACGGGGCAGGATGGGTCCCTCAAGCCAAGTGACACAAAAACGATGGCTGGTGTCCAGGTGGCCACAGAACCCTAGGGCAGTCACCAGCGGATGGGAGAACCAGTGGCAGAGGTGAACGTTCTAAAAATAGAACACGAAGGGCCATGGGCCATCTCTCCAACCTTCATGATGGTGATGGGGACCACCATGTCTTCGCACTGGGGAGCGAGTGTGGGATAGAGCAGCGCTCAGAAGCTGCAAAGGGCACCATTATTCCTGAAATTTCAAGCTGATCATTTTGATACCCATATTTGGCACTGGACAATTTTTTCCCTGTGGTCAGCACTGTGGGCCTCGTGGTTGCTGGTTGGTGGGGTGTGGGGTGTGGAAAATGTGTTTCCGGAGGATGCGCGTCGAATCGGGGTCAACAACAAAACGGTGATTGTCAGCGCTATGGGCAGATATTGACCTCAAATAAAGTGTCACTATGTAGCCCTTGATTTTCTCTTCCTGATGGCACTCTTACACACCCGAAATTTGAAATTTTTCTTAGCAAAAAAAGTTGCTGAAGTTGGCGATCGATGGGGTTTTGATCACGAAGTTAAGGCACTCATAGCTCAGCATTGGATAGTCCACAAGCTCTCGTAAGTGCACTAGATGATTCTCCACACTCATTATAACCCATAGAGTGCTTCTCCCCAATACCAGCCTCCCGCTGGCCACCGTTGTGCGTTGTTTTTGTCTTGAGCGATGTCGGAGCAAAGGGGGTACCCTTTGAATTTTTCAGATTTTTGGCCTCCCGCGACCTCGCGCACAGTTTCGAGCTCCACACCTCTCGCCATACCCTGTCACCGGGGCAAATCACCGCACAAAATGACGATGAAGAAATTCAGATATCTCAACAACTACGGTGTTTGGGAGCTTCAGATTCAGGTTTCTCACAAATATCTAGGCTACCAAGAAACTGAACTACTTTTTGGGGTTTCAGGACGGACAGGTATATGTTGGATTTTGGTGAAAATATGGGTGCCCCCGACTGATCTGTTCAATATGGTCAGCCTCACTCCATTTTCTGGAAGATTACATCCAAATTTCTTTGTCAGCGCCATGTGCTGAATTCATCACTAAATGATCCACAAATTCAACTAATATCAAATCTGAGTATCAATTACCCTGATACAGAGCTCTAGGCTATTTTGAACCAACGGTTGTTGAGTTATGATAGTTTGAACTTGAGGAGTTGACACCGCTGGCTGTGGGGGAATGAGGAATGTATGAGGATGTAAAAGGCAGCAGTGCACCCACCGAGCTTCACAATCACACACACCCATTCAGTTTCTTATTGAGCTACAGTGCCCACAATGACAGGCAAAACATCGCCATTAGCAGCACCGTTCAGGCAATTTGGCCCAGCGCAGCCCATCAACCACTGGCGGACGTAGGGCATGTCCAACGCCATCAGAGCCAAACCGGAGTGGAAGCGCAAGTATAAGGACCTGAGCATCAATGAGAAGTGGAGGAAGGAGATCCATGAGCAGTTCAAAGGTGTCAAGCTCGTCCTGGCACACCGAGGGCACAGTTAATGAGGATATCGTCGCCACTGTGATCTATTACTTTGATGATGAGAACATAACGGAATCCAAACTGTCATTCCGCAGGGGTGTTGATGAGCCAGATTATGAGCAGAACGATGAGGTGGGTGTTAAGGAGGTTTACGGATTAGAGAATGAAGACGACCTGGTCCGCTTTTTGGGCTCAGTGACCTCTGAGACCAACAAGGTTGTTGCCTGGCCAAACTACTACGAGCATCACGTTGATTCCTTTGAGCTCGCTGACAAGACTAAGAGTGGACATCGTAAGATCCTATGTTTCTTCATCTGTGATCCATTCAACGAGGTTCAACTTGCAACGGATACAGTTATTCCGCAGAGAAAAGATTGGCGGGAGGATTACAGCATCGGCCTTAGTGAAGAGGAGAAGCTTGAAGTTCAAAAAATCAGTGATAAGTTGCCAATGACCTTGGATGAAGCGTTTGAGAAAAGAGAGGAGTTGATGGCTGATAGAACGCACTTTGTGAAAGATTGTGATGAGTACGGAAGCATCTTTTACCCTTGTGAACATTGAGAGTTGTTTCTATTTAGCCTGATAAAATGAAATTAAAATTATGCATCGTCAATTGATAGTTGAAATCTATACGCCAACGTCGGCGACATGCTCTATAAAGTCGAGTTCCATAGTCACACAGTCCGCCCTGTAGTCCAGTCTCATCTTTGGAACGTTGCTTCTCTGGATTCCAAAATCGTCTCTTTCCTTCTCACCAGTCTCTGTATACTCCATTCCAATCCAATGGCTCTTCAAATGCCCATTGAAACCTGAGATCATCACACTGTTTCTTGCCATCTCACAAAGATCCACACTGCCCAATTTGTGGATGGACCCAGCCACAGAGTACTCCTCGATCAACGGTTCTCTCGTCAACGATGCAAACAGCGGTTTGGCAGTGGATAAAGATACTCTCATTCCAATCTTGAAGAACTCAATCCCGGGATTCCCCACATATCTCATGAATCTCTCGTCATCGTTCCGCAATTGCACAGTCTTGTTCCAAGTCAATGGACTCATCGTGATTCCAATCTGCTTGAGGTAGTACAAGTACTGTAATACCGAGTGTGAGTAGAGCTTCTCCCCGTTGATGATATCACGAGCCAATAGAAACGAAGTGGCCAATGACTCTGTAATGATTCCCAAACCTGGGGTGTCTGACACTGAGGCAGCATATGGTCTTAGCGTCAAAGTTGGTAACGATCTGGACTTTCTAAACGCGTTGAGTGTCGTGAGGGAGGCAAAGATGTAGTATGAGTAGTATGAGTATGGTGGGTTCTCCAATGATGTCCATTTGGCAGGGGAGTGCAACGTTGGGATGTCAAAGATTGTGCGTTCAGAACGTGAGTGGGCACCGGAGAGTAGAGATAACGATGAGATCTTGGTCATGAAGAAATGCAGATTCAAATCTGATTCTGGATTGATAGAGACTTCGAACAAGGGGCGGAACAGTAGATCAATGTACTCTTGGAAAGACTGTACTATGTTTGCCTTCCTTAGTTGGTTGTAGTTTCTTGGGATCCGGATAGACCACTTCACGTTGTGGCTGACAAGCTTGTTCTCCGTGATCCAAGATGCAACAGATGACCACTTGTTTGGCGCTTCAGCACGGTTCTTCTCCATGAAGTCCAATGTAAGTCCAAGCTCTGCGTATTGATACTTGGACTTCTCGTAATCAGATAGCACCTGCTTCAAGATCAATGCGAGGTACTCACCATTGATTGAGTTTTCCACCCTCAAGAAAGTCTTGTCAATCTTCATCAGAATATCGTCCTTGATGATCGAATCATACCTGGCGGAGTTCCCAAAGAGGTGATCACCATGGGCGGTACGATCAATGAGTCCAAATTCAAATAGATCATCAATGTTTAGTCTCTTCTCCTTGTCATCTGAGAAGTATGTGGCAAACAGTTGCTCCAAAGTCATGGAGACACCACTCTCTTCGTCTCGATACACGACTCGATGTGGTTCTTCTCTCAGCTTCAGATTGATCACATTGAGCAAATGTTTCCTTGTCATTGACATCTGAACATTGATGTTGTTATCAACCTTCCTCACATTGTAGAAATCCCTATGAGGGTTCAGCTTTGTAAGGTATGTCTCCTTATGCTCATTCAACAACATGTATGATTCGAACTTTGCCCTCAAGTAGTCCAATCTTCTGATTGTGAGCATTTTACCTGCCTGGTCCACACTTAGATCAACCACAAGTTTCAAATCTTCGAAGAACTCATGGAATGTGGGGAACTTGACATGTATGCCTTCAACTTCCATTGCACGTGGCCCATGTTTGACCTTGAGTGTGATGTCTAGTTTCTCACGAGCCATGTATGGGTCCAATATTGTCCTCTTATACTCCATGATGTCAAAATTCTCTCCAAAGTAGTGTGGAATGGCGGTCTCGTCGTAGTAATATTCCATTGTGCCGTACTCATCTTCATAGTGCCATCCCTTGGGCTGTGGGGGAGGGAAGCTGACCCACTCATCGGAGTTCAAAGGGTTGTCAATAGGTCGTTGGCTTGAGATCTGGATGTATCGATCCCTTGCATCTAATATCTCCACCACGCCTTTACAGAACTGCTGAATTCCAAACTCGTGCACCTCTGTCAATTGTTCGAACTTGCCAACGTCATCTCCATCCGTGTTCTCGGCATCTGACTCCACCTGCTCATCCGCAGTGAAGTTCCTCACCATGGCCTGATCCTCGGTGGTGAATCTCCCCAGGGCAGCCTGCTTATCGAATTTGGTGGACAGTGGGATCATATCACCATCGATTTCTCGCTGGTAGTGCTTCTGTGGGATGAGCGCAACGTGGCCCAGCTCGTAGAGCGCCTGGTCCTTCGGTATCAGCTGCGTGTGCGTCTCCTTCAACCGTGCCGAGTGGTCAATGGCGGACTGGGAGCTGTCGAGCACCATGCTCTGCCGTCTCATTGTGGAGTGGTTGTCCTCTGCTGTTGTGCTTGTTTGTCTGGTGTGTTGTTGATGTTCATTTGAGCTGCTGGCAGACGTCATGTTGGCTGTTTGGCCGGGGTTTTCTCAGGTCGATTGTTCTCGAATCGGACTGTGAGGAGCTCACATTTGGCACTTGTTGTTGCTTCAATTATGTGGCCTCAAACGCCCTAAGCAACTAGATACTCCTTGATACAATTCACCAAATCTCTAGGAACTCATAAATCTGATTTGTAAGCCTTAGATAGAAGCGCAAGTGCGGTTAAGTGTGCTCAGAAGTTCAGGGTTCTCTGGACTTGGAATGACGACATCGCATCTGACAGAGCTGATTGTAACCTGGTGTCTATTGAAGCGAAGCTATGTTTGAATTCTTTAAAAGTATGTGGATAATACCTCTCAATTTCAAGGAAACTATCTTCAACATACAAACAGCTTTCACAAAGACACACAAATCCCCAGAATCAATGAGACCCCAGATCATGTCACGTGACCTCTGATCCGGAAGCGGGAACGGGAGCGGGCATGACGGCCGGCGCGGGACAATTCGCGAACCCTAGTCTCATCTTTCCCCGAGACGTTACGTTAAAGCCATAAACTTTGCTCTCGCTCTCCCTCCTTCTCCCACCCACCAAGCCAAGTTCTCCAGAGCCAATTGACACAGCCTGAAGCAATGTCCTTCCTCGCAAGAATCTCCCACCACAGAAACATCCTCATGGCCGGTGCCATTGGTACTGCTGCCATCGCCGCCGCTGCCTCCTCCTACCAGTTCTCCACTCTCCGCAACGACGCCTCTGTCGCTTTCAAGAACAAGGACGAGTGGTTGGACTTGAAGCTCGCCAAGTTCGAGGACGTCTCCGCAGACACAAGAAAGTTCACCTTCTCCTTCGACTCACCAGATGCTAAGTCCGGTCTCATCACCGCCTCCTGTGTCTTGTTTAAGTATGTTAACGAGAACGGTAAGAACGTGATCCGTCCATACACCCCAACCTCCGACACCGAGCAGATTGGCTCAATTGACTTCATCATCAAGAAGTACCCAACTGGTAAGATGGGAAACCACCTCTTCGGATTGAAGGAGAACGACACCATCTCCATTAAGGGACCAATCGTCAAGTGGGCATGGCAACCAAACCAGTTTGAGAACGTCACCTTGATCGGTGGTGGTTCCGGTATCACCCCATTGTACCAGCTTTTGCACCATATCACCAAGGACCCAAAGGAGAAGACCAAGGTCCACCTCATCTACGGTAACAAGACCCCATCTGACATCTTGTTGAAGAAGGAGCTCGATGAGATCCTCGCCAAGTACTCTGACAGAGTCAAGGTCACCTACTTCCTCGACAAGGCCGACTCCTCTGTCAAGGCCGAGACCGGATACATCACCACGGAGTGGTTGGGTAAGAACATCCCAGGCCCAGGTGCTAACCACCAGGTGTTTGTCTGTGGTCCACCACCACTCAACGAGGTTATCTCCGGTAACAAGAAGTCTCCAACTGACCAAGGTGAGTTGACTGGTGCCCTTAAGGACTTGGGCTTCTCCAAGGAGTTTGTCTTCAAGTTCTAAGCTTCTGCAGACTAGATTGATACACTCATTTGGATACTATTGATATACTTTTATACAAAAACTTGTTATATATTCCTCAAGATGAGAGTGCATGGTGTAGATGGATCGAGAGTGAGAAGATTTAACCTTCCCATAGCCATAAAAGCTTCAAATAAAGTCATAGGCCCATTATTGGATATATTGAGAAACAAGCAAAGTAACTATTAACATCAATTGACCCCTCAACCCCTCTAAATACCAAACATCGAGTAGACAACTGGGGAGCGCAACACCCCGCCAGAGCCCGCCAAAGCGCGAAATTCGCGACCGCCGCCAAAATTACGGATCCACACCAATTCGCCTCCATGGAAGACGCCACCCAGCATCAACACCACCACAAGCGGACAAACATTGCCACCACAACAAGATGCCTCCTAAAGCCGACTGGGACAAGTACGTCGTCCCGCTAGAGGACGTGTCAGACAAACCGGAAGAGAAGATCGTGCCGCTCTCGGAGGGCGACATCCAGGTGCTCCGCACATACGTAAGTTGTCCACACTACCGTGCCAGTGGCGATCACAGATCCAGCAGTTGACTAACCCAAAATCAGGGCGTTGCTCCCTATGCAAAGAAGATCAAAGAAGTGGAGAAGGACATCAAGGACCTAGAGTCCAAGATCAAGGAGAAGGTCGGAGTCAGAGAGTCAAACACAGGATTAGCGCCACAACACCTCTGGGATCCTATGGCGGATAAACAACGTATGGAGGAGGAACAGCCATTGCAAGTTGCCAGATGTACCAAGATCATCAAGAGCGACGAAGGTGAAGATAAGTCCAAATACGTGATCAACATCAAGCAGATTGCCAAGTTTGTCGTGGCATTGGGTGAGAAGGTGTCACCTACAGATATCGAAGAGGCGATGAGAGTTGGTGTTGATCGTACCAAATATGAGATCCAACTGCCACTCCCACCAAAAATCGATCCATCAGTGACGATGATGACAGTGGAGGAGAAGCCAGATGTCACGTATAGCGATATTGGTGGTTGTAAAGAACAGATTGAGAAGTTGAGAGAAGTTGTCGAGTTGCCGCTCTTATCACCAGAACGATTTGTCAAGCTCGGTATTGACCCACCAAAGGGTATATTGCTCTATGGACCACCAGGTACTGGTAAGACATTATGTGCCCGTGCAGTGGCGAACAGAACAGACGCCACATTCATCAGAGTCATTGGATCGGAGTTGGTGCAGAAGTATGTCGGTGAAGGTGCCCGTATGGTTAGAGAGCTATTCGAGATGGCTAGAACGAAGAAGGCATGTATCATCTTCTTTGATGAGATTGATGCCGTTGGAGGAGCCCGTGTGGATGATGGTGCTGGTGGTGACAATGAAGTCCAGCGTACGATGTTGGAGTTGATTACACAGTTGGATGGTTTCGATCCAAGAGGTAACATCAAGGTGATGTTTGCCACGAATAGGCCAAACACACTTGATCCTGCATTGTTGAGACCTGGTCGTATTGACAGAAAAGTGGAGTTCTCGTTGCCTGATTTGGAAGGTCGTGCCAACATCTTTAGAATCCATTCCAAGGCCATGTCCGTTGAGAGAGATATCAGATGGGAGTTGATTGCCAGATTATGTCCAAATGCCACAGGTGCGGAGTTGAGATCTGTGTGTACAGAGGCTGGTATGTTTGCCATTAGAGAGAGAAGAAAAGTTGCCACTGAGAAGGACTTCTTGAAGGCTGTTGATAAGGTCATCAAGGGTAACTTGAAGTTCAGTTCTACATCCCGTTACATGCAGTACAATTAAGTTGTATAAGATCTTTTGGATAATCATTAACATGGCCTTTCATTTCTTTTGCAATCCTTTTCTATATGTAGCAAAGTAAATAGAGCATAGCCGGTGTACATAACAAGTGATTGCATCACTGAGCGGTACTCGCAACTCGCGTGGCTGACTCTTAATCCCACCAACTTGTACATCCCATACCATCTGTCTGGCAAGACCCGAGGATGGCATAACTTGGCTGCTTTTCCGTCTCAGGCTCCTCTTCTCCATCGATACTTGGACCTTTTGGTTTAACATTAACAAAGATCTCCTCCTCCACTCTGAATCGTATTTTCTCATTGACATCAAGGTATAGCTTTGTTCCGTCAGCGTCCCACACCCACGCGTTATCATTAAGCGAGAATTCAGAACCTTCAAACAACAGATTTCTAGGGATGAATACATCACTGAAGAACTCCATATTCACCTTGATACCTTCGGGTGTGCATTTCTCAATCCATCCAGTCAAGATCTCTCCAACAAACGGTCTGAAGACCACCACTCGTACTTCGCATCTGATGTATGTCGCACCGTCACCAGGTTTTAGCAGACCGTCTTCCACTTTCAGCAGGTCCCATACGGATATGACTAGTCCTAGGTTATGAACGATCTTGTTTGCATACTTCTTGTTCAGCTCTGTGATGATGGCCTTCTTGGGCTTTCTGTTGAACTGGTCTGGAGGGATTCGGATGAGGTCGGATAAGCGTGACAGCACGAACATTGTCTGTGGGCTCTTTTTGCAGTGTTTTTTGAGAAATGGGGATAGCAGGTTTGTTTTTAGTGTCTTGAAGGGCCAAAAGTGTCGTTGTTGGAGGATCATCAACGCACAACAAGTCAAATTATCCTGCTGGGAGTGGCCCTGCACCAAAAAATTTCCGCGCTGAGCTCGATCTCGAATTAATTCCTTTTAATGTCTTAATTGGGAAATATTTCTAGAACCACTCGAGAACCCTATGATTTACCGCTATTTGATCCTTTGCCATCTACTTGGTGAGACTAATCAATCGACGTCAGATTTAATGAAAGTTTCCTCATCACAGAGGTTCCAAGTTCCGCAAGAGCTGACCTCGCAGTTGGCTTCCTTCGATGCTCATCTTTCGGCTCTTCCCTGCCGTGTTGATGGGCCATCACGGTTGAATGCTGTACGCATCATCGCAAGGACCATCGGATCCTCAGCTTTAATAGACTGTAATTCACCAGGGCCGCCGTCTGGCCAGTGGGAAAACTTTGTAGCACTCGCTTTCATGGACGAATTGATTCATAAATCTAACAATATCACGGTACGTGCGTATCTCGTGCAGGGGATACACCGCTCCGTTCAACGAGGGACTGATCCATCTAGCAGCTCTTGAACTCACAAGGCTCCAAAGATCGATTCCTTTCGAAGCCTCTGCCCTCTTAATCATGAGCAGGACTGTAGAGCGCAAATGATCCCCGCGCTTGATGACAATCCGATCAATCTCTTCCACAAGTACAACTGGAAGCCATTTAACTTTGCAGTGCTGGAGCATATAGAGCACGCATGTGTACCAAGTCAATGACGAGAGATGAGGTGGGAATGGATAGCGACTCTTAAACATGTGGAAATCATAGCGTTCCATCCTTCCAGGAAGACTGTCTAGGAAAAATCGATGCCAGTCCCTCACATCATATCTGGAAGCCACAAAGTGAAGACGAATGTCTTCTAAACGTCTCAAGATCCATAATAAGTCTTTCTTTTCCCAATCTGTAGGCAGTAGGTACTCATTGTCCAGGTAACCATCATCGTCGACCTCTCTGATGGAGGCCCGTGTTAAAGTCCATGAAACGAAGTTCTCATCCTCGGGGCAAAGCAGATCTGGAGCGTGCTTCTCGCAAGATATCAAGTGTCTTAAGCTGGTCTTCATCAAACGTTTCTTTGAGAGTTCTCTTGATCTCGTCCATAGTCGACTCGATTGGAACGTCTTCTTCGTTGATCTCCGACTCTTCTGCCATATGTATAGTCCGATCTCCGACTCTTCTGCCATATGTATAGTCCCTGGAGCAGGAATCTGATCATCTGGGGCCTCGTTCTTATCTGGGGTTTAATCGATGCGCAAAGCCTTCATGATGAGATCAAGTTTCTCATTCTGCTTGTTCATTATCTGCAATATCGTCTTAAGCTCTCTGGAAAGCATCTCATACTTCTTGGAGAGCTATTGGAGTGTAGCATGGAGGTCAACCCCCTCAGACCTGCCATCGGAATCAGTAATAGAGAGGGTCTCAATGCTCCCTTGAAGGCTGTCATCTGGGTGTCAGACATGATCGACTAGTCACAGATCAGAAGGGTGAAAGCACTGGGTGTTGGCGCGTTAACCGTGGTATATCTCTTGTAAATCAGTCTGTGGCTGAATCCTGATGTTTCTGCTTTTATAATTGTGTGCTTTATTCCAGATAACAGGGCCTCGATGGTTACCAGGTTACCATTCCCCATTCCCACACTGTCACTCCGTCACTCCACACTGGTGCACTCGTTTATCAGATGTTACCTTGATAGGAATAGTTTCGCAAATTGGCAGAATTGCTACGCAGAATTGCGCAAGGCCTTCGCCAATTTGCAGAATTTGCGAACACGGCGCCGATGATCCAGACTTGACAGGAGCGAGAGGTCGCTGCTCGGCCGCCACCAGCGCACTGAAATTCCACACAAAGAGCATGAGTCAGAGTAAAAACACTACACGATTGTATATCCACTCAGATCGGTAAGATCAACCAAGTGAGCCCGCCAATTGAGAGGCACAAGACCTATCTCCGACAACTCCAACCCCAGATTCTCAAGGTTTCGCGAATTTCCAGAGCGTGACGATTACATAATCAACACAGGTGTGCTTACGTGATATCTCCGGGGCCCTGCACGTGACCCTTGCTAATTCCAGCGCGGTGATTGGCTGCGGGCGCCCGGGAAGGCCGAGATGTGCCCCGAGGAGTGCGCGTACCGCGTGTTTTCGCGAAGCTCCAGAGCTGCCCCATGAAGGCCGGGCAGGCGGTAGGAGATGACCTTTTCAAAAGTGTTGAAGCTCACACCGATTCCCTCCTCTGCCACCTCAATTCCCACCAGCAGACCAGTGCCCACCATCATCACAATGCTTTCTCTTCGCCAGCCGGCAAACAGACTGCTGAACGCTGCCAGAAGAGCGCAGTTCTCGACCGCCTCCGTGGCCAGACACGCCTACTCCGTCAACGACGACATCGCTGGAGAGAACGCAGCCAAGGGCGTTGCCGACAAGTACCACATCATCGACCACGAGTACGACTGCCTGGTCGTCGGTGCCGGAGGAGCAGGCCTCCGTGCTGCCTTTGGTCTGGCCAACGCCGGTTACAAGACGGCCTGTATCTCCAAGCTGTTCCCTACGAGATCCCACACCGTTGCTGCCCAAGGTGGAATCAACGCTGCGCTGGGAAACATGCACAAGGACGACTGGCACTGGCACATGTACGACACCGTGAAGGGTTCCGACTGGCTGGGTGACCAGGACGCCATCCACTACATGACCAGGGAGGCGCCAGAGTCCATCATCGAGCTCGAGCACTACGGTGTGCCCTTCTCCAGAACCGAGGAGGGAAGAATCTACCAGAGAGCCTTTGGTGGACAGTCCAAGGAGTACGGTAAGGGAGGACAGGCCTACAGAACCTGTGCCGTTGCCGACAGAACAGGACACGCCCTGCTGCATTCCTTGTACGGTCAGGCCCTCAGACACAACACTCACTTCTTCATCGAGTTCTTCGCCATGGACTTGTTGATGGACAACGGTGAGTGTGTCGGTGTCATGGCATACAACCAAGAGGACGGTACCCTCCACAGATTCAGAGCCCACAAGACAGTCATCGCCACCGGTGGATACGGAAGAGCCTACTTCTCATGTACCTCTGCCCACACATGTACAGGTGACGGTTATGCCATGGTTGCCCGTGCCGGTTTGCCATTGCAAGATTTGGAGTTCATTCAGTTCCACCCATCCGGTATCTATGGTTCTGGTTGTTTGATCACCGAGGGGGCTCGTGGTGAAGGTGGTTACTTGATCAACTCCGAAGGTGAGCGTTTCATGGAGAGATATGCCCCACATGCTAAGGATTTGGCCTCCAGAGATGTCGTTTCCCGTGCTATCACAATGGAGATCAGAGCAGGAAGAGGTGTTGGTCCAGAGAAGGACCACATGTTCTTGCAATTATCTCATATCCCAGCTGAGGTCTTGAAGGAGAGATTGCCAGGTATCTCTGAGACCGCTGCCATTTTCGCTGGTGTTGATGTCACTAAGGAGCCAATTCCAATTTTGCCAACCGTTCACTACAACATGGGTGGTATCCCAACCAAATGGACCGGTGAGGTTCTTACACTTGATGAGGATGGAAATGAAAAGGTTGTTCCAGGCTTGATGTCGTGTGGTGAGTCCGCATGTGTCTCTGTCCACGGTGCCAACAGATTGGGTGCTAACTCCCTTTTGGATTTGGTTGTCTTTGGCAGAGCCGTTGCCTTGACAATTGCTGACACTTTGCAACCAGGTTTGCCACATAAGCCATTGCCAGCTGACTTGGGTAAGGAGTCCATTGCTAACTTGGACAAGTTGAGAAACGCTTCTGGTCCAAGACCAACTGCTGATATCAGATTGGCCATGCAGAAGACAATGCAGCGTGATGTTTCCGTTTTCAGAACACAAGAGTCCTTGGAGGATGGTGTTAAGGGTATCAACGAGGTTGACAAGACTTTCTCCGAGGTTGGTACATCTGACAGATCTATGATTTGGAACTCTGACTTGGTTGAGACCTTGGAGTTGCAGAACTTGTTGACATGTGCTGTCCAGACCGCTGAGTCTGCCGTTGTCAGAACTGAGTCCAGAGGTGCCCACGCTAGAGAGGATTACCCAGACAGAGACGATGTCAACTGGATGAAACACTCTCTTTCATGGCAGAAGAACTTTGGTGACAAGGTTGAGTTGAACTACAGACCTGTCATCTCTGAGACTTTGGATCCAAACGAGTGTAAGTCTGTCCCACCAGCCATCAGATCTTACTAAGTCAATATCTTTCCACAGTCACTGTTTTCTATTTCACAACTTGCATTTTTTGTCACCTCCATTTTAATCTTGCTTAAATCATGCTGGTCACCTCATATATTCAAACTCTCTCACAATGTTACCTATCCACACACACACACACACACAGGAACGTTCACACAAATACATTTATAAACCCCTGAACACATTCCCAGTTTGTCAATCCCCCACTTTTCTTTTTCTTTTGGAGTCCCAAACCACTAGTTGGTTCATCGTGTTCTTTATTACCAACACCCCAAAAGCCGACAACATGCAAGTATTGGTCTATCAAGATGGACACACTACACTCCGTGTTGATATTTATTTCATATGCCTTAATGAGAATGCTGTATAACAAGTTACAAATAGTACAACGTGGTATGCGCTAACAGCTGCATTCGAACAAACCACCAACGTATACTTTCTGATCAATATTTGATTATATGACTTGTTGCATAACAGATAGCTGGTGACTACTAATTGATGCCGCAGGCTGCATCAGTCTTTCCAGATGCCATGCTCGACTTTGTAGAGTCAGCGATGGCCTCCGTAGAGGTTTTGATGGACTTGGCGGCCTTAGCTAATTCTTCAAAGAGGTGCTGACTGGTTGATGTGGGGAATGATCGCACTAGTAGTCTGGTTGACAGGTCAAAGTCGTATCAACGGATGAATCATGACCAGATCTCAAGCAGCCGCCGTGAGTGTCATGGTAGACGATGAAAGTTGTAGCAGCCGGCCGGATGCTGGATTATGTCTTTGTGGCGCTAGATCACCACCACTATTTAAAGGGAACCTGGGACCTCATATTGTAAGATTGAAAAAAAAAAAAAAAGCCCCGACTCAGCTAAAAGCGCCTGGGCGGGCCCTACGCTTCACATGCCCAATTAATGAAAATGCTGACGTTTAACAAGTTATAAGTTATGAAACTAGAATCATCATGTAGTTCATAGTTCAATAGTGACTGTCAGACTGCAGTGTTCACTGTTTATTCCTGAACATATTCTTTTTCAATCGTTCCATGTGAGGGCAGCTTGTGCTGATGTGTAAACCATCATAACAGTACCAAGTGCCAACACTGCATAGTCAACCATTCTAGCAGTCTCAGTAGTACTGTCCAATTTGGAATGTAGCAATGGAGGATACACATAGATCAATGGGATGCATGCAACACTTCCAATCACAGAGACAAACTTGTCCAGATTAGATGCACCTGCCCATCCACAAAGAGCAGTGATCAACACCAATGAAGCTCTAAACGTGTTCTTTCTCCATTTGACCTTACTGTTGTACTTACCTGAGCGTTTGAAGATTCCATGTTCCAAGATCTTGATGGCTGGGAATAACTGCAATGGAGTAGATAACAAGATGGCCATGGCGTATAACAACTGTGTCAAACTGACCAATGGACTCTCCTGTGGGAAGTTGAGAAGGATCACAGTCTCTGTAGAATCACCAAATGCGAAATAACCAACAAGACCAGATGATATGAAGACAACAGTCACTGTGATCATAACCCAAAAGAGGAGCATGGGGAATTTGCTTGGTTGTTTCATTGATTCTTGGATAGGAATCAAAAGTCCAATGCCCTCGTATGTGAAGATGGCTGTACCGACAAACACTGACCAATCTTTGTTGAAAGGTTTCACTGGTGCAATTCCATGTTTGATAGTGACAGAGGCACAGTAAAAGTAGACGTAGACCAGCCCTAATAGAATGAACAAATCGGCAATGAGTGCAGTGAATGACAACTTGGCAATGTTTCTCGTTAGTGATAATGGTATGAACACAACCATTTGTGCAATGATGAAAAATTCAATGGTGTATTCCCTATCAAAGACTGAAGATGTGAATGCCTGAAGTGAAGTTGCTGTGAATACGATATATGCCGCCGCAAACCCAATCTGTGAGAGGACAATGGATAAGAGGATGGAGAATCTCATTTTGTGGCCAAATAGCTCACCTCCAAGATCACCGTATGAACTCTTACCCAGTTGAGTTTTGGTATTGATGAGTAGAATGAAGCAGTAGTATGACAATACTGAGAACAATAAAAGAGAGCATAGTGCGAATAACCATCCTGCGTTACGTGCACCACGAGGTAAGAACAGCACTCCAGTACCAATGAACGATTTGAGCAAGAGCATCACGGCTTTTGTAGAAGTAGCCTTATGTTTCTCCTCTTGTTGTCTTCTGGGCACACTTGGTAATAGCAGACTCTCCTCGTCGGCATCTCTTCCACTCACAGACTCTCCGTCATATTCATCCTCATCATCATCACTCAACTCTTCACCTGCAAAGTGTCCATACAGAGTCAAGAACTCGATGAAGTTCCTCGTCACGAATGTTGGTGGATGGAAATCACCAGTGGATAGCCCTCTCTGTGTAGCCTTTTGCACAATGAAACTTCTTCTGAAACCACCGGGGACACGAATGTCATGTACTGCAAAGTCTGGAGTCTCCTGGTTGATTGAACCAGTGGGGCCAATGGATCCAGAGAAGGACATCGAACGACGCCTCTGTGCTGCAGCTGGAGAGTGTGCGCGTTTCCAGTTGTATAGCTCTCTTGAGATATCGCCTCCTTGAAATTGCAACGAGTCAAACTCCTCGTCATGTGAGGTGATGCTTGGTGGGTTGAGCGTTGGGGATGCGATGGACTGGAGATCAGAGACGAGATGGCGCCCCACAACGTCAACGACGGACTGTTCTGGGTTCCGCACGTCCACCTTGGCACTGAGCACGTTGATCTTCACTGGCGACATTGAACCGGACATTCTGGAGGCAGACCTCGATGGGATTGGGGGAAGATCACCGGATGGCGGTGCACGTGGTGTCGGCTGGTGTAGCAGCAGCGGTGAGTCCTTCTTCACGGACTCTGCGATGAGCGTGGAGATTCCAGAGACGGAGCCGTGTGTGTCTGATCTCTTCCTGGACTGTGGTTCCAGTGTGCTGTGAGCATCGTCGAAGCCTCCCTCGATGGTATTCAGTCCTTCTGCCGCGTGTGCCTCCACCACCGTGCTGGGCAGCTCGTGCGATGATGGTTCAACGTGGGAGGCGGAGGACGCGTGTCTGGTGAAGTGCTTGGAGGAGAAGTCGCCGATGCGGAAGGCGTCCTCCAGCTCTTCCTCTGCATTCCTTAAAGAGTGTGAGAGGGACTGGAACCTGTTCTGGCGGCCGTTGTTCTGGGAGGAGGACATAGTAGTGTGTTGATCTGGGGATTCTGGGGTTATGAGGTGTGGCTCTTTGACAGCCTTGACATGTGCAGTGGAACTTGTGAGCAGTTCTTGTGAGTTACCGATAAGGCACCTGAATGTGAGTTACAAAGATGCAAAATGCCCGAGGAAACCACCTAAAAGGACCTCTTTATGTCCACAACTTACCCACCTTGTAAGAACAAGTTTCTGGATGACGTCGCAAGAATTGGGGGGCTGCAGCTCTGTTTTTTTTTGCAGCACACCCGAACACCACACACAAAAATTCCCGGTAAGCGCACGACTCTGCGGGTTCTGCCAAAAAAATTAAAAATAAAAAAAAATTGTAGAGCTCATCGATCACCTTTTGCAACTATTTCTCTGTATCTACGATAAGAGCATTATAAGAAAAGCAAAGATGTCACGTAAATGGGTGGATAAGAAGAAGGACAAGACCTACAAAGTCGTGTTCAGATCGCACGACGACCCTCTCTACCACGACACAGAGGCCTCGGAGCATGTGCTCGTCCCAGTGGATAACAGGAAGCAACAGAAGTACCAGGAGAAGATCAAGACCAAGGCACAATTGGAAGCCGAACTCGGAGGCGAATTGGACTCCATCAGAGAGAATGAAGGTGCTGCTGCGGATTTCGGTATCACGTTTGACGACTCCAAGTACGATTATCTCCAGCATTTGAAGCCTATTGGCCAGGGCAATGGTGTGTTCATCCCAGCTAAGGAAGAATCTGATGAAAAGACGAAGAAGAAGGGAATCCGGTTCAAAGAGGAAGTCGAGTTACCGTCCGATGTGTTCCAATCGGAAACCACATTGAAGAGAACGTATCAAGATCAACAGAACGTTCAGGATGAGATCAGTGGATTCAAGCCAGATATGAATCCAGCCCTTCGTGAAGTGCTGGAGGCGCTTGAAGATGAGGCATACGTCGAGGAGGATGACGATATCTTCAACAATCTGTTACAAGGTGGTGAGGCCGTTGATGAGGATGAATTTGAGGATCAATTAGATGAGTGGGATCTCGATAACTACGAGGACGAGTATGCCAAGTTTGATGAAAAGCATTTCGAACAAGAGGGTGATCAAGGTTGGGAAGCAGGCTTCAGAAAGTTCGAGGCTATGAACAAGTACAAGAAGAACGATTGGGACTCTGATGATGAATTTGAAGATGAAGATGATGAAGAAAATGAAGAAGCTGATGAACTCCCAGACTTACCAAGCTTCAGTGGGGCCAACATGAAGAGTAAGAAGTCCAAGAAGAAAGAACGCAGAAAGAAAGGTACAATGTCCGATACATCCTCCTTCTCGATGTCAAGTTCTGCCCTTGTGAGAAGTGAATCATTAAGACTATTAGATGACAGATTTGAAATACTACAGAAGAAGTACGAAGATGCAGAATTTGAAGAAGAGGAAGAAGAAGAATACAAACCATTTGACATGGCTACAGAACGTGATGATTTCGAAGACATGCTCGATGAGTTCTTGGACAACTATGAGATCGAAGGAGGAAGAAGAATCGTGAAGAAGAACGAGGAGAATGATAGAATCAAAGAAGCTGCTGATAGTATGTCTAGAGGTAAGCTTGCACAGAAGAGAAAGAAGGAGAAGTTGCAACAGAAGAAAAGTCCTGGTGCTCTTAGTGGACTCAATTCTGGATTCGGTAACTTGAAGATCTAATGACGCCGGGGGGAAAGCTGATCATTCATTCATAGCATTTGGCATAACGACATAACTTTAATGACATCATATTATAACACATTTCTCTCTAGTAGTAAGTAGACGTAATTCATCCATGGAAAGTGAGAACACAACCGAGTTTCGGCTTCACAAGTCCATGCAAATCCATAAGTGAACCTATCCCGATTTTAATCCCTTTGCTCACTTCCCTCGTACATGTGATACCCAAGTTGTTCACCTGTTTGACATCACCACTTTTCCTAAGCGTTCTCCCGGATTCCAACTTGACCTTAGCAGAGGTCATTAGATCCACTGCATACTTGACACCAAACTCCACTTTTTGAGACCCACCTTGGTTGAAATGCACTCTCATGGCCAACTCTGTATCATCAGTGACTTTAGCATACTCTGATATTGTGAATTTCCTAAATGAATCTCTAATGGAAACACCACAATCAAATTTCCCCGAAGAATACCCAATAACGAACCCAGTGTTTTGCAGATCGACCCCCATTAGTTGAACACCACCACTCCATCCATGTTTCCCCACACAACACTCCACCATGGGCTTCTGGTGTATAACGTCATATAGTGCTCTGATGCATGCCATCTCTGTTTGTGCCATTATGTGTACTTTCCCTGCAACAACCTCCTGGCCCAAATGCGTCACACTGAGATCTGTCCTCACTTTCCTCGATATGGCATAATCCACCTTATTACTGATCTTCCCATCGTGTACACCCAATGAGTACCCCCAACCAACGCTCTCGTCGTTGTATCTGTAGTTGAACTGTGAATTGCCCTCCACTTCGTCCTCCTTGGAGTCTAAGAAATGGTTTGTGCCCAGGTGGAAGCTGTGTGGGGTGTCGTTTGGTGTTTGGAGAGAGAGCTGTGCGGAGAGCTGGGACGTTGTGCTGAGCACCGGTGAGCACTTCTGCCCAACTGCTCCGAAGGGTAGGGGCATTGGCCTTTTGTATGCTATTCTTTTGGTGGTTTGAAGGTGCTTTTTGGTGGCAGTTGGTGGCAGTTTGTAGTTGGTGATCTTTGTTTAGCGCGCGTTGGCTGGAGGAAAAGATAGAGTTGCAGGACCCGGTTCACTCTAGAACGTGTTTGTTTGGTGTTTGGTGGAGCACTAACAACAGGAAACTTTCGTTTAACTGAAGTGGATCTGTGTCATATTCATCACCACAAGAGACTTATTCTTCACAGCATTTTATTCTACCGCTTTGTCCCCGTGTTCTCAGGACAACTACACGACTCACATCACCCCTTTACACCAAACACACAACAATGGGTATGCACCAACTCTTCACCTCCCATCCAGCCATATTGACCGAAATACTAACATCAGACGACTCTAGGTATCGCACTATGGTTATGCCCCAAACCTTCCTCCCAGATTTCTGAAACGATATCCTCTCTCTCGCTATCGCTATGTCCATTGTTCCCCAGCTCCATAGATCAAGTGGAACCACACATCACAATCACCTCGGAATTGGCCATTAACTCACCAGCAGATGTCCATACAGTGTTAGGAAGTGCAATTGCTGCAATTAAGGAGATGGAACTGGACGTACGACTCACTGGGTTTTACATGGTACCTAAGGGGAAATACTTAAAAAAAGTGTACCTAAGGGTGGTGAAGACAAGGGTATTAGCCTCACTAGCCACAATCATTAGGGAGCTATACGTGGAGATGCCCAAGAGTGGACTCGAAGCAGAAAGTAAATATGCAGCACAGGATTGGGTCAAACTGCAATTTGATCCACATCTATCGTTGGTATACACCGAGAGCGATCATTTCGACCAGGCATTGGTGAAGACGTGTAAGACCCGAGTGGAGGACTACCTAGGGGTGGACCCAATTGAGGTAAATGAACAGATGGAATTGGACGATTATGACATTGGTTGGAAGGGAGGAGTCTTGAAGATCGTTAGGTGTGAAGGTCCAGTTAATGAGTGGGAGGTCTTAGGGACAGCTGATATCCACTACTACTGAATGATCAAAAAATATGAAGAAGATACGTTGAATGAATACATGTACATGAACTGGTGTTTTACCTCTTTAGTACTTGGAAGCGGTGACTGGGACACCAACCAATGCCTCCTCGTTAGTGAACCAGGTGACTGGGATAGGAAGGTCATTGACCAATTCACATGGAAGTCCAGACTTCTCAGGACCAAAGATCTGCTTGAAGACTGGGGCCTTGGAGGCACCTTCGGCGATGAATGCAATCTTCTTAGCTGCTCTCAACACTGGGAAGGTGAATGTGATTCTTCTTGGAGGAGGCTTTGGAGAGTCTGCGATGGTGGCGATCTTCAAGGACTCCTCTTGCAACAACTTGTGTCCTGGGAACAGGGAGCATGTGTGTCCGTCTGGGCCGCAACCGAGCAGCACGAGATCAATGCTCTCTGGGAGGAAAGTGGCGTACTCCTCGGCAATCTGACCGTCGGTGGCGGTGTCAGTCTCGTGCACCAGGGACTCGTTGATGGTGTACACGGTAGGACCGGCCTCGCCCTTCTCAGCGAGTGGCTTGAGCACGAACTCGTTGAAGGCGCCGTAGTTGGAGTCTGCGTGTGCCAATGGGACGATTCTCTCGTCGGAGAAGTACACCTTCCACTGTGCCCATTTGATCTGCTTGTGCACCTCTGCGTTGTCGATGAGCCCGGCCCTCAGCACCTTGCCCATCGAGCCTCCAGAAACAGCAACGTGGAAGGTGTCCGAGTTCTTGAGCGCCTCATTTTGCGCCTCGACGATGTAGCGGGCGGCAGCGTCTGCTATCAGTGAGCTGTCTGTGTATGCGTGCACGGCCACCATTGTTTTCTGTGTCTTTTGTCCTTTGTTGGAGTGCAATTGGTGAGTATTAAGAGAAGAGAAGTAGTGTTGCGCAGAGGTGCCAAAGGAAGGATGTTGCCCGAGATTTCTCCACACATGGTTGCGTAGCCCTGGTCCCCTCACGTGACCTCTTTGATGATTAAGCTGTTGAAATACCCGTCTTTCCACCGCTTTCTCCCCCCACATTGCACCACTTCGAATACAACAAACAGAGCTACAGAATGTCACAATTGCAGGGCAAAACAACCAGAGAGCTTCTCCATTTGGTGAGAAAGCTCGTGCCTCCACTGTCTCCTCACTTGCACAAGGGACAAGGTGCGTACTCCTCTGCTTAAGCAATTGTCCGTTGGATCCGCTTTATACTAACACGCCATCTCAATAGCCGGAAGAGTCGTTGTCTTCGGAGGATGTGAAGAGTAAGTGCCTTATCCCCTCTCTATATTGTCACTGTACTAACCAATTGGAAAGCTACACAGGTGCACCATACTTCTCAGCACACGCAGCAGCGGTGTTCGGTGCAGATCTATCCCACATCGTGTGTGAAAGGACAGCTGCCCCAATCATCAAGTCATATTCACCCAACTTGATGGTCCATCCATACCTCTACGACACCTCTTCGATGCCCACAAACACAGACATTGACCAATTCATCAAGGAGAAAGTCATGCCCAAAATTGAGTCTCTGGTATCACGTATCCATGTTGCTGTCCTGGGGCCTGGATTTGGTCGTGATGAGGCAATGCTCAGATCATTAAAATACATCTTGGAACTACTTAAAACCAAACAGATACCAGTGATCTTGGATGCTGATGCCCTGTACTTAGTGTCACAATCTCCAGAAGTGATCAAAGGTCATACCAAGATCATCATCACTCCAAACGTTGTTGAATTCTCCAGGATTGCTAAATCACTAAACGTTGAGATCAAAGATGATCCAATCAATGAAACCAAACAAGTCTCCAAAGCACTTGGAAACATAACAGTCATGAGAAAAGGTGCAAGTGATATCATCGTGAAAGGTGACATTGTCATCTCTGGGGATGTCCAAGGATCAAACAGACGTACTGGTGGACAAGGTGATACCCTCACGGGTACGATTGCCACACTAGTTGCATGGGGACAGGCATATACGCAGGGTGTTTGGGAACATGATAAGAGTATCTTGGAGGAGGAGATCTTACCATTGTGTTGTCTTGGTGGATCCTCCGTGACTAGGTATGCCTCAAGATTGGCATTTGCAGATGTTGGCAGGGCAATGCAAGCTACCGATGTCCATGCAAAAGTTGGGATTGCATACAGTCATGTCATTGAGGATGAGGAGTTTAAGTTGTGATAAGTCTATGAGGTCTCGTACTTGTGAGGATATATACCAATCTATGACGTATGGTTCAGATCCTATTCGGTAGTCTCTGTCTCTGGTTTTGACGAAAGACTAAACGTCTCAACAAACTTCTGTGTTTGGCGTCCTGGATTCTTCTTCTGACTTTGGAAATTGGTCGGAATACGATAGTCAATACCTTTACCCAACTTGATGAGATCAACATCCTTCCCCAGTTGCTCTACCAATCCGTCGTTAATGTTCTCCAACGTCAACCTCTTGTATCCCTGTGTCTTTTCAAAAGTTTCAAACCATTTCAAGATCTTGATGTTCTCTTCATCATAGTACAAATTGTTGGAGTCTTCACTTGACTGGTGCTCATTCGTGACGGGGATATCCAAAAACTCCATGAATTTACGACCTGGAATCACCTTATCCAGGGCCAAAAAGTTTGTTTGTGAGAATCCCTTTGATAGAGTCTTCTTCTTTGTTTCCAGGACTGGCTTTGCAACTTCAATATCATCAAGATCCAATTCAATCTCGTCAGTCTCAGTTGATGGTTTGACCTCATCATCACTCATATCAAGAGCGATCTCATCGTCATTCGCCTCATCTGCATCAATATCAAGATCAATCTCCTCACTGTTCTTTACTTTCTTTGAGCTCTCCTCCACCGAGGAATCACTCAACTTCCTCTTTGTAGACTCTTCAGTGTGTACCACCGTAGCTTCAAACTTAACATGAAGATGTGCACTGAACCAATGATGTGGCATCAACCTCTTCAACAATTGCATTGATCCAGGCGATCCCAATTCTTTCTTTGCGATATCAGCCTTGAAGAAAGGCTTGGCCCTCAATAAACCCTCTTTGTCACCATGATCATACACACCTTCAGGCCAATCATGTGACATGAAACAATTGATGTTCTTATCACGGATCAAACTTATCTTTAACACATCTGCAAATCTGGTATGATATACGCTTCTCAATGCGGATGACATGAAGGGCACAGTCTCTGTTCTTGGCTTGTAGAAGTTATGCTCATTGTAAATACCTGATAATCCTGCTATCCTGATGCCTTTGAACCATATGACGGATGATAGTCCCATGTAATAGATGTTTTGAGCCACCCAACCTCCATAGGGCATCTCCAGTAGGTAATTTGAAGCCTCATGATTCCCTCCAACAAATAGTGTGAGCACAGGAGCAACTTGCTTTCCAGAATAATAATCTGGGAAGTCTCCAAGTTGTTTGTACTTCTCAGGTACTGCCAATGAAGAGAGATCTTGAGGTCCTCTCAGTGATTGAAAGTCTCCACATATGATGAGAAGCTCTGGACAGCGCTCTTTGGGTAGCTTCCCGATCCTGGCGTAGATCTTGTTCAGCTCACCATGACAGCATCCCTCTACTGCAATGCTCACTGTTCGGCTCATCAGTACCACTTATTAACTAGCACTTGTTGTTAGAGAAGAAAGACAAGTAGAAAGAGAGTGATGATGGATGAGCTTTCCCTCTGCAACAAACGAGTTCGCGAACTTTCCAAAAATCAACAAGAGCACGTGACCCGGTGCTCGATTACGTCAAGATCGCAACCCAAAACACACTCGAGCCACCTTCTTCTCATATATTTCAACGGCGCAATTCCCCCACGTTCCCCTTCCTTTAACACCCACAAACACTCCGTTCATACAAACAAACCAACAACAATGTCAGACGCCGAATCCCTCACAAAACAGATCGAAGACCTCAAGCTCGTCGTGAAGAAGCAGTCCGATCTCCTCACCAAGACTGGGGAACAGGTGCTTCGCCTCCAGGTGTCCTCCACACGTGACAAAGTGGATGCCTTCGATCCAACCTCGCTCACTGGGGGTTCATCTCCAAAGGTACGTCGTGGCAAGCAGCTGGATACCTCGGACTTTGTGTCCAATGAAGATCTCGTGCAACTCGTTGGTGAGCTCCAGGGACAGTTGGATGTTCTTGAAGAGCGTGCCATCCGCAGACTTGTTAATTCACAGAAGAAACGTGGTGAGTTGCTTGCACCTTTGCTCAGTGCCGATGGCGAAGAGCCACCAATGGAACTGTTCCCAACAAACATCGAATCATTTGAGAAGATTGAAGGTGAAGAGCTAGTGCAGTTGGCTAGATTCTATGAGATGTTGCCACCTACCGCTGAAGAGAGAGCCAACTTTGAAGAGTTTGTTGAAGGTAAAGCAGAACAACCTACCGAAGTTATTGTGAAAGCCTCTGACTACTCTGAGGATGAACTTGTTGAGGCATTTGACAAGTTGGCTAGATTCTTGGGATTGAGTGTCAGAAGAGGTGCTGATTCTTGGTGATTCACCCTACTTGAGCATATGGGGAGATCGGTATCCTCGGACCTTCGTCAATTTGCGATTGTGCTATTTGTGTATTCCATGCCTCCGGTTTTCCAAAAAAAAAAACTTTATGTCGACGATAATGAGAATTCTCTGCATTTATATGATTCAGATTTATATGATTCAGAACGTTTGTAGCAAATACTCGCCATTGAAGAACCATCCAAATTACGGAACTCACGCGAATTCACAAGTAGAGACGGGATAAGCACACACTACACTAAGGTCCATATCACTACATAGCCATAACCTCATTTTTAACTCACTGTAAGAGCAATAAAGCCATGAACCTCCTTGTTTATGTTCATGACAAGAGATTCCAGCACCATTACCCATCTGAACCTTATCAGGCGTATCATCTGGATGTAACCGATATCCATCATTCAAGTACACGAAATCATCGATCGATCTTTTGGAATATCCGGCAAAATACTTCATAGTCTTCTTAAATGGCCTGTCTCTCCTTACTCGGAGGAAAAGCTGTTGAGAATGGTGTGCTATAACCACAGTGATTGTGTTGGATGGTGGCGGTGGTGATGATGTTCTTGAAGGGGGCTCCACACCTTCGATCGGAATCGTTTGCCTTGTGCCGTTTGTCGTCATTGTTTGAAGGACTGTGGTGATCCCTGCTCAATAGTGGATAGAGATTCAGTATTTAACGGGTTTTTGTAGACGGGGACAGGCAATTATGCTGTGGGGGTCCCTCTTTGATGTTGTGGTATCGTGCATGCCTTTGGTGCCAGCCACTGGAGTCACGTGACTGTGGGGAGAATATCTACTGGTCCACTGATTATAACTCTACGGACAAGCACCCCAAACATTGAACTCTCTTCAGTTATAGATCCGATGGTAAACTTGGGTTTCTCCAAGGTTATCTTCAAAGGACTCAAACTGCCTGCCCTGCTGGATATAAAACGCAGAAGTTATATAGCGACACTGAGATATGAGCCGGGTAACCTTCAGAAATTCCCGGTACGCGCCACACCACAGTCTTTTTTTCAGGCGCGAACACGCTGAAGATGAACATCGAACAAGTCGAAGAGCTCTAGATGTTGCAGAGACAGGGACTCTAGAGTACCACAACCACCGCTTTGGAGGAGGCAGCAACCACAGATGTTCCTCAGAAGCAGTGCAGCCAGAGTGCTCCCACAGATCGGCGCACGTGCACACTTCAGCACGTCGCTGCCCAGCGCGCAGTACATCAAGAAGTCCGTGCTCAAGATCAGGGCCAGGGAGAGAAAGGAGGTGAACATCCTCAAGCAGAAGTTCATCTCGGAGAAGAACGACAACGTGGACCCGGTGCTGGGCCTGCCTAACAACCCGTTCCTCGCCCGTCTGGATGCCGAAGTCCAGGAGCCCAAGGTGCTGGGCAAGGGCTACGACATTGCCGACGTTGAGAAGCTACTCTACGGAGCCTACCAGACAACGGTGTCCAGCGCAGACAAGTTCGTGCTCACAAACCACACAGAGGAGATGCAGGACCAGAAGGAGGCCGTGCTGCGTATCCTCAACATCAGAAACAGATCAGAGGCCGAGACCTTGATGCTCAAGACCGCCATGGCCAGACAGGAGTTCCAGAGGTTTGAAGGCGACACAGGATCTTCAGAAGTGCAGGCCGCCATCGCCACTATCAAGATCCACCACGCCTACAAGCACTGCCAGGAGAACAAGAAGGACTTCCAGAACATGCGCCTGCTCAGAGTGCTCGTGCAGAAGAGACAGAGAATCCTCAGATACCTCAAGCGTGACCAGCCAGAGAGATACTACTGGGCCATCAACAAGCTCGGACTCACAGATCACATCGTGCACATGGAGTTCAATCTGGACAGAAGATACATGCAGAAGTTCAAAATGTATGGGGACAGAATCTTGGTGAAGGAGTCAAAGAAGGTGATGGAGGCTGAACGTAAGCAGAAGAGAAAAGAGAACAAAATACTCAAGAGAAAATCTCTCAATGAGTTGAGAAGTATGAAGAAGTCCTTGGATACTGCCCACGCTTAGATAAATGAGGTGCCATTGACCACGACTTGTATATATAAAAAAACAAAATGAGTAACTACGAATTGCATGAATTATATATAACCAAACCTGTAGATAAGGCATGCACTGCATATATATGTATTCACAAGAACTTATGGATCGCACCACCAACATGCTCGAGATCCAACAAGAATGTATCATGTCCATAAAAACTCACCTCTTCACTTAACTCAACATGCTGGATGTTATATCCATCACCGTTATGGTACTTGACGTTACCCTCGCGCAACTTGTCTGCAATCTCCTTCTGTTGCCAGTGTGGGAACAAGATATCAGACTTCACACCAATGACAAGAACCTCCTTGTTGGCAATTGGGGACATTCCTCTCAACAAGTCCTCATCTTCTTGCTCCTTGGTCTTAGTACGTCTCTTGATAGTCTTCACCTCTGTAGGTGGTACCATACAAACTTCATCTGATTTGAATGTGTCATACTTTCCCTCAGAGTATGCGGTCTCTGTCAATGATCTCTTTTGCTTTGCCAAATCTCTGTTGCTGAATCCCAAATCGAACAAGTCCATAGCCTTAGACACATAAAGCAATGAATTTGGATCGTACTCCAAGGAGAATTTGGAACCCTGGTGATCAAGGTATGTCTCAACCAAGAAATCAGGACACAAAGCAGGAGCAGAAGATGGATTGGCTCTTTCTCTACCAAATCTCATCTCCCATTCTGGACCAGATCTATATGTGACAGTGGCAATCTCTCTGGCCAACTTCATACCAACATGTGGTGGGACACTGTCGTAATAGAATCCTCTTTGCCAATTTGGATCACTCATGAGAACCTGTCTCTGTGTATGTCTCATTGCAATGGAGTATGGATGTGATCTGGCACAACCACTGATACTCACAATCTTCTCCACTCTATCTGGGAACTCATGTGCATAGGCTAACGACTGCATACCACCCATTGATGATCCAACGGATGCATAAAGCTTCTCCACGCCAAATTGGACACGCATGAGTCTCTCCTGAGCACGAACCATATCTGCGATGGAGAGGATTGGGAATCTTGTGGCGTATCTCTCACCATCTGCAGGGTCCACAGAAGAAGGACCAGTTGAACCATAACATCCACCAATGACATTTGTACAAACGACAAAGTATTTCGAAGTGTCTAATGGTTTACCTGGCCCGATGAATTTCTCCCACCATCCCGGTTTGGTGTTTTCTGATTGTGATTTGGCATGCGATGAGGCCGATAGACCTGTGTGTAGAAGGATTGCATTAGATTTGTCCTCATTCAATGTACCCCAGTGTTCATATGCAACCTCATATTCTGGGAGGAATCCACCGTAATCAAGGAACAATGGCTCGGAAGACTTAAACACTTGGAATCCAGATTGAACACGGGCATACACCGGTTCTGGCAATTCATTGGTACGAAGATCCGTGTCGTCTTGGAATTGCAACTTGGAAGTTTGTAGAAGGTCCGTCTTTTCTTGAAGCTTGTCAAGACATGGGAATGATAATGCTGGGTTGGATGACTGTGCGGATGCTTGACGAGATGAGTTCTGGTTCACTTGCTTTGCTAATGTGCGTTTGGTGGTGCTGGAGATGTGTCTAGCAATGAGTGCTGATCTCATCACTTGAGATCTCGAGGTCTGTCGAACCACGGATGATGGAAGCATCTTTTGTTATCTGTGTATGTGTGATGAATATGTGTAATCTGAGTGGAAGTATGGGGGCGTGATCTTAATGCCGCTGGAAGGTGAATATCAAGAGCCGGATGCAGTTGAAAGTGGGTTGGTTGAGACAGAAGTCAGTCGAGCTCGGTACTGTGGCTTCAGTTGAGGGGAGACAGAAACTTGAAGTCTTTTTTGAGTCGAACCAGCTCCCTTTGAAGTGATTTAGATATTCCAGACAGCAAGCAGAGGGCAAACTTGAAGACGAGTTCAAATCATCAACCCGAAAAGTGGAGCAGCAGAACAAAATTACTAGCCACTGTGGCTAGTGAGGCTATCATCCAAGCCACATCTAGTATCTCGCGAGGTCACGTGACATTGCAAATTTTCGCGAAAAGATGATCTCTGCCGGCTGTTCAGGCGCCTTCAAGAGGCATTGTTGGGTCTAGTGGTGTAGTGGTTATCACGTCTGTTTCACTCACAGAATGTCACGAGTTCGAATCTCGTCTGGACCTCTCAATATTTTTTTTGTTCTCGCATATTTTTCGAAAGTCCCAGTTTCGATTCTGTGCCGCCGCATCTTTTTTTCACATTTTCCCGGCTGCCTATCCACAAAATTTGGATCATCAACTTTCTCCCCAGGATAACATCAAGCGCACAAACATTATCACCGAAGGTAGGAGAAGGCGATGAAGGTCACTCTGACCGATGTGTCAACTATGGTGAACATACATGTCTTCCAAAACAGAGCTATAGCGCTCGTACCGGTGTTGATTCTTGTGTTTGGATTGGTAACACGAGCAGTGCTTCCCACATCTCTATTCGACAGCTTGAAGACAGGTAAGATTTTCTCTGAATCAAACATCCTGAATGATCTCTTTGCCAACCATGGCTTCCAAATATTCACAATTGTATACTTGGTACTGTGCTTCACAAGGCTCATGACACAATTCTCAAAGCCAGGTTCGTTACTTCCCTCACAGATGGGATCTTCACGAAGTGACTTCAAACCGAAGAGTCGGCAACTGACAGTGCTACTTGTTGATACACTGTTCAAGTATCTTATTACACTCGCATATTTGGTGGGACTTCAGGCAATCAAGACGAAAGTGATGACTTCTGATGAGACATTCGTGATTTCTGGTCACTTTATACTCATCACCACAATCACTTTGACGATTCTATTGGAGTTTAAAGAATCGCTGTCGCACTCTGATCTTTGGGAAGAGGATGAGTTCGATACACATTCAAGAAAGACAAGAAAACATCTGCTTATGTCTGTGACGTTGTTCACTCTATTTATCCTGGTGGTTTGGTGGTGTGTCCTGTGTGTCACTGCTGTTTTCTATCATACGCTGCGAGAGAAGGTGATTGGACTGGCCTTGGGGTATACTTCACCGCTAACAGTATATTACTTGAAGCCTTTGGCCGTGAATTACTTTACCAAGGACTAGTTAAGTTAATTGAAGAACATTTTGCCTATCTAAAACACGCTCAAAAAATAGAGAATAGATTCTCGGCCTACGCGACTGAGGTCTCCAGGATCCAGCCCATCTCCAATGAATTTCCCCTGCAGAAACCTGTCACCTCCACTTCCAAAAGATCAGCCAATGACCGCATTTAACGTCTCCACCGGTTGCAATTGTCTGTAATTGACTCTTCAGAACTCCACTAAAGAACCACAGAAGCCGGTGATGAGCGTGTTCCTCCAACGAGGGCGCTTTTACGCACTGTATCCAAGTGTGCTGCTCCTGGGACTCTCATTCAAGCTGGTGCTTCCAGAACAGATCCACGCGTACCTCAAGCACACGTACTGGGTCTCATCCAAGAACATCATCAACAGGACATTTGCACACCATGGTAACATGATATTCCTCGTCCTGTTCCTCATGCTGCTCGTTGTAAGGACACGCGTGCTGGTGAGGCAGGGATACACGTCATCTCAACTGTTCGTGCTCTTCAAGCAGTACTCCATCAAACTCGGGGTCAAATACCTCGGACTGTGGCTATTGTTCTTGTACATTGACCATCTGTTCCTCTCCACTGGTGGTGAGTGTATCATTGATGAGAAGATCGCCACGTCACTGGCATCCACCATCACCACTTTTGAGGGTTGTTACACGGCCAATGGCACATGGGTGAGGTTGAACAAGGGCTTCTGCTCATTGACACCACACCAGATGTCCCAGAAAATCAAGGATGCACAGGTGTGTTACAAAATTGGTAAATGGGAAGGCGGGTTTGATATCTCGGGACACTATTGCTTCCTGGTGACGTTGAGTTTGATCCTTTGGAACGAGTTGAAGATCGTTGAAGCTGTTGACACTTCTACAACGTTGGACCTCGAAGGACAGAGGAAAATCACCACAGTGCCATCATGGACGAAACCTTCACTATTGAACTTATGGAGGTGGTGCACACTTATCACACTTGTCGTATGGATCAACATGTTGTTTGTCACTGCTGCCTTCTATCACATCTTACTTGAGAAGCTCATCGGTCTATGCTTTGGATTCATCACACCAACGATGATGTACTTGATCCTACCAAACCTCCCCATCATCAACGACCTTCTCTACTACTAATGACTTCTATGACCCACCACCAAAAGAATTACATACGCATTACATACATTACATCTGGTTTAATCATATCTCATCATCGGCCATACTTCCAATCACACTCTCAAGTTTGAACTTGAGTTCGTTGAAGTGAACCTTTAGGACCTTTGCGATCCTTCCACATTCGGTTGTAGTGAATCCACCTTCGACAGAGCAGGATTCAATCTTATCCGAAGAGCATTTCATCACAATGTTGGTTTCCTTGTCATCAACAACAAGCACAAATTTCAAGTTGTCCAAGGAGATGTCAGTTTGCACTTGCTTAACGTTCTTCTTCAAATCTCTCTTGATCTTTTCGACGATCTGATGCTTCTGTGATGTCTTGTTCAGAATCCCTCTAACAACTTGTAAGAACTTTAGCAGCTCTTTATCTTCCAATCCATCATACTCAATAGCCAGCTCGTGAACCTGCACAAAAGCCGGTATGGTATGCTTGAAGATAATCCATCTCCCATTCTTCTCATTCTTTTCCAAGATCAGATAATGTGGGGTTTCAAATTTCAACTCCAATTCGTTAAAGATCTCAATCCTTATACCCAAGAGTTCAGGTTGCTTACTGAGATTAAGCCTTGAGGGATCTTTCACTGGGAACGGTGTGATTCCAAACATTCGATAAACATTCTCCAAGATGACGTTGTTAACTTTCACTTCTTCCCCATCGTCAGCGTCTTCATCATCCCCATCTGATTCTGTTGATGCACTGATCTTTTGCCTTTTCGGTTGTGTAAAATACTTGGCAATACTGTCATCGAAGAACTCATGTGTCACAGGTTCAGGAGGCATGATCTCCTCCTCGTACCTTCGTCTTCTCCTCTCTGCCTGTTTACTCTCTTGTTGTGGCTTCATGGGTGTTTGCTTGGGCTTTTTGGGCGTTTCCAAAAGCTTTTGAATCTGTTCAAATTGAAGTCCTAATGGTCGGCTCTTCTTCGCCTTCTCGATTTGTTTGAGGATCTCTGCTTTCTTAGTTTGTAGTGAGGAGACTGTTGGGGAGATAAGCGTGTTAGTATACACGTTTGGGTGTTAGGAACTGCTCATAGAAAGCAGCAAAATCGGTGGTAGAAACTCACTTTCATGCTCCAGCGACGCGTTATCCTGCTCCAGGGCCTCCAGATTGGACATTTGGCAAATGTAGCCACCTTCTGTATCGCTTTTGTGGGTGATGATGGAAGTGCAGAGACTAAACACTTTACGCGTCACATTTTTGGGTTTTCGCGTCCTGTTCGTTGGTTGCCATGGCGACCGGGATGATTGGCACCGGGCTGACTCCATGGCATTTTGAAGGCATTTTCATCTATTCTATGGTATTTGACAGGTGATTTAGACATTGGCAATGTTAGCTATATTACTGGACCGGAGACTGCGTGTGGTGATTGTGTGTACCCCTTTGGAGTTTATATATAGCGTTTGTGTGCGGCCATGGACAGCTTTCACACATCGCTCCACCTGGAAAATAAGTGGCAATTGTGTGCTCCCACGACGTTCTCAGTACCTCCTTAAAGGCCCAATGTGTTTGTTTGTTCATTTTTTGTTCGTTATACTCTCCTGTTGGCTTATCAAGACCTCGTCCTTAGATGATTCTGCCATGGTCTGGGTCCAACTCGTAACCCAGCGAACGGGACACCCTGTACACGCTCTGCATGATTCCTCCAATGATCACCTTAGCGAGACCTTGACTCTTCTTCTTTCCGTTATGGTCATCGTATTGGTTCACACTGAGGTCGTTGGCCATTGTTGGGAGCACGTTCTCTGAGGCACTGAGGGAGACAAAGAGTGCGAATGGGATGAACCAAACACATAGTCCAAAGAACGACGACACCTCAGCAAACGAGGCAATCTTTGGTGGTTGATATCCTCCATTCTTGTATGTTCCATTTGGGGGATTTGAGAAATGCTGAAACCAGAGATAATGGTTTACAACGACAAGAACACAGGATGCGATGAACACTGGACCCTTGAGGTCAATGAAGGGGAACTTTGACAGATTCTGCAAATACACAAAATATGTGCCAAGGGAGAACAATGTGAGCCAGAAGGGGAACCCGTCCACGATCCACAGCAGCACATACGTGGCAATTATGGCGTATATGGCCCTTGTGAGGAACCGTTTCGTAGGCACAGTGTGCTCCTCAACGAGCTCAGAGATGTAGTAGAGCCCGGAGGCGATTGCGAGCACCAGGAAGATGAACCCGAGCACCATTCCGAGGTACGACAGCAGTTGCAGCAGCATTGTTGTCTGTGTGTGTTTGTTCTTGTGTGTTTGTAGTGTTGGAATGCTCTTTAATTGATGGGTTCCAAGTGCTGGTTCTGGCCAGCAAACGGCCTTTGGGATTTTTTGGCCGGTGGAGATCGGTGATCTTCTGGACCCGGTAGCGGGCACGACTCTGCGCGTGGGTGCTGATCTTCTGTGTGGACTTTGTATGGCTCTCAATTGGTGCTTACAGATCAGTAGAGCGTTAATTAAGCATCTCATCGTGTTCTGCGTATTAAATAGTATCTATGTATAGGTCACTCACTCAGCGAAGGTCTAGGAGAGTCCCGCATCAGACTGTTCCGCTTGTTGAGGTTCTCACTGGGTCTCTTCCCCATCGGTGTGGCATTGATGTTGTTCACGTTCTTCTGCGAGTTTCTTCGGCTTCTCCCAATCTTAGGTGACGACACAGGCGTTGAGAGTGGACTTTTGGTCTTGAAAGGCCTTAGTCCATCCACAGTGAGCGTTTGCTCCTTTGGTGTTGCTGGTGAAGGTGCAACGGTGATGGATGGGATGCGTTCATCTTTCCTTTGGTGTGATATTGGTTCATTGACACGTTTCTCTCGTTCAATGTGGTATTCCTCTAGTTGTACTAGCTTCTCATGTAGCTGTTGTTGGAGCTCCTGGGACATCAGGTCTCTAATCAATAGGTTGAGTGGGTCCATGTCCAGAATAGAAGCTTGTAACTTCTTCGGGGATGGTCTGAGGATGAGGTGATAGAACGGAACACTGACGCCCTGTAGCAACTCATCAATGGAGCACTTGGATGATATATGTGAGCAAATGAGTAACAGAGTTGACAAGTTCTGTCTTGGTATTGAGCCAAGAATAATCAATGCTTGATCCTTGGATTCGTCGGATGAGTATAGCCTTACCAATGAATCGTGTGCAGTGAATGGTATGACACTATCCGGCAATTCCAACAACCAAAGTTTAAAGAAATGTATGATATCTTCACCCTTTTCCGTCTCGAACAACCTGTCAACCAAGTTTTGTGTTCTGGAAACCTCATCAACATCAGAGTACTCGTTCATGAGAACCATCACTCTCTGACGAACTTCATTGGCCTTCACAATATCCAAAGATGAACACCACAGCTCACCAACATTCTCAACACCATCAAGCTTCCCAACCAAGATTTTGGCCAATGTTGGAACACTCATAGTCTTCAAGTCCGTATCACTCGGATCAAGCAATTGGCTCATAAGATCTGTCCCCATGATATCAACCCCATTGTTCAAATGATCGATGTACTTAACCTCAGTCTTAGGCCAATACCATGCTCCTTGACTCCCAGGATTTGTGATCCGTTGTAATTGCTCATACTTGATAGTATCGTCATTGAACTTGAAATTGGAAAGGGAAGTTTGTAAGTGTTTCAATCTGGTCTCATGATCTGCCAGCAATGACTCCATGAATAATTTATTGAGTGTGAATAACAATGTGAGTCTGTTCTTATCAAATACTTGTGCCTTGGATGAGACTTCAATAATTAGCTTGTCCAATTTGGTACGTTCTTGGTTTGCAGTGGTGAATGTGTCAAAATGCTGTGATTGGAGTTCTTTAAGATCTGAAAGAAGTCGTGTTGGTGTAGCTGTTGATGTGAATGTGGACTTCAAGTTCCCCCAGATGTCAATGTTACCTGATGTAGATTTAGGGGATGCTGTCTGGGACTTCACTGTGTCACTCTGGGTAGGTGTCTCCTTCTTCTGATTCTTGGTGTCATCTGTAGGCTTATACTTAGCAGTGAACCTTGCAAGATCACTAAACTCATAATAAGCACCATCAGAGATGAATGAGTTTGCGGTCAATTTGTACCAGTTTCTCATTAGACCCAGTTCAACCAGATCTTGTCCAAACTTCTCCACTTTAGCCCTGGAGTCCTCATTGGGGAAATTGAGCTTAACCCACTGTGTGAAGTTCTCTGAGGTGAAGTACTCGTTATTAACACCAGGTAGTGGGATCATTCTTCTCCTGATTGGTACATCCAGAAGCATGGCATTTAGAACCTCTTTGAGATCATCCACGGTGGATAGTGATGTTTGACCAAGCCTGAGTGGAAATTGGAATGCCTGATCCTCTTCCTCTTCTTCTGATGGCGTGGAGGGCGACATTGGTATCCGTTGAATTGGTGTAGCTTGCACTGAGTCCACCGGTGACTTAGCAGGTGTATTTTGACTCTGAGGTGAGTGTATGGCACCAAGTTCCTCCAATGCCCTAGCTTTGCCTGAGATCGTCTTCTCCTGGGTAAGTGCACTCTTCACAGCTCTGACGTAGCTGTTGTACTGGCTCTGCAATTGCTTTGACGAATCGCTGGTGAAGTCCTTGTAGTCTTCCAGGAAGTCCTTCAGTCGCAGTATGAGGTCACCGTTCAATGAGAGAAGCCGTTGTTGTCCCAAGCTGGTCTCTGTGGAGTAGCGTGCCTGTTCAGCCATGATCTTCCGCACAGATCCCACGTTTTCTGCACCCACTTCGTCCACAAACCGCTGCACAACCATGGAGTCCTCACGTGACTGTGGCCAGTGCTTGTCGATGAACTGTGTCTGTCTGTGTGCCAGTTGTGTGTGTCTGTCCGCCTCCAAGTTCATGACGGTGTTGTGCTCCTCGAAGTAGCGTAGTGATGCCCTGCCCTCCGCATACCCGCTCTCCAGCTGCGACACTAGCGAGTGGATGCCCGTGATGTGGTCAGAGGTCCAGCACGTGTCCTCGAACAGAACCTTCTGTGCCATTGTGCCTGGTAATCCTCCAAATGCTGCTGTTTAATTGGATTAAAAGTTGTTGATGGAGTCCAGGCACATTCCCGGCTGATGACGTCTTTGGGGAAGAGATCAAAGAGATCGCGCCAGGGATGGTCACGTGATCTGGGGATTGCCGGCGTAAATTTGTTGACACTTTTCAGCAAACCTTTTACTCCTGGTTGATTGTGCACTGTTATTGTAAACTCAATGTATTATGTGGACCCACTTTTATGATATTGATAGTTGATAGTGTTCAGAGAAGTTCCATGAAGCATGACATCTGAGAGCAGCTCCACAGTGCTGAAGATCAACCCCACAAAGGCCGAGGACCAAGAGATCAACACAACGCCGGGGATCTACACTTCTTGAGAACATTTTGGACAGAATGAGGCTTAATGCGAATGGCATCGGCACCTTGGTTATCACTTTTGTTAGTGATATGTCTCATCCGGGGGGTTTCATTGAAATGCCTTGCCGTTGCACACTTCCATCACGGCCCTTACGCACATGGACGCTTCACCTTCACCAACCACACTCAGTCAGTACCACCAGAAAATGACATTAGATGGCGTGAGGAGCTCTCATACTGATGCACACTGTGGTTCAGATAGATGTGATCACACAAACCACCTTGGGACCCCCTATGTGTTTTCAAAGCGATTCGACAACTCCAGAACCGTTTACCATACCACCAATTCAAGAGGTCAAGTCGTGACAGTTATAAACCCACAAGAACAATTCGGTGCACCAAACATTGGCAAACGGAACTATGACCCCATACCAACGTCTCTTTCTCAATGTCATGGAAACTGTGATAATGGGTATGATTTAGATGAGGAAATCGAATACCAGAAAGACAACAAAGACACAGAGAGTATATACGAGCGTCCTTGCCGATGGGATACGGTTGTTTCACTTGAGATATCCCAGAGTCCATTTTGCCTCAGTGTGCAAGAGGAACAGGGACTTATAAACATTTTAAGGAGACAGATTGATTCCAAGACAGAACAACAGGCAATGGATTCACTTGAGTTCATGCAGAGTTTCACAAAGAAGATCATCCCCAAGAAGCATCCAGCTGTCTCTAAGCTATCAAAGAGGTTTGGAACACTCACGATGAGGGATAACTCGATGTATCCACACCTTCCAAGTGACTTCAAGGGCACTTTCTTCCATGCCTATCTACCCAATGAGTGGTTGAGAGCGAAGACTGGATTCTTGCACACGCTTGAGGCTATAGGGTTTGACACTCTGCTGTCCACTGATTCAGAGGAACAACTATTCCAATGGGGGTATACCATAATGCAGCGGTTTGAACTCGTGGACAATGCATTTGCATTCATGCTATTGAGTGTGATACATTTTGAACTCTTCAGTTCTAAACTTGAAGAATATCGGTTTTGGAAGAAGTTAAATGAGTCCTGTTGTAAGACCAGAACCGTCATCAAATTCATTGATAAGGAGGTGAAACGTATACTACACACAGGGGGAATGACATGGATTCAAAAAGTTGTGGAAATGGCAAACACTCATGGTGTCATTGTACAAGAGTATCGTTGTCTAGGATTGACTTTGCCCTTTTATCTGCTGGGCGATCAAGAGGTGAAGTACTACACATATCGATCGTCTTATGATTTCATTAGAGACGATGCGGAAATGCTTGAACAGTTCATGTATAAGAAGGATTGGGTTACGGTGTTGCTCAAAAGAGCCAAGAAGGCTCGTCTGTTAGAGAAGAAGAGATTGAATGATGGTCCAGTGCCATTGTGATGTGTGATCACAAAACACAAAACAGGTTGTCGCTGGGGAATACAAGACTTCTAGTTACCATTTAGTAATCCGCGTTATACATAGTCCACAAGTAGCTTCGTATCATATCACAGAATCTATTCATTAAACGTATTACTTTCTGTTACGACCCCTAACCTTTTGCTTCTTTCCCTCATGATCAACATCCCCGGACTCGAATTTTCTCTTCTTATCATCACCTCCTCTCTTAAACTCTGGCTTCTTATCACTCTCCTCTGGCTTCTTCTGTGGGAATTTCTCAAACTCCTCAGCCTTGATGGCAAATTGCCAATCTGCTCTTTTTCTCATAAACAACTCCATCTTCCAATTCTTCCAAACCATACGTCCATATGTACTCTCTTTCACTTTCTCCTTCTGTGCCACAAGTTCACGAGCAATACGCTCCTTGTAGTTGTTCAACTTGATGGTGAAGCCCCAAAGCTTATCCACAATGTGTGATCCATATGCATTACATGAAAGATCCACCGTGGATGGTACAAGTGCATTCAAAAGACGACGACGCTTGATCACGTCCAACTCTGGGACAAGGGCCTGTTCCACAACGTGTGAGAAGACACCATGGAAACACATCTGAATGAGCCTCTCATGTGGTAATGAAAGCATGTTATCCACTGTAAGCTCCAAGAATCTTGCATCGAACGTGATCAATTGCTCCAAGAACAAGGCACGTCTTCTCTCCTCTGCAGTTGGCCAATCGTCCTTTGTGTTACCCAACGTTGATGAACTCATCTGTAGTACACTCTCCAAGATATCCGATTGACTCTCTGGTGTATACTTCTTTGCCAATTCCTCGATAATCTCTGCGCGCTTGTATCCCTTATGTTCACTTGATGCATCAATGATGGATTGTCCCATCTCCAAGTTTGTAACCATCAGGACACTCATCTCTGGGATCAACTGATCAAGCATCTCACGGACATCATTCTGTTTCAACTTCTTCAAAAGACCCTGTACCACATATGAACCTGTAGTATCACGTCTTGCGAGCTTCATGATACGATCAGCCATGTATAATCTGTACAGTCTCTCCACATATTTCAATCTTTGGTCCTTTATCGTATTCTCGAGGAAATGTGAACCCACAGCGTCTGAAAGCAAATACTCCACGAAACCTTCTTCTTGACTATCCTTTTCATCACTTTCACGAAGGAACACCAAGTGCCATATTGGTCTTTCACGATCCACGATACCTTCAACTTGGATGAGTAGTTGAAGCACTGGTGAACCAACTTTCTCAATGGCATATTCACGAGCGGTACGACGGTCGAGTTTGGTCTTAATCACATCGATCAGCTGCTTGAGTTCTTCTTTGAATGAGGATGGCACTTGGAATGCTCTGTTGAAATCGTCATTATCGGTGATTTCAATCATCTTTCTTGCAATCTTGGATTTTTTCGAACGGAGTGTGGAGTTGGACATGGTTGTGGAAGGTAGTTGCTTACCTGCAATGATCAGGATGACCAATCTCAATGTGTGTGATGCATACTGGTGCTTGATCATGTCTGTGACGTGTGGTCTGACTTCGTTGAGGAAGAACAAGAATAAGTTCTCCATAGAGACGAATGGCTCATCTGTCTCTGAAGCTGCGTTTGGGTTCAACAGTTCCTTTTCAATGAGAGCGGCACTGCGCACGAGCAAAGTCTCCACACAGTGTGACGCGTATTTGTGATGAATCAGTGATACGAAATGACCACTGAAAGCCTTGAATACCGATTTGAGCTGGTCATCTGATGCAGCGAGCACAAGACGTTCCACGAGCTTTGAGCAGATCTGGTTGGTGACGAGCTTGAGCTCTTTGCCCTTGGACTCGTCGAGCACAGAGCTGACGAAGGCAAAACGTTCAGCAGCATTCTCAAATGCATTGGCATTCAGTGTTGCCTCTGCCTGCTTGAAGTAGTCGAGTTCAGTGGTGTCAACAAGACCAAAGAACGTGTTTGGCTCCTTTGGCTCCTTTGGCTCCTTTGGCTCACTCGGATGCTCATCTGAAGCAACTGCAGTTTGTGGCAGTTCTGCGCCGTCGTAGATCTTGATCTCTGGCTCCTCCTCTTTCTTCTGTGCTCTTCTTCCTCTTGCTTTTACCATTGCCGTTGCTGTTGTTTAGAGTCTTTATATAAGTGGGGGATATCAGCAGCTTATGGGGCTGGTAAAAATTTATACGCGATGACCTGGTACCGGGACACACAGCGCAGGGCTCGCAACCACTTTAACGTATCGAAGTTTACGGGGATCATTTACCTTCTTGAAAGTTGTTGTTAATTGGTTGTAGCGATGCGTGTGGTAGTTGATTGTTGTAATACTCTCAAAACTCCCGAAATATTCCAAACAGTAGTACGTAACACCCATTCTAGACCCACCAAAGCGCCAAATTACACAGTTTGCCCGGGGAAACCTCCGCGACTGCCACTTCCCAGTAAAGATCAACTCACAACAACAACCTCCACTTCCACCACCACGGCCAACACCAACAATTGCCGCCAATTACCAGCACTTCCAGCAGGGCGCTCCACCCAATTTTACACACCACAAAGGGCATGTCTAGAGCCAATGGAAAGAGGGTCCCCGCGCCTTCGAAGAGCGCAAACTCGGACCTCCAGAGGCTCCTTCCAGACCCCTCGGCGCTCCAACACATCAGGCACTACCTCAGCTACACGAACGCCTACAAGCTCTCCATCGACAGGCAGATCCAGACAAACGAAGACGAATATGCACAGTACATTGCATCAGAGGAGAAGTTTGATGCACACTCCGCGGCGGAGGGGCTAGAGGCCATCATCGCTGAGATGCAGCAGAACAAGGATCTCTCGCACAACACCCAGGACATCATCACCGGAATGACCAGCGGCATCAAGCGCCTGGACGACGCCAAGCAGAACTTGGTGCTCACCATGACCGTGCTGAAGCGTGTGCAGATGATGCTCTTCGCGTATGATAAGCTAGATGCCATGGTTGATGATCACAACTATCCGCAGGCCATACCACTACTCGGCGCAGTGTACGAGTTCATTGACCATTTCAAGTCATACAAGAGCATTGACAAGATCGCTGAGCTTACACGCGCAGGGAACAAGCTCAAGATCAAACTCGCGGACCAGGTGTTCAAGGACTTTGAACTTACAATCAACAACAAGGACCCATTGAGCGATGCCCAGCTAAGGAGTGCATGTGAAGCACTCGATCTCTTGGGACCAGAGTACCATGACAGATTGAGCGTGTGGTTCTGCAACCAACAATTGAGAGAGATTCAAAGTATATTTGTTGCTAGTGACGAAGCCGGATCGTTGGACAATCTATCCCGAAGATTCTTGTTCTTCAAACGTGTTTTGAAGAACTACGAAGAACACTTTGAGACGCTCTTCCCTGAATCGTGGAAGATGGAGGAACAACTCACAACCAAGTTTTGTGAGCATAGCAGAGATGGAATTAAGCAGGTCTTGTCCGACTCTGGTGCCAAGACCGACGTTGATCTGTTACTGAATGCGTTGCAACAGACTCTTGACTTCGAAAAATTCCTCAATTCCAAGTTCAAGTATACAGAGACCAATGGTGATACATCTTCATCGGACTTCTCACAAGTTGCCAGAACCACCCCAAAATTCTCTCATCAGGTCTCATCTGCATTTGAACCATTCTTATCCATTTGGGTGGATCATCAAAACACATTCCTTCAAAAGAAATTCATGGAGTTCTTAGCGGCACCAAAATTACCACAGGAGGATTCTCAACATCATGTCATTCCATCATCAGCAGATCTTTTCCGTGCATATCGTCAATTACTCACACAATGCTCCAGTTTATCCACTGGTGGTCCATTGAGAGATTTGGCTAAGCTTTTCCAAAAATGGGCAATCGAATACAGAAACAAGATCCTCAAAGCTACAATCCCACCAGCTTCACAGCTCACAGATGAGGCAATCACATACCTTGCATTGGTGTTAAACACTGCCGATTACTGTAACACCACAATGGGACAACTAGAGGAGAGGCTCATTGAGATCATTGATGAGCCATACAAGGCTAGTACGAACTTCGACCAGGCAAGGGAGGCATTCGTAAGGATCATCAACCAATGTCTCAATTTGCTTATGCAAAAAGTTGAGAACGAATGTGAGTTTGCATGGAGAGAAATGGCAAACACCAATTGGAGCCATATGGAGGACGTTGGAGATCAGTCAAGATTCATTGCCACATTGAGAGACACAGTGATTCATAACTGTTCATTGATCTTACCCAAGTTCTCCAGAGATATCTATGTGAGAAACTTGTGTGATAAAGTCGTCGAGGCCACAGTCAATGAATTCTTGGCAAACATCGTGAAGACCAAGCCTATCCCTGTGATTGCCGCTGAACAGATGCTCTTGGATCTCTCGGTTTTGAAAGATACTTTCATGAAGTTACCAAAGCAAGCTGGTGAAGATTCCAAGCCTTCTACACAATTCCAAAAACACGTGGATAAGATGGTGGGAAAACTGGAGATTATCCTCAAAGTATTACTCACACAGGATGCACCACAAGAAGGACTGGTTACGAATTACTTCTACTTGATTGGTGACAAATCAGTGCAAAATTTCATCAAAGTGTTAGAATTGAAGGGAATTTCAGATAAGAACAGACAAACCAAATACGTTGATCTATTCAAAATTCATATGAAGGCACATGATAATTTGGTTGACAGTTCTCCAATTCTTTCAAGACTCACAGTGGAAGGAGAAAAGATGCAAGTACAAACCTCAACAACAGGAGGCATTCTCTCAACAAAGATCAAATCACCAGAGTTCACCAATTCTCCAGCATTTGAAAACATCTTGAAGAAGGATAATTTGGAAAAAGGACTCAAAGAACTTGCAATCAATGGTGAAGCCGGTGTGAGTAAGATCAACGAGAACTTCAAAACGTTTAGAGGTTTGTTCAACAGAAACAACAACAACAACAATGGCCAATAGGTTATAAAGTTCACGCATATACCATGAGTACATAATCAGTTGTAGAATCAGCAAACCGTATCACATCCTCCTCTCTAAGTTCAACAAACCTCGTTGGTGGGATTTCCTCTCCATTGATCGAAGTTCCATTACTCGAATCCAAATCGATGATGTATGGCTTAATCACTTTCGTTGCAGATCCATCAACGTTTGAAATACGCTCTCTGAATTGTATCACAGCATGTTGCTTAGAACATGAATCATCATCAGTCTCAATGTCCACCACTTTGGAATCACGACCAATGAGTGTATACGGTTTCACCAATGCGAATTGTCTTGTGATTTTGGAATCTTCTTCAAAGATGTATAGCACATATTTCGGTGATTCAGGTGGCGATGATGAGTCCTCAGGCTCTGTATATTTCAGTTGTGTTCCCTTGATATTGTTCGACTCTTTAGCCAATAGTCCTGATGGTTTGAAGTTTGGTTTCTGCTTAACGATCGGTGGACCAGATGGTGTTGTTGCGGTCAGTTGTGTGTTCTGTTGGTGGTAGTCCCTGCGGGGTCCATCACGTGGTCGGTATTGAGAGCCTTCGGGCCTGTCTCTGTATGTGTCATTGAATCTTGATTGGTACCTGCTGGATTCTCGGTAGTCTCTGTCTTTGTAGGATGAAGAGCTCATGGGGATGTTGGTGTTTGTTTAGAAATGATGGTGGTTTAGTTGCTGTATGTGGGATCTGTATCAGTTAAGACAGAGCAAGCTGAGAGGTTCTGTTCAAGTGATCTATCCTTGCTTGTAGTTACAGACCTGTTCAGTGTAAGGAAACCAAAGAGAAGCAGAAGAGATTCTGAACTGGAGAAGTTCATCTGCAAAATCGAAATGACTAAGCCGAGATCACGTGACTTCCTCTGAGCGCAGGCGCGCTGGCTTTCAGATCTGGAGGGGCAGTGAACGCCTACTTTCCCCACCATCACAAGATTCCGCTAGAAACCAATTGAAACACTAAGAAAGATGGTAAGTGAACTGAATTAAACGTCCCAATGGAAGGATACTAACATTCCAAAGCACGGAGTTAAGCGGTTCCACCTGTCAGAGGAGGCAAAGCGCCAGAAGTTGGAGCGTGAAGCCACCAAGATCAAGAACTACAAATCTCTAACGTCCTCGGTGTTGTCCAAGAAGAACAACAAAGTGTACGATGACATGGCCTTCAGACAAACCACGGATATCCTCAATGTGAATCCCGAGTTCTACACGGTGTGGAACTTCCGCAGAGACATCATCACCCATTACTACATGAAGACTCTAGACAAGGATCACTTGATCAAGCTCTTCAACGATGAGCTCATCTTCAACGTGAACAAGTTCAGAGAGTTCCCGAAAGTCTACTGGATCTGGGGTCACAGAGTCTGGCTCTTGGAGAACCATCCAAAAGTGGATTGGAGGGCAGAACTGGGGATTGTTGCGAAGATCCTCACGTTGGACTCAAGAAACTTCCATGGTTGGACGTACAGACGATACATCGTTTCGAAGATCGAGGAGCAGACTGGGGAATCAATGGCATTGGAGGAGTTTGAATATACCACTGAGAAGATCAATAACAACTTCTCAAACTTCTCCGCGTGGCATAACAGATCAAAACTAATACCTAAACTGTTTGATATGAGACCAACGAAGCAGTTCCATTCTGTGTTGGATTTCTTACATAATGAATTGGAGTATTTGAAGAATGCCATGTACACTGATCCGGAGGATCAATCTGTGTTCATCTACTTAAGATGGCTTCTTACAGACGATATTTTTGTCTCAAAGATCCAACAGGATAAGTACTTGGTGATACTGAAGGTGGAGTTGGAGAACTTGAAAGAGTTGAATGAGCTTGAAAAAGAAGATAATGGGAAGGACAACAACTGGTGTCTCAAGATAATCATCACCATTGAACAGCTGATATCGAACATCACTGGGGACTCAGAAGATGCTCAGCAGGATATCAAAGAATGCATTGAGAAGTTGGTTGTTGCAGATCCGCTAAGGAAGAACAGATACTTGGATCTGGCCAAGTGAGGAGCTACAAACCTTCAATCGCTATCGAAGTTAGGCGCATGCCAATTTAATGAGTCCAAAATGCACGTGAATTGAAAATTACTTTTCCATCTCAGCATATAGTCTCTTTCTCTGATTACTGAGCATGTATCTTCTCTCACCCACAGTGAAATCTCTTTCTTGGAAATATCCATCTCTTTCAATCTGCATCAACTTAGGTTCAGAGATGACTCTATTGTCAGGCATGTCCAACTTGATCTTCACGAAGTCATCCTTCAATTCAGGACGCATGCTGGCTAGTATCGAGAAGTTGAAAGTGTTGATGTAGAAATCCAAAAGATCAATCATGGCCTCGTTGACACTGAATGAAGAACAGTGGTAATTCTTGTACTGCACCACCAAGTCCTTCTTGTTCAATTCACATGCAATTCTCAACACCGCAAATGCAATAGCATTAGCTGGAACTTTCAATCCAACTTCCAATTGATAAGAGTCGTATGCGATGACCCATGCCAAATAACAGATATCCTGAGGGACACCAAGCGTTTTTCCAAACTTCACAATGTACTCTTCCACGTGGTGCATTCTGAAATCAAATGAAATTGTCTCCAAGAATCTAAACTCCAACCCCATGAGTTTCCGACGGTAGCTCTCCTGTTGTTCAGGACTCCACTGCTGGTTACGCAGTTGTAAACTCACCACGATCAGATCCCTGAGCTTCTTCACAGTGTCTTCGTTCTTGATGGCGATGAACAGCGCAGTGATGGCAACGTCATAGTACACTGCTGTGTCAAACTTGTTATGCAGAAAGTATCGTTGGTAATGAATCATGGCACTCTCCAATACACGCACGGGGAACCTGAGCGCATGGCACATCTTCATAAGGAAACCATACACCTGGTGGCGTCGCTGGTCGTACAGCGTCTTGTTCTCGATATGGGAGGACTGTGCGTACTTAATCTGGTTCTGTGTGAGGAAGGGACGTGATATCTGTATTGTGGAAACGATTTTGGAGTTCGTTGCTGTGTCGAGAGACGGTGTTGTTGGCGTCTTTGCCCGCGTGTCTTCTGGTCTCGGTGTTGTTGTGGATGCTGTTGACGCTGACGGAGGAGCAGCCGGTCTCCTGCTTTGTTGTTGCTGACTCGCTGGTCCCTTGGGCAGTTCCATTGTTGCTGCCATTTGTGGTTCTTGTGTTGTTTTGTGCTGTTTTGTGCTGTTGTTGTTGCAGTTGATGTTGTCGGTGGTTTGTTCCAACTTCTCCTGTTGACTCAAGCTCTGGAAATTTCGCGGGCAGACTTGGTGCTACTTACAACTACAACGTTATCTACTCTTTGCTTTACAGTATTTTCAGTATTAATGCAGTTATGTATTCTATGCTGTTACCGTTGAATTGTTGGTATAAAGGGGCTAGTTACCAGCAAGAAGCCTAGCAGCGAGCGCCTCCATGTCGTCAAGCGTCTCTGGCTCCTCAATCTCCAGCACTTCTGGCTCTCTCTCAGCACCGGCTCTTCCTCCCACTTTGTCGTTCTGGAACCACTTGGCCTTCTTCGATGGTCTCTCGTCTTCGTCACTATCGTCCTCGGAGTTGCTGTCGAGGTCCTGGAGCACCTTGGATGCAAGATCGTTGTCCACGGCCATGTCATCTTCCTCATCGTCCTCACTGTCGCTGCCAAACTCGGCTCTTCTCTCAGCCTCCTGTCTCTTTCTCTTTCTCTCCAGCTTCTTCTGCTTGGCAGTCTCCTTGTCGTCTTCATCGACAACCTTCATAACCTCAGACTCATCGCTGATGAACTTCTTCTTCTGCTCCTGTGCATCACCAGCCTTACGGAAGTCCTCTTCGTCCTGGAACTCGTAGATCTCGTGAACGTTACCATCGTCATCAAAGATCAACTTCTTAGGGTTGCCCTTGTCATTCAGAGAGGCCTTCTTAGAGAGTGCCTTCTTGGCTGATCTCTTGGATGTTGGTGCCTCCGTGTCTGGCAATTCATCTTCCTTCAGCACGTGATCCTGTCTCTTAATCGTAAGGAAGTCCTCCTCATCGGAGACATCCTCTCCACCGAGTGCATCACCGGTCATCTTCAAGTAGTTCTCAGAGAGAACAGTCTGGTTCTGACGTTCAAACATTTTGTCATACTTGGTACGCACCTTCTTCTCCTCCTCGACGATATCACCATCCTCATTGGCCTTCGCCAGCGATAACAGTTGTCTTGAAGCGTTCTTGAGCTCTTTGTTCTTGACACCGTCACCTTTGATCTTAACATTCGGTGTTCCTGCCAATCCCAATGATTTGGCGAATGCCTCTTTTGGAATCTCATCAATCTTGAACACATCTCTATCCTTCATCACGATGATCGAACGGATGTATGAGATGAATGCCTTTTGTGCCAAATACTTCAACTCAGGATCATGCAAGATGTTTCCCTGCATATCACCTTCGATTCTTCTCTTCTTCGAAGCCTTCACCGTGAGCTTCTTCACTTCAATCTTCTTGGACTCCAATCTCTTCACAAATCCTTCCTCTTCAGATGGTGTCAACATGAGTAATGATTTTCCACTCTTGTCATATCTTGCAGCTCTTCCAACTCTATGGATGTATGTATCAGCATTCTCTGGTGCATCTACCTGAATAACCCACTCCACAGAGGGGAAATCAAGACCTCTAGCAACGATATCTGTGGCGAATAATACCACGTGCTGAGCTTTTGTGAACTTGTATACCGTTTCTGTTCTTACAGTTTGCTTCTGTCTTCCATGAAGCTTCATCAGTGAGATACCAGGCTGCATCGTTCTGAATTGTTCATATACGTAATGTACCTGTTTCGATGTGGCAAAGAACACAATCATCTTGGTCTTGAGATGTGTCTTGATGAATGAGAAGAGGGTGTTGAGCTTATCCTCGAGATTCACTGTAATATATGATTGTGACAATGAATTTGGTGTGGCGCCAGCTTCTTCAGCATCAACTCCAATGTGCTTAGGATTTGTGAGTGAGAGTCTTGCCAAGTCTGCAACGGACTTGGATTGTGTAGCGGAGAACAATAGCGTTTGTCTCTCTGGTGGAAGGTTTGCAACGATGTTATCAATCTGTGTCTTGAATCCCATATCCAGACATCTGTCAGCTTCGTCCAACACAAGAAATTTCAAGTTATCCAAGTTCATCCCCACGGCTTGGTCCATGTGTTGTAGCAGTCTTCCAGGTGTACCAATCAGGATGTTGATCTTGGAGACCCTCTCCATCTCATACTTGAGGTCTTTACCTCCCGTCACCACACCAGCGGAGATTTGGAAGTGCTTACCGATCTTGATGAGCACCTCGTATATCTGCATTGCCAATTCTCTTGTAGGAGAGATAATCAGTGCTCCAACACCGTCAAAATCGGTCCATCTCTCTCTGTGGAGCTTCTCCAAGATTGGGATGAGGAACGCAAGTGTCTTGCCAGAACCGGTCTTGGCTGCGGCAAGAAGATCTTCTCCCTTCAAAGCGTAAGGGATAGACTCTCTCTGGATATCTGTGAGACGTGTGAAACTTGCCTCTTTCAGTCCTGTGACCATTCCCTGGGACAGAGGGAGCTCCTGGAAGAGCTTGGCCTTGCTAGCTGAAGGGTCGTACTTCTGGATGGTCTCTTCGAGGTCCTCGAGCGCCTTGAGTTCGGCCCTGCGGCGCTGTTTACGCTCGGAGCCAGTGAGCCTCTGTGTAACCTTCTTGGCCATCTTTATATGTGAAGAAGCTGGTTGAAAGTGTGGTATATTAAACCCCAAAGAGATGCCATTTAACCAGCAGATGAGCTGCACATATATATATTTTTTTTCTTTCTAAAAAACCCCGGTACGCGCAGCACAGATCACGTGATGCTGAAAAACATCGCGATCGCGCCAACGCGTAAAAAAAAGCGGAAACAACGTCGAGCGCAGACGCCACTGATCGGCATCTCTGACACGCTTTTTGCTGCCTTCCAGTGCAAAGAAGAGACCAGTGACACTATACAAACACAATGTCCCTCCGTCTGCCACAGGCCCCGAACGCCGGGCTCTTCAAGCAGGGCTACCAGACTTATACGAGCGCAGATGGTGCCGTCGTCCGCAACATCGAGGCGTGTCGTGAAATCTCCAAGATGGTGCTCACGTCCATTGGACCATGTGGACGCAACAAGATCATCGTGAACCATTTGGGCAAGGTCTTTATCACAAACGACGCTGCCACTATGCTCCAGGAGCTCGACGTTGTGCATCCAGCGGTGAAGCTGCTCGTTATGGCTTCTCAACAGCAGGAGATGGAGATGGGTGATGGTACGAACTTTGTCATCGTTCTCGCTGGTGAGTTCCTCAACGTCGCTGAGAAGTTGCTCACATTGGGATTGAAACCTACAGAGATTATCCAGGGATACCAGCTCGCAAGCAAGTTTGCATTGGAGACATTGGAGAAGCTCACCGTGAGCAAAGTTGAAGACCTCCTCACATTGTCAGAGCTCAAGAAGGTGATCAAGCCAGTCATCTCCTCCAAACAGTACGGATCCGAAGACTTCTTGAGTGATCTCGTCTCAGAGGCCGTTTTGAATGTCATGCCACCAAAGAACCCAAAGGCATTCAACGTTGATTCTGTCCGTGTGGTTAAGATCATGGGTGCATCTCTGCATAGCTCGCATGTGATCAAGGGAATGGTATTCCCTCGTGAACCAGAAGGACACGTTAAGAATTTGAAAGTGAAGAGTAAAGTTGCAGTGTACACATGTCCATTGGACATCTCTCAAACAGAGACAAAGGGAACTGTGCTTCTGCATAACGCTAAGGAGATGCTTGACTTCTCCAAGGGAGAAGAGGCACAGGTTGATCAGATCGTGAAGGAGATCCACGATTCAGGTGTCACCGTTGTCGTTGCCGGATCTGGAATTGGTGAACTTACACAGCATTATTTGGACCGTTATGGAATCCTTACATTGAAAGTCCCATCAAAATTCGATTTGAGAAGAGTGTGTCGCGTCTGTGGTGCTACTCCATTGCCACGTCTTGGTGCACCAACACCTGAAGAGGCTGGTTCCATCGACATCATTGAGACAAAGGAGATTGGCGGTGACCGTGTCACAATCTTCCGTCAGGAGAATGACATCACACGTACCGCTACCATTGTCGTGCGTGGTGCTACAAAGAACAACTTGGACGACATTGAGCGTGCCATCGATGACGGTGTCGCTGCCATCAAGGGACTTACAAAAGACGGTAGACTGTTACCTGGTGCCGGTGCCGTTGAAGCTGAGCTCGTCAACAGAATCACACAGTACGGTGAGAAGACACCAGGATTGCTCCAATTGGCAATCAAGCAGTACGCACAGGCGTTTGAGGTCATTCCAAGAGTTCTTGCTGAGACTTCTGGTCTGGACTTCTCAGAGGTGTTGCCACGTCTCTACTCCAAGCACTCTGGTGAAGATGGTCTCACTTTCGGTATCGACATCGAAGGCGAGTCTGCTAACGGTGTGAAGGACATCACCGCTGAGGGTCTCTATGACCTCTTCTCCTCAAAGAGATTCGGTATTGCAGCTGCCACAGACGCTGCCTGTACCGTGCTCAGTGTTGACCAGATCATCATGGCCAAGCGTGCTGGAGGTCCACAGGTGCCGCAGCAGCCAAGACCGGGTAATTGGGACCAGGCCGACTGATTTGTAAATGCCGTTTATGAATATAACCACTCCAGTCCAGTATTCGTACAATTTTCTGTAGCCTCGGTAATATGATGTAGTGGTGGTGGAGAAGGGGCGGAAGGTCAACAACAGCGCGAGGAAAACAAAAGGACCACCCCCAAACACTTTCAAGTATCAACACGTAATTACAGGCGGGTTTCAACTGAACATCAACGAGAGAAGAATAGAGGAAGGGAGAATGTCAGTCACAGTAAGTCCTCATAACCACACGACTTGAACATCCCTCACCAAGCTCTCTAATGACTAACAACACACCAAAGCTCCACACGTCTCTCGGAGACATTAAACTCGAGATCTTCTGTGAAAAGTGTCCCAAGGCGGCAGAGGTGAGTACACTTCCATTCATTCCGAATCCATTAGAACATGACTAACACACCGAATAAAGAACTTCCTGGCCCACTGTGCAAAGGGAACATATAACGGAACAAAAGTGGTACGAAACATCAAGGGATTCATCGTCCAGATGGGAGATCCTACGAACACTGGCAAAGGCGGAGAATCAGTATGGGGTGGGAAATTTGAAGATGAGCATCGAAAAGATCTAAGACATGATCATCGTGTAAGTATCCTTCTCCCCAAGTGGCCCACAGAGTCTTTTACTAACGCCCTGAATATAGGGAGTTTTGTCGATGGCCAACACTGGACCCAACACGAACGGTTCACAGTTCTTCGTCGTAAGTATCATGCCTTTTTTATTTCAAATCAACGGAGTACTAACATAGACAAAGACTTATGGAAAACATGCAGCATTGGATGACAAGTACACAGTATTTGGTACTGTGCTAATGGGTGCTGAAAGTCGACCAGATGCAACACTATCAAGGATCGAGAACGTCACAGTCGATAAGAAGAATAGACCCAAGACACCCATATTAATCCGTGACATCACTATACATGCCAATCCAATTGCCTCACATCAATCTTGATATCTTGATATCTTGAATCCACTTCAAAGCCAGAGTTCGATAGACTAATAGACAACATGTTTGTTAAATTTCTTAAATGCATTAATCCGTAAAGTAGCCCAAAGTCAAAGTTGTATATACATGACCCACATCCTCCATATATCTCCACGCCTCCTTAATCATCAAAAACCTCTTTACAAAGAAAGTGGTCCTCTATATCATAGACCCTTTGGCTTTCTTGAAAAGTTGAGCGGTGTTGTCTCTGTGACTTTTCTCTTCTTTGCCTCGGTGAACAAGACTCTCTTCTTCACAATAGGATCATAACGCACTTGTGTCACCAATGGAGCACCACGTGTAACGAGGATGTGCTTTCTGTATCCTGTAGCTGCTGAGGATGCAAGTGCAACCACCATTTTTCCTTTACTCTTTGCTGGACCTGCTTCGGTTGTTAGATTATGTGCTGAAAGGGGAGTCCATCTCGGCCTTCTTGACTGAAAGCCAGTGGAATGTGACTGCCATGTTTCATCTGAGCAAACGTACCAGCCATTTGGAATGTGTTTTATCGCTTGGAGATAAGCTTATTTGAAGGCTTCCATCGTTGGATCCAAAGAGTTCTCTTGTGCTCGTTGGAGTTTTTCAACTTCCTTCGCCAACACCGGATCTGGTAAGTTTCGCGGACATCACGTGATCTTTAGAAGAATCATACTTGACAGAATCAACTATCTTCCATCTTTACTACTACAACTTGTATGTGACCATGCCCAATAAATCGTCCGAATCAAAAGCAGAATCCAGAAAGGATAATATACACGTTTTTTTTTGTTTTTCTCGTTTGCTCTCCGAGAGTGGCAATCTCCCCTCAACGTCTTACTCTTCATTCTTCGTTTTTGTTCACCCTTCACTGATACCCACCAGGCGTCTGGGCATTTGTAGGATCGTATCCGTCATATCCACCAGGAGTTGGTGCCTGGTATGCACCTGGAGTGGCAGCGTTCCAAGCCTGTTTATGCACGGAACGACCTCCCCATTGGGACTGTCCAGCAGCAGGCGTAGCACCTCCATAACTGCTCCCAGCACCAGCAGCACCGGCACCCCATGCCTGTTGAGGTCTTCCCTGATGCTGTGAGGGTCTGGCCCAGGCACTTCCTCCACTGTTACCAGAAGCAGTGGCTCCTCCCCATGCGGTACCACCTCCATGTCCTGTGGCTCCTCCCCATGCGGTACCACCACCGTGGCCTGTTGCACCTCCCCACGCTGTTCCAGCACCTTGAGCACCTTGGGAAGTAGCACCACCCCTGGAAGTACCACTTCCATGTGCAGTGGCGTTTCCATAAGATGTGGCAGCACCCCAAGCTGTACCTGATCCATAAGCAGTGACACCTCCAGCGCCAACACTGGACCAGCCTGGCGTCTTTCCACCAGCGGAGCTTGACTGCCAAGATGAACTGTTCCCACTTGGAATCGAAGAGCCAGCGTTAGAAAATCCAGGTGTTGCACTGTTGAAAGTTGATGATCTGTCAGAGATGAACTCTTCGTATGGAATCAATCTGTTGTCCCTTGTCACGAATGCCAACTTGGCCTTGTCGATAGAGAGAATTTTGTTCTTTGTGTGTAACTCAACACGGGCAATGTTTCCATTAGTGTCCTTGACGATACCACGGAGACCCTTGTATTCACCCAATCTGATAGACACGTTTTGGTTCAAAGTACGATCACGACCTGTGAACTTGGTTGGGAGTGGAGGTGGGGCCATCTGTCCACCAGATTTGAACTTTGGATTCATCTTGGTCAAATCGAAGGCCTCCTTCTTATCGTTTGCATTGTGCTTTGAGGCCAAGTTGGAAATACCCATGTTGTCAGCAACGAAAACACCATTGTTCTCGGCATTCTCCTTAGAGTAGGTGAAGATGAACGATCTGTAGATGTGTAACACAACACCTGATCTCTTGAATCCAGAATCTTCTCTAACGGAGTCACCAATCTTGATTGGCTCACCATGTGAGTCTGTGGAGAACTGTTGGTTTCTTGGTTGTTCCACTTTCGAAACAATGGCACTTGGATCCAATGATAAGATCTTACCTTCTTGTGACAAGACGGTGTAAACGTCCTGATCCGCTCGAATGACAACACCAACTGTGTTTGCGTTGATTCTCACAAGATCATGCAATGCATATTTGGAGTCAACCAATGTGGATGTATCTTCAGATTTCGTCAATGTGTTGGCAAACACTGTGACATCCTTATGCGATTGATCAGAAATGAAAGTCACGTGGTCCTCCTTGATGGACACCACAATACCGGTGTTACCAGTGTATTTACCCTTCAAGACACTCACATGGTCACCTTCGTTGAAAATCTTTCTCAAGTTACTCACTGGGAACTCCATATTACTTCCCTTGAAGTCTCTTGGTTTCACAATGACAATATCATTAGAAGCAGAGACAACATCACCTTGGAGACCTTGCTGTTCACCGTGGAGCACTTGAACTCTATCACCTGCATTGAACCCCAATGATTGTGATTGTTTCAAAGACTGTGCAATTGATGTAAGATCCAAGTCATCAGAATCACCAGTGTTGAATCTGGACACTTCTTCCAATGTTGGTTGCACGCTCTGTGTCTCCAAATGTTGGAGCTTGAACATCTTGTAGAGGAAACCATCAATGTAGTCATCACCCTTATATGTGAATTCACTGTTTGAACGAACAGTCAAGTTGTGTGGGTCAAACTCCAATGCATCCTTCTTGGAGAAGAGTCTCTGTGGTGGTCTGAACTTAGAAGTTGCTCTTTTTCTCTTTCCTGAATCGTCAACGTCTGTTCCCTTGTAATCCAATCTTGGAACAATCTTCAACGTCATCTCCAAACCATTCTCTTCAACATAATCGACAATGGCCAAGTCACCTTTGTATTTACCTCTCTTGATTCTGACATAGGAACCTGGGGCAACTTTGATCTCTGATGACTTACTTGGTCTGAGTAAATCTGGGAACTCTTCAACTGGCACGAGAACCTTGTTGTTTGGATAGATATCTGGGAAACCTCTGATGGCAACGTCAACAGCTGCAAGTTTTTCAGCTTCAATGTAAACGTAACCTGTGAAGTTGTCTCTTTGGAAAGCTGAGAGAATCTTTAAAGCATTTGGCTTACCCTCCAAGTTGAGTTTTCTCTGTAATAGCTTCTTGACAATCTCCTTCTCCTTCGTAGGTCTGCATCTCAAAGCCCAGATACTCGGATCATTAATAGAAGGAAGCAAGAATCTCTGTGACACCTGGCCCGAATCATCTCCCCTGTACTTGTTAGCCTTACCATATCTCTCCTTGTAGATATCAGCCAACTTCTGTGCATCTTCTTCTGCGGACTTGTCACGGTTACGGTCCACCTGTCTGTGTAGTCTGTCATCTCTTGTGATTGGCTCGTCATCATGGTCTGCCTCGTCAGCGATGAAACCCTCACGTGCGAGGTCATCATCGTCTTCGTCGTCGTCTTCATCATCGTCCGAGACCTCAGCCTCGACATCCACGAACCTGTTACGGTCTGGGCGTGCTCTCTTACGACTTCTGACCTTGTCCTCTTCGTCGTCTTCATCTTCCTCCTCCTCTTCTTCCTCATCGTCGTCGTCTTCATCGAGGATGCTGTCGTCCGGCACGGTGTTGGCCTGTGCTTCATCGGAGAGGTCAGCGTCTTCCTCGCGCCTCAGGTCCTGCATCTCGCGGATCTCCTCGCGGGTCTCCTCGTGTCCGGCCTCTGTGTCACTCATGGCGGTTACTTGGTGCCAGTGAGAGCGGGGTTTTTGGTTGTTTTGGTGGCTGTTGCTGTTGATGTTGTTGTCGGGCGGCGGCTGCTGGTGTGAAGTTGTGAAGTTGAGCTTCGTCCAGCTTTGGAGATTTCGCGAATAATTTTGAGCGCTCAGTTTCTGCCGAGGGTGGATTTACCCGGAACTCGTCTCGCCTCTTCGCTGCACTGATTTGCCACATTTCGTGCGTTGTTTTGGTGTTTTGGCTATCATTCAGGCTGTGGAAGTTGTATTATGGTGGGTTGGGATCTTCAATGTGGTGCTCATGAGCTCTGGCCAAGATACTAACCTCCAAAGGCACGCAAATACATCACAAAGAAGAGCATAGGGGAGTTCTCATCTCCACAGAAACTACCTTCAAGCTATGAAGATGAGATCCTCGAGGCATTTGCCAATTATTCATTGGAGTCCGATATGCACACAAGTGACCTCCCAGGATACTTCAAGGATTTGAGAGTACCCAAGAAGTTTCTCATTGGAAACAAGAGGATACGCCCCGAGGAGGTTGCTATAGAGGGAACAGATGTGGTTGATTTCGACAAGCTACTGATCTTGAGTTATCATCTGCTGCTATTTAGAGACAACCAGGACCTCATTGAAAGTACATGGTTTGCATTTGGTCAAGCTTTGGGGGAACCGAACAAACTTACCATTTCACTGGCTGATTTGAAGAAGCTTGAAAGGGATTTGAAGTTGGGAATCAGTGATACACTGTTGGTGGATATGGTTGCTGTTGGTACCGAAGGTAATGGACTTGATGTCAGCATGTTGGACTTTGCCTATGTTATGGGGAAACTCGGGCAGCTCAAGAACTTGGATGCTTAGATCAATTGCCCATTGAATCTGAGCTTAACGACGTTATGATATGTACTACTTTGAATGAAAATGTATGATTGCAAAATTTGTATGAATTATACTAGCACCATGCTAGGCTTCCGTAAAGTAGCCAGTGTCTCTCAATACTGTACATTCAAGTTTTCTCAAGATGAGTGAGTTGATGGGTGTGTGTGGGGGGTTAAGTTCATGAAAATCGTAAAACAACAGGGCCGAAGGGGGTGTCGTTTAAATGATGTGTTTGGCCTTGAAGTAGTTACGAAGGTACATGATTTGCCAAGTACCAAAGGCAGCCAATGCAATGATGGTACAGATGGAGAAGTTTCTCACTCTGCGGTTTGTGGATTCGTTTGTGTCTCTCAATCTCTCCTCTCTGGCTTTCAAGTACTCCAACTCGGTGACGATTTCGTCAGTCAACTCCTCCACTCTTCTCAGCTCAAGTTCAACAGGTTTGAGCTTTTCTGCGGCCTGAACGGCATTCCAGTCTCTGGCAGCGGAACCAGCCTCAATGTCCAACTCAATCTCCCTGGTAAGAGTCTTGCCCTGTCTCTTCAAGATGTTCTGGAAACACACGTCAAAGGCAGCAGAGGCGTGTGCGGTGAATGCAACGCGCACCTCGCCGGCAAAGTCCTTCTTCTTTCTGTACTCATTGCCCACACTGTCTCTGATGAAGAAGTTGAGCAGTTGCCCGTCTCCAGAGGAACCAGAGGAAACGATGTTCACGACGACGAGCTGGCCCTCGGTGACGAAATCACGCACACACGTTGGTGGCGCCGTCTCAGTGCCTGCCGGGATCTCGAAGTGCAGGGCGAACGCGGCACCCAGCAGTGATAGCACACAGAACAGCAACTGGAATGCTCTCATTTTCTCGGAGTCTTTGCGGTGTGCCTTTCAACGAGCCTTTCGACGGTGCTGTTTTCTGTTGGCGTTTGGAGAAGTTGATCTTGTTGTCCTTTTCGCGTTGTGCCGGGCGCGTTCTCGATTTTTCTGGTAAGGGGCCACACCGTGACGCGACGTGGTCACGTGACTCTCCGCTGCTTTACATATTTAGCACGGTTCTACATCTCAGGGTCTCGGTATGTACAAGTTCTTGGTATTATCATATCAGAATCACTGTGGAACACTGAGATCCACAACGTCCCACTCTGCAGCGTCTGCCTCAGCGTTACCAACAAGCGCAATGCTGTGCTCCTGGTTGATCAGGTAGTTCTCTGCAGCCTCCTGGACGTCGAGGATATCCACGTCCAACAACTGTTCTCTTCTCGTCTGTCTCATCTCCTCGGTGACACCTTCTCTGAACAGTGTGTTTCCCTCAGACTTCACACTCACAGGTGCATCGATGCCCTGGAAGATGGTGAGCTTGGCCTCTTCCAAATCACGGTCACTCCATTCGTTATCCAGGGCAAACTGTCCAGCTTTTTGGAAAGTGTCCAGACTTTGCAATCCATTAGGATCACGGTATGAGTAGTAACTGAAGATTCCATCCAACCCACTGTATCCGGCACCACCACCGTATGCTCCTCCCTTCTCACGGACCTCGCGGTGTAAGTACTTGTATGTGAGCAAGTTCGATAACACTTGGAGCTTGGCACCATCTTCATGAGTGTATGGGACACCCTTGAATGCCGTGGAGGCATATGAAACTTGGAATGGAAGCTTGATGAATGACTTCTTAGATTGTTTCAGTGGGAAGTTAGTCACCAATGCAGAATTTGGGATTGAAATAGTGTTGGATGGTAACTTGTTGACAAATGAGGAGATGTACTTGTCATTCTCCACAATCGACTCCTTGTCTGAAATCAAAGAGAATCTCAAGTCATTGGAGCTTACCACGTACTGTTTCAATTCGTTCAACTTGTCAATGATGTTGGTTTGGAAAGTAGCGTCGTCCTGGACCCATGTGTTGAGCTTGTTGAGGAATTGAAGTTGATCAATACCGCCGATGGATTCAGAGATTGCCCTTGATGTAGAGATGGATGCCCCAGCGTAGTTTCTGGCATATGAATGACCACTCTCTGCAACACTACCAATGTTGTTAGATGAGAGCATTCTGATCAACGTGGCAAGCTTTTCCTTATTGTTAAAGTTGGTGTTCAACAGCAAGTTCTCCCAGATCTCATAGATGTGCGATGCGTTTGAGTTCAATGCAACACCACTAAAGTTGAATGAAAGTCTTGGTGAGAGATCCTCTGGAGATGAATGAACACTGACAGATGAGGATAATCCACCTGTATAGAGCTTGATCTTATCTTCAATCTCCGCCATGGATTGGGTCTCAGTACCCAAGTTGGTCAATGCATCAGAGAAAAGAGACAAGTATGGATACAACTCATATGGGATTGACAAGTTTCTAGCAGCTCTGAAATAGGTGAGACCGTTGGTATCAGTTGTTCTTCTCTGAACTGGAGAATCGCCCACATCACTAAAAGTTACCTGTTTGAACATCCCATTTCTTGGAATATCATGCACTTGCAAAGTTGGAAGTACACTCAGATCTTCAGATTCAGATTGCTTCTTGGCTAAGTGTTGACCTCTTTCAAAGATCACATCTTTGTCTTCAGGATGCAATTGGTCAACGATAGCTTTCAATCTTCCAGCTTCTTCCTGTTCAACTTCAACTTCGTATGTCTCACTTGGCTCCATGACGAATTTGAAAGTTGGCTTACCGATGAAGTACTTCTTGATCATGCTTTGGAAGAAGTCACCCTTACCGTAGTCCTCTCTAAAGCGTGTGATAACTTCATCCCAGACAAGCACATCAAATGTGTCAGTGTTGTTGACCCAACCTGGAAGAAGACCATACAACAAGTTCATACCAAAGTCAGATTTTTGGTCCTTCTTTGAAAGTTCCAGTTGTTGAATGATAGCTTGGATCTTTGTGTCTTCAAAGCCCTTCTCACTGTACTCAACCAACACCTTGTTCAAAGCTGTCTCAAGTTCCTCCACAGATTTCAAGCCTTGAAGACCAATGGTGAAGAAGTTAGATGCAGTTGTGGAGTCCATACCGGAGTTCACAGAGAAGTCATCACCGAGCCCTGACTCAATCAAGGCCTGGTATAGAGGTGATGAATGACCATCTGTCAGCAGAGTGGATAGAATCTTGAGACAGAAAGTCTCATATACGTCAGCTGGATCTCCACATTTCCAAGTGATGGATGCCTTGAGTTGTTTCTCTGGTGGTGCCATTGGATCAACTGGTCCCTTCACAGTGACGGTTTGGGATTTATTGAGTGGGATGGGTTGCTTCACAATGTTTCTGACTGATCTTTTCCCAAATGTCTGGTACTCCTGATCTAAGCTCTGTAGTGTATCCTTCAATGAGAAGTTCCCATAGGTAAATGTTCTAGCGTTGGATGGGTGATAGTTGTTCTGATGGAAGTCCAAGAGATCTTCATATGCGAGTTCTGTCATCTTGGTCGGGTCACCACCAGAGTTGTTCAAACTTGGATAGATGGCCTCCTGGTATTTGATCCAGAACAGATATGAGGAGTTGGAGACCTGTCCTTTCATCTCGTTGTAAACGACGCCTTTGAAAGTCAATGGCGAGCTCTTGTCATCCACGTTCTCGTTCTCCAGTCTCCAACCTTCTTGGTAGAAGTCCTCCTTCTGCAACAGTGGGTTAAGCGTGGCGTCGAGGTACACGCTTCTCAAGTTCTCAAAGTCCTTGGGGTTCGTTGTGGAGAAGGGGAAGAAGGTGTAGTCGTGGCCCGTCATGGCGTTCATGAAGTTGGCCAGGGATCTGTTGAGCATCTTGAAGAACGGGTCCCTCACCGGGTACTTGTAGGAGCCGCATAGCGTCGTGTGCTCCAGGATGTGCGGGACACCGGTATTGTTTGGTGGGTTTGTCTTGAAGCCGATGGAGAAGACGTTGTTACTGTCATCCCTGTCGATGTGCAGGTGGGACGACCTCGTACGCTCGTGCACCAGGTCCACTGCCGTGAGGGAGAGCTCAGGCACCGGAAGCACTCTCTTGATCTCGAAGCCATGGACACGCTGCCCAACGGGGTACTTGCGCAACGCCTTCGACTGGTTGTACGTGGATACCCGTCTGGCAAACTGCTTCTGCGAGGCCCTCAACATGTTCACTTTCTGGTGGTCTGTGACTGTTGTGGAGTATTATAAAGAGTGGCCATTTTGTGTGTGTGCGGTTGAAAGATCATCGCCTCCGCTTCTAGGCCGTTGGAGGGTTGGAGGGGGCCCCAGGTATCCCGGTGTTCGGGTGTCGTGCCCGCTACCAGGAAAAATTACGCAGATTTTCAGCGCCACCAAAAATTTTGAGGCCTTGAGAAAGTTGACGTCTCCCTCCCTCGCCCACGTTCTTCTAAGAAATCAGCACCAAATTAAAGCCATAACAATGTCCGATCCACTTTCAGAGACCAGACTTTTCGTCAGACCACTCCCACTCGACGGTACGTGCAACTCGCCCGCTCCCAACCGCCCTGCTGAGTGCTGAGATAGTTGGGATGGCTGTTGGTGGTAAAACACCTTGTCACCCTCCCTCCCCTGTTTCACTACCCAGTTCTACACTAGCATGGCTTGGTTTATAACAACAGAGAATTTAGTATACTAACACATTACAACAGTCCAGGAGCAAGAGTTGAGAGACTTCTTCAGCCCTCTCGGTGAGATTACCGACTTGGTCATCGCCAGAGGTTTCGCTTTCATCGAGTACTCCTCCAACGAGCAGGCCACCGCCGCCGTTGACCAGTTGAACCAGAAGGACTTCATCGACGGCCCAATCAGCTTGGAGTTTGCCAGAGCCAAGAAGCTCAGAAACAGACTTTTGGTCTCCAACATGCCAGAGAACTCCTCTTGGCAGGATCTTAAGGACTTTGCATCTGACAAGGGCCTTAACGTTGTTTATTCCAACGTCTTCCAGCGTGAGAACGACGGTACCGGTGTCATTGACTTCGAGACCGAGGAGGACATGCTCAAGGCTCTTGACGAGTTGAACGGTCAGGACTTCAAAGGTTCCCCAATCGGTTTGGAGAGAGACCCAAACCCACCAGCTGTCAGATCTGACCGTGGTGGTTTCAGAGGTGGCCGTGGTGGCTTCAGAGGTGGCCGTGGTGGTTTCGGCGGTGACAGATACGGTGGTGACCGTGGATTTGGTGGTGACCGTGGCTCCGGTGGCCGTGGTGGATTCAGAGGTGGTCGTGGTGGATTCAGAGGTGGCCGTGGTGGTTACGACAGAGGTGGAAGAGACGACTACAGATCTAGAGACAGCTACGGTGGTGACAGAGACAGAGGTTACAACAGAGACAGATCCCCAGGTAGATACTAAAAAATGTGACCTTTGAGGGATCATTGTTCGTTGGTGCTTCATACTGCTTATTGAGGAGAGCATTTTTTTCTTTTTCATTTCTTTGGGCACTTTTCTATGAAGCTGACCGCAAAAACCTTTCTTCCTTTTTCTTTTTTCTTTTCCTTTTATGGTACCGTTGATGAGAGATGTGATGGATTATTTGGAGATTTCTATAGTTGATTGAACGAAATGTGGGAACACACAAAACAAAAAAACCGAAAGTACAGATAGGAGGGGGCAACGCACCAAGGATGACACAAGGCGTATTGGAATGGGAATATCAAAAGAGGAGGAGCTCTCGAGATGGAACATGACCAGATTGTGATTTTAACCTATGTGATGACCTATACTAACACTAGCTACCAGGGCCACATTTTGACTCGAGATTAGAAAATTGTCACGACGTACACGATACTAGAAGTTCAGAATCATACGGATTCTGGAGACGCCTTTCGGGGCATTGCACACTATGTCGGAAGACTAAAGACTACGAAGCACAGACATAAGCTCGACTCGGTTTTTAGGACCATTGAATAACCAGGCCTTCTGACTTTGTGATGTTGCAGTTGTAGATATTGTTTCCTTCAAGTGACAGGGCACTTTCGCAGCGGAAAGCCTCAGTTGGTACAGATACGTAAGCACTGAACTCCGCACACAGAACGATCAAGAAGGAATAAGACGGAGAAGTGTACCGTAATTATCTGGAGACTCATGAAGCAGAAGTTGTCACGTTGTAACGACTGTGACGGGTTGGTCTTGCCGCCTTCTGTGGCTCGAGTCTTATCTATGCGGTAGCCGCTTTGGGTCCTTTGCGCGGCCCCACCCGCTGTAATTTAACCGGTGGGGGGATAGAGTCATATTCCCTTCCGAACATATAAAGGAGGGGACATGTTCGTTTGCTTACAATCCAACGGACTTCATAATGGCACACTATAATCACTGAAAGTCAAACAGCCGTGACAATGGTTCTATTCACCCCAAAGCACTTTTCCCAACCGGATTTTGAGCGCACAGTAAGCGTCATCCGTGAGATGCCACTCTCCACAGTCATCTCATCTTCATCATCATATCTTTCCAAAGAGACTACAACAGAGATCTCACATATCCCATTCACAATCCGCTCAGTGGACATGGAGACACAAGAGATGCAATTGATTGGGCATATGGCTAAACAGAATGATCATGTTGCACAGCTTGAAGAAACTGGGAAGTGTATCTTGGTCTTCCAGGGAAAGAACGACTCTTATGTCTCTGCATCATGGTATGAACAGAAGAAGATCAACCATAAGATTGTGTCAACATGGGACTACGCAACGGTGCACTTGACATGTGAGGTCAAGGTCATTAGAGATGATGCTCAGTGGTTGCTGGAGATGCTTGATGAGACAACCAACAACTATGAGGGGATGCGTGCTGGTGGTGATGCATCTAAGCTCATTGAACCAAAGTGGAAAGTCGAAGAGGCTCCAAAGGAATATCTGGACGCTCTTATGAAGGGAATTGTGGGACTTGATCTGAAAGTGATCAAGATCGAGAGCAAGTTCAAGATGAACCAGAACAAGCCTGCTCGTGATGTTTCGAAGATATTGACCGGATACAAGCAGGAGATTGGAGGAGAGAAGGCTGATTATATGACTAAGACCGTTAAAGACCACCATCCACAGGGTGATATTTTATGATCTGTACTGGAACAACTATAAGGCACCCATCCCCACGTTGACTCCTCATTAACTACCTGTCGTGCCCTTATCCTCACCTTATAACACCGAACACCACTTATTTATAAGCCACCCTATATATTTGACCTGGACAATGCCTCAGAAATATAATTGATCATCCTATCATTTGGAACTGTAAAGAAGTAGTGGACTCTATTGCGCCAACAATTGATATGATACTGAGTGCTGCAGAAGTCAAGAGTCACGTGACAGCTGCCAGGTTACACGGGTGAATAAGCGGGCGCTCGCGCGCTTTCGGATATCCGGTCACAGCACGTGACTGTCACGTGACACTGCACCCCCGGCGAAATCGCATCGCAGCTCGAAAATTTTTTGGTGCGTACTTCCTAGGACTCCACATACATTTCTTAACACTTTTCTTGAATTTTTGATTCACATACCCCCCTTACTCTTTATCAAAACACATAATGAACAGAGGAGGATCAAGAGGCGGATTCCGTGGAGGCCGTGGTGGCAGAGGCGGATTCGGCAGACCATCAGGTCCAGTTGGTCCACCAGACAGTGTGCTCGAGATGGGTTCCTTCTTGCACTCAGTTGAAGGTGACATCTTCTGTCGTTCCATCAACACCAAGATTCCATACTTCAATGCTCCAATCTTCCTTGAGAACAAGACACAAGTTGGTAAGGTTGATGAGATTCTTGGACCTTTGAATGAGGTCTTCTTCACAATTAAGCCTTCAGAAGGTGTCCAGGCCACAAGTTTCAAGACTGGTGATAAATTCTTCATTGCTCCAGATAAGCTCCTCCCACTTGAAAGATTCCTTCCAAAGCCAAAGGTTGCTGGATCAAAACCACCAAAGAAGAAAGGTGGACGTGGTGGTCCAGGTGGTGCTCGTGGTGGCTTCGGTAGCCGTGGAGGCTTCGGAGGTCGTGGTGGTGCTAGAGGTGGATTTGGTGGCCGTGGTGGTGCCAGAGGTGGATTTGGAGGTGCTAGAGGTGGATCCAGAGGTGGATTCGGTGGAAGAGGTGGATCTAGAGGTGGATTCGGTGACAGAGGTGGATTCGGTGACAGAGGTGGATTCGGTGACAGAGGTGGACGTGGTGGCCGTGGTGGTCGTTTCTAAGGGATGTGTGATGAACGAACTCGAACTTGCATTTTCTTCGTCTAACGTTAACGTGTACAATAATTTAATCGTCTAAAATTACAAACGGATCTTTTTTGGTATAATCATAACTCTATTTACAGATTTTTGTATCAATTCGTTAGTTCGTTACTGCATTGTCTTCCCTAGCTTTATTGGCTTGACACCAGGTTTCAGTCCACATGCCTGGAATATAGAATGTCTGAGCTCTCCAAAGCCTTGTCTGCGTGGATATTTTCTGCTGGTTTCAGAGCTTGTGAAGATAATTGAAGGCTCGATAGGAAGTTCAAGCACACCGCTCTCTTTCAGGTGCTTTTCCACAGTAGACGTCTTCAAAATAGTGTCAACCTTGGTGAACACGATCTCGAATGGGACACCTGCGCGGACCAGGATATCAATGATAGAGAAGTCATCCTGGCTAAAGCCATCCTTAGATCCAATCAGGAGATAAACACGACGTAGTTCTTTTCTCCTGTGAAGATACTCAAGGACCTGGCGTCCCTGTTCTGGCTTTCCCCTGACTCCATATCCAGGTGTATCAATGAGCTTGAACCTGTTGCCCACATTGAAGCAGTTCATTGTCTGTGTGAATCCGGCTCTCTTGGAAGCAAATGCAAATGTCAGGGATTCTTTCGGCTCTGCTTGGGTCAAAAGCCCGTTTAAAAGAGACGACTTTCCAACATTGCACTTCCCCAAGAAGACCACCTCTGGAAGCCCAATACTCTTGGAGCCTGTCTTCTTAATCCCTTGATCAAGTTCTTCGAGATCATCTTCATCCTTGGCATCCAGTATTTTCTCTTTCTCCATCCTCTCCTTTTCACCTGGAATGTCCTCAAAATTTGCTGTTGTCCACTCGACCTTGACTTGAGCATGATGGAAGAAGCCGTTGATTTCCGCTTGATGCCCCACAGAGGGTACTGTTGCGTAGGGGCTTCGGTATTTCTTGTTGAGCAGATCCGATGGAGCCAAATGGGTGCTGGCTTTCTTAGAAGCAGTGTTCTGCTTAGATTTCACCTTTATCGGAGGTTTGGGTGCCTTGGAGACTGCTTCGTGATGCTGCTTCTCCTCCACATGCTTGGTAGACTCGATGCAAGCCCTCAGTAGCGCCAACCTGTCTCTCTTGGGCCTGGCGAGATCACTCAGTGACCTCCTCAGTATTAATGGGTAGGGGAACATAGCTTTAGTTGTCGAGTATCCTCACTGTTCTTCCTGTCCAAGAGACGTAGAAGTGGCCTGCAACACCAGTGTTTTGTTTCCCGCGGGCAGACGAGAAAAATCCGCCACAACCTCTTTGTCCTTTTAACAACATGTGCACCACTGCCAAACAGCCACGGCGGCTAACCACTAGCGCAATCGAGCAACCATTGAAGCAGCTACACATACAATGGACGACAAGCTAAGGCAGCTGCTGAAATCACAGGGCAGAAACAGGCCCCTGTCCGTGCCCGCCTGCGAGGAGATCATCCGCTTCATCCAAAAGGGTATCTCCAAAGAGATTCGTCTCCAAGCCTTCTCTGAGCCCACTGTGAAAACGCTCTGGGACAATCTCCAAACATCAGGAAACAAAGAGTCTCCGGACGTCTACATCGTTGTTCTTGCGCTGGCTGCTTACGCAGTGCCGAGTATGCTACCACCATCCTCTGAGCTTCTGCAGTACTTTCTCACGCGTGCCCTCCAGATCTTTGAGCGGAAAGAGACAGAGACACATGTATCACTCACTATTCTGAGGGCGTTCGATACACTGGTACACCAGGCATCTGAAGAGGTGGTGGGAAGAGCCATTGCACCAGCGTTCTCTGTGCTTGCTTGGCAGTCACTCAACATAGAACCAACAGGAAGTGACGCTATCGACTTTGAAGATGCCGTGAACAATTTGAAGGAGCTATCGGGAAAAGACGCATTCACTATCAAGAAAATTGCCTCTCTGCTGAGCACTGTGTGTCACCAAACTCTTGTGCACAACGAGAACGAGTATCTCTTCGCAGTGGCCCATTTCATGGCCACTGCACTCTCACAGCTGTCCACAAGACGCTACGCTAAAACCGTCATCCAGTACATTGACCCATTTGAGATCTTGAAGCAAAAAGGAGTACCCGTCAATCCAATGTATGATGTCTTAGTTTACTTTTTGGAATTTCCGATTGACGAGCACACAGGCTTAATAAAGTCATCTCATCAGCTGAATCAAGAACAGGTCACTCGAGAACATAAGGTTGAAAGCTATCTTTACACCAAGCATCAAGGAACATTTGGTAAGTTTTTGAGAGATTTTACCTCACTGACCATGAATGCTGCTGAAACGAGCTCGATGTTGGCTCAGCTTGGACCACTACACTTGAAGGACCTTATCACGAATCTTCACATCTGCTCACTTCCTGATGTCATCAACATGACAGAAACCCAGTATGCTGCATTGATATTGAAGTACATCTCTCCGCAGAGATCAATCACTGTACTTAGGGACATCTTTTCGGAACTGCCACTCACATCAATATCAGCTGACGACACAATGACCACTCAAATGGTTAAACTATTTCATGCTTCTTCACTGTCATTGTCCTCGTCTGACTTGATTTTTCGCTCATATTTCACCTCGTTGGCACATCTATCTAATTGGATTGCTAAGCATACAAGAGAAACGTTGCAACTCATTCAACATGACGGTATAAGCTTCAGAGGGTCGAGTCGTTATGCATTGGCTATCTCGCATGATGGAAACGGCCAAATGAGCTATATTGCAGATCCTAAGGGGTTGAAGAAGGATGATTTGAAAGATTGGGAATCTCTAGAAGCTGGTGATCCTTTGTTGTTGCTTGAAATTGGCGAGAAGGGCTCTGACACATCCATGGGTTCCAAACTTGGGATCAGATATACAAGAATGGCATTTCTGGAATCAGAGTTGACTACAACGGGAACAAAAATCGACCCGACGTTCCCAATCTACCTGGGCGGTGATGTCAGTCTGAAGAATGAAGACGAAGAACCGTCATACAGAAGAGCGAATTGTGTGGTCAGAATGCATCCACTCATCAATTCCCTTTGGGGAAAACTTCAGGGCATGAGGTCACTTTCTTACGTTGATGATTCCAACATTCCAGCATGGTTGTTGAGACTAATTGTCGACGGAAATGGAGTCAATGACGCGGGTCCCACGAAGATTGGCGATCTCTCAGAAATGGTCTTCTTAGGGAGAGTCGATATGAGCAGGCTGAAAGAGGCATTTCAAAGAACTGACGAACAGAGCGAATCTACCAGGAAAAGACAGAAACCTGAAGTGAAACCAGTACCATCTTCCTTGCAGACTACCGTTGTACAATTCGATGGAGATGAGCTTTTGACATCGTTCTCAGAGCCTCCCCGGGTCCCTCTTGACTTAAGGTTTTTAAACTCCGACCAACTCAGAGCACTTGTGCCATCTCAATATCCTGGATTGACAGTTGTCGCAGGTGCCTCGGGAACAGGTAAGAGGACACTTGCTGCTGCAATTGCAAATACTACTGTGAGAAACAAACCATTAAGTCACGTCCTGGTTCTCGTTCCCGGATCTGAAAATGCTGAGGAAGTTAGGAAATATGCAGAAGCCATCACAGACGAGGAAATTCCAATCGTCTTGGATCCGTTCGATTTCAAGGCCATTGACAAGGTCAGTGGGATGCTTGAAACAAGATTGAATCATCTGTTGAGCGAAGCCGAAGTCCTGTCAGCACGTCTTGGGAAGAGAGAGAAGCTTCAAGGAAACCCAATCTCTGCAACAAACTACTTCAACTCACGCATATTACCTCTGTGGGAGTCCTTTTTACGTGACGCTCTACAGTACGGTACAACAGAGAGCATGAAGGCGGGATATCCATTCAAAGTCACCGGCTTAGAGATCCCTGACGATACGCCAGTTGAATATTGTGGAATGATGATACTCAAGGACTTCAAGAAAATTGAGTCGCTCTTTGTTGATATCAGGGACATTGGGATTTTAAACCGCATGTCATCATCACCTGACTTTATGAGAAATTACTCCCACATCCATGTCACCGCGGCCTCCACTTTCTTATTAAAGTACCCGCTTGTGAAGGATTGGGGAGTTGTCTACAGCCAGGTTATTGTTGTTGATGCTCAATCACTAACCAATGCCGAGTTGATCATGCCTCTCATCCCACTCGACCGCAGAAAGCCATGTCCGAACAGTGTTGTGTGGATAGGCGATGAAAACCTCCCTGGACCCAACCGTACAGAGATAGTGCATGCAAAAGCACAGAAAGGTGACGACCAGACGAATTTATTCTCTGCAATGATTCGCAGATCTGACTCGAAGGTTCTCAGATTGAACAAGTTGATCACAAAGGGCCAAGACTTCGTAAGTTTGGTAAAGTCATGGTACCCGAATCTCATAAGCCCAGGTAAGGGTGCCGATGATATGCTTTCGTTCAAGATTGTCGAGTCCTCTAAGTCAAATGTGAAGAGCGGAAATGGATTTTACATTGATACCCAAATCACTCAGGAGGCCATCACATGCATTATCGATATCGTGAAAGACCCAAGAGAATATGGCGAGCATGATATCATTGTGGTTGGGTCAAATCCAGTCCAAACGGCTTTCCTCAAGAACAGTCTTCCTGCAGGCCTCTCAAAACGGTTCACACTTTGCAACGCAGATCTCATTGAACACAGAAGAGCCAGAGTTGTCCTATTATGTGTTGCAGACCCGGTGGAGGTTTTGTTGGGATCTTCATCGGATCTTTTCCTTGCTGCAATCTCTGCTGCAACTGAGAGACTTGTGATTGTCTGTACTCGAGAATTGGCTGGTAGGTTGACGGCCAGTGAGTGATATTAGATCAGAGACATTTTGGTGTTATAGATGGAACACTATCTAGTACAATAGTTCATAGTAATTCAATGCATCTATCAAGACCAAACTAAAGACCAGTTTCCATGTTGAATATACTCGAGACGACCCAATCCCAGCCTACCACTTTACCGTCTGCATCACCTTCGCTTAACAGTTCCTTGAACCTCTCGATGAACCCATTTTCAACAGTGAGGAGCAGTATTGAACCATCAGCAGAAGGTTTGAGAGCTTTGATGTTCTTCATTTCCTTGATGGTTTTGATAATACGGACGTCCTTACAACCATGCGCTCTGAGAATCTTCTGCGCCACTGCAGCTCCACCTGGGATCTTTGTTGTGATGTTGAACGTCAACCCTTTGAACAACCTCAGGTTGCCCTCAACACGTTCACGACATCTCTCCAAAAGGTCATGTAGTGGCATTGATGTGAGCGCCTCAACGGACTCTTTGTTGACTCTATCGAGCGAATAATCTTCTGGATTTGGTAGCTCATCAACAGCGGTTGGGTTCTCTTTGAATGCTGACACAACATCAGAAAGGAACGTTGGTGAGATGATGTTTTCCAATTCATAACTGAGACCAACCAGAAACTTCTCAGTTCTCATCAACTTTGGAGCCACGATAGTATTGACACCATCTTTCAATTCCTTGGATATCGTTATTCCGAGGTTGTGTAGAATTTGACTATCAGCCCTGTTGAATGTAATTTCACAACCAGATGTGACCAAATTGATTTGATAGCATGTCGAAGGTGCCGGCGAGGCTCTCTTGGCCTTCTTGATTTTGGGTGATATCTCAGTGTGTGTCTTCTTCGCCTTTGCTGTAGTTTCTTCAGGTTCCACGGACGTTGATTTCCTTGAAAGCTCTTCTTCTCTTCTTCTTTTACGTTCCTCAATCTCCTCTGGTAGCAGTGGTATACCTTTGGATTTCTGTTGCTTTTGGAAAAAGTTCAACTGTTCCATATCTTGATGGAGCTTCTGTGCAGCTCTGTCCTTGGCCTTACGTCCACTGTGAGGACGTATATCTGAGTACTCCAGTCCTTTCAAGGCTGGTGCCCTTGGTGTATAGTCAGTGGTTGTATTCTCAGCATCAAGTTTCTTTGGAGTAAGCACGTCGGCTTGTACTGAAGCTGGTTTAGCTTTTGTCGAGTATTCATGGTCCAGATTCTCCTTATCCTCCGCATCAGCATCAATTGGGTGTTCGTCTTCGACTGTGATCGGTTTATTTTGCTTACCACTGGAGTGGTTTGTTGGCTCCTCATCAGCTAAAACTTCATCCACTGGTACTTCATCAACATCCTCATACTGGTCAACTTCATGTACCTGTGATTCTGGTTCGGTCTGGAAATGTTTGGCCTTTCTAGGAATGTGTGGAATCACATCTCCATCATCCTCGGAGTCTTCGATAATGTGGATAGAGTCTTCGTCTGTATGTTCAGAGTAGAAGGTTTTCAAGACGGCCATATCAAGCGGTGTTCCCTCGACTGCATTTGAAAGCCTGTTGTTCCCGCTTGATGATGATGCGTATCTTGAAAGGTGGCATGGCTGTGAGCTCCAGCTCGAGTAACACTCCTCCAACCAGAGGTGGTTGACCACTTTCAGGTTCCATTTGAGTGCAGCTTGATACTTCCTTCCGGAAGTTGAGGGAGACACGAGATGTGTGTTGACTGGTCTCAAGTTGTTAGTGAAAGAAGCACCCAATGCTTCGACAAGTTTGGTAATGTAAAATCTGGCATCACCGGTGTAGTTAGTCGAGCAGATGACAAAGTCTTTCATGTTTGGCATTCCCCCACGAACAAATGGGTAGTGGAGAAGTTTTGTATATGGCGCAATCCACATCTGATGTTCAACCATCCAATAGATCCAAGTCAAGTTTCCCACATACAATTTGTTTCTGCTTGCGGTGGTGTATTCTTCTCCATCACGGTATTGCCCAATGTAGTATTTGCATTTGTTCAAAGAGCTCACAACACGCCCACCAGCGCTGAAAATAAGAGATGAGATCAATTCATGTGATGTGTCAGTGAGGTCAAGATCAGAGCTCAAGTAGAATGTCTTGTTGTGGAGGAACTTTGGCTGTGATGCAATAAGATCTTGGTTGTTTAAAAGGACATCCAGTTCGTTGATCTTCTCCTCCTGTTCTTCCCCTGAGATATCACCAAGCAAGTAGGATGTCTCGTCCAACTTCTGTCGTAACTTCAAGGAGTGATAAACCCACAGCGGGTGCACAGCTTTGATGTTCAAGTTGGTGACGCTCTGTGCTGCAATGACACAGTCCTCCATCGGATCTGCGCTGATGACATGTGTGACGAAAACGCTCAAAGTCTCGCTGAACGTTCCACCGAGCGCCCTCACACCGCCATGGATGGCTTCCTTGTCTGACATGGGAAGCGCCCCGACGCAGATGTGCACATCCTTGAGTACATGTCTAGGGTCTGGGGAGTATGGTCTCACGGTCTGTGGCTTCCCCTTCTGGGCGGTGGACATGATGTAGCGCGCAGTGGTCACGGGAATCAGTGACATCTGTGCATACTGGTAGAGCCCAAATTCGACGGTGTTGGAGATGATGTGGGAGTAGCCGCCTTTGGTGAAGTCCTTCTCAGAGATGGTGTCAGCGACGTCTCTCACAGTGTACGGCACCGCGTTCTCGTCGCAAACTGTGCACACGCTCTCGAGCTCTTCGTCCGAGAGCTCAGTCGACGTCAACACAAGAAGATTCAAGTGGTCAAAGAGGCTCTTGGACATGTTGCCGCTGGTGCTCTGAAGTGTAGCTAGTGTGGTAGTGGATCATGAATCGATGTTGACGCGTTTGTTTTGTTTTCGACGCCACCAGAAGACGCGAAACTTTTGACGCATCACTTCTACTACAACATCACCATGGGCTGTGTATGGTCCACCGATTCCGATTCAATCACTTTGCATCGCAGTTGCAAGACGAGGCAATAGAAGTCCATTGAGATAAGAGAGCATGACTGACTCAGCACCAACAAGGTCCAACCTTGCACTTCGAGGCTCTGCAAAGACCGTTGCAGAGTACTTCGAATATGCCATCAACTCCATCCTTTACCAACGTGGAATCTACCCACCAGAAGACTTCCAACTGGTTCGCAAATATGGACTGAGCATGCTGATGACCGCTGACCCTGATGTCAAGGCGTATATCCGCAAGATTCTGCAACAACTACACCGTTGGGTGGTACAGGACAAAGTCTCCCGTCTTGTCTTGGCCATTGTGAACAAAGATACCACACAAGTTGTTGAGCGTTGGCAGTTTGCTCTACAGGTCTACGATGAGACCAGTGCACATAAGGCTGATGAGATTCCGGAGACAGTGGGGTCCAAGACTGAAGAAGAGATGCAAAAGGAGATTCAGGCGACAATACGTCAAATTACGGCGAGTGTGACATTCCTTCCAGCACTTGACACTGGTGACTATACGTTCAACGTTCTGGTTTTCGCAGACGCTTCTGCCACTGTGCCTCGTGATTGGGTTGATTCTGATTTCAAAGAGATGGAGAATGCAGAAAAGGTGAAGTTCAGAAGTTTCTCAACAAACTCACACAAGGTCGATACACTTGTGAGCTACAAAGTGAATGGGGTCTGATGAGAGAATATTCAATCAGAAATACGCATTTAGTCTCAACCAGTCAAAGAAGAAAAAGAGTTAATTGTGAATGAAATGATATGTATGAAGGTATGAATGTGTAGTTTCCCCGCCTTTCACTTCTTCAATTCCTGCTCGATCTGTGTCCACTTATCGATGAGACCCTTGTAGAAGGCAATGTTGTTATCTGCCAAGTCCCCTAACGTACTCTTCAGTTCCAATGCCTTGATATTCTCAAAGTACTGAATCTCCAATAGTGTCTGCTTTTCAAACTGTTCACAAACGTCCTTGGCCTTCTCTGATTCCTGTGTAAGCGAGTCGATGCGGTGTTCAAGCTTCGTCAGCTTCTCACGGCGTGCTTGATCATGATTAACACCACGGAGTTCTTCAATCTTGTTTGAGAAGAAGCTTGAGCCTCCACCTGCCGATAGCGTCTCCTTTTCAGCAATGCTCTTGTTTCTGTAATCCGTCAATGCCTCATAATCAATCTGCTTCTGTTCTTTTAGCTTGAGCAGGTTCTTGATAGATATGACGTAGTGCTCAAGGTCCTTCAGTGAAATGATGTATTCTGTATCGAGGAATGTCTTGAGACTTTGGAAACCCAAACTGAGGTCATTGAGACCTTCAGAGAACTTCACAAATGGCACCTCCAGTTCTGGTTCCAGTTCAGCCAATTTCTTAATCTGTAGAGAGAAGTCAAAGTAGTCCTGCTCCAAATCACCATAGCGCTTCAGTATCTTTGCAAAGATTCGATCAATCTTGTTAATGTTCTCATCGAGCTTATCCGAACGCTCCCTGATCTCCACAAATTCTTTACTTTGAGTGCTGGCATGTTTGAAAGTGTTGATGAACATATCCGCCACGCCGTCCGCCGCTGAGGCTGTGTCACCAGACACCCTTAGTTTGAGATGAGATCTGTATGAGTTCCAGTCATGTGTTTCCAAGAATATGTGGTAGATCTTTGCACGTTTCAAAATTGGATGAAGTGATAGTCTCTTCAAGAACCTTGTTAAGCTCGATGCTCTTTTCAATGTGAACTCCAAACCAAATCGATCACCTTTCAAGTACTCCAATCTCTGCTTATCTGGGAGAGGAGGCACGGCACATGCTGGGTAGTCGTTGAGTAAAACCTGATAGAGGAAGTAAAAGTCAGAGAATCGACGGCGGACAATGAATTTGGAGTTTTGGAAGACAGGGTTGTTGCTTTCAGTCTCAATGAGGAATGAGATGTATGCGTTCTGTCCATCACTCTCCTTCTGTGGCTGCGATACCACTGAGCTAATGAATATGGCCTCGCCGCTCTTCGTGACATCTCCCTTGGTGTCATTGATGGAGAGCTTCTGCGTGGCTGTGGACAGCGCCTCCCCCTTATCTGGAGTTACGGGGGCATGTTCCACCTCCAGCACTGTCTCCTGCAAGGCAGGTGTTGTCTCCTCAATGGGTTCATCTGTAAATTCGTCACTCATATCCAGTGTTTTTGGTATTGTGTGTTGCCTGTCAGGGGATATTTTGGTGGTTGATACGTAGCAGGTGGAGACATCTTTATAACACAGCTGGCTCTAGTTACCGTCCTTTGTTTTGTTTTCGAGCGGTTTGGGGAATTTTCGCGGGTTCCGCTTTGTTTTTTGTTTGCTCTGAAAGTGAGCACGTGACTTGACAGTTTGCATCCTCTACAAGCCAGCTTTTGCGTCAAAAGATAAGCGAGATCTAGAAGCTCTTACTGGTATTCGTCAAGTTCATTAGTCTAAGGTCTATGTAAGTCTTCTCTTCTTCGTTGAAGTCGCATCTAACACAAGTGGTTGCTTTACCAGTGCTTCAAGGTCAGAGATCTCCGCGTTCTCAGCATCCATGATGGACCAGTCAATATCTTGGAACACATCTTGGTTGCACTCAAAGCACTCAAGTTTATCCTCTCCGAACAGCTCCACAAACTCCTCTTTGGACAAGTAGTTCTCCCATATTAGGTCAGGGAAAGTCTCAAGATTCAGGTTCCTGTTCTTCTTGTTACGCGGTACAGGCGCTTTGGTGTTCTCATGTGTGTAAAACTCTCTCAGAAGAAGAACCGCCTCACGCCTTAGGATTCCAGGCACTGACCTGTAGTTATTCTCCGGTGTTGTAAGGTCGGTGTTGACTTTGAGCACAGTACCGTTACCTCCAAACCTCTCATTGCCGCAACCAAAGTATACAGATCTGATGCCAATTTGTTTTAGTGCACTAGCACACATGACACAAGGCTCAACGGTGACATAGAGATCAATCTCCCTGAAGATGTCTTCAGGGCGGTTGAAGATATCTTCCCAGCCTTTGCATGCTCTCACCTTGTCCAAGATCGTGTTGATGCCTCTGAACTCTGCGTGTGTGATACCGCTCAGGGAGTCATTTGTATTGTTGGACCCGTAGGAGATGATCTGTCCCTTGTACACGAAGACACAGGCCACGGGCACCTCGTGTGTGTGCAGCGCGTTGTTCGCCAGCCTGAGCGCATACCTCATGAGCGCCACATGCTCCTCCATCGACGACATTGGCCCAATTACACCTCAACATCACCGCCACCTCCCCAGAGCTCCACGTTGTCGATGTGAACCCACGCAGACGTGTTCCGCGGGGTGTGTGGCCCGTCCAGCTCATCGGCGCCACCCGGAAAGAGCACTTCCGAGGGTCAGAACACCCGCACACCCCATAGTTAAGGCGCGGCCGGAATTGGATAAGAGCTGAGCGCGCGCTTTCCGCGTTTCTAGCACTTTCCACGCGCCCTTTCTCTGCCAGCGTGTCTTCTTTTCCCGCCCATATGCCGACGTATAAAAGGGACGCGACTCGCTGCCCTTAACCGCCAACGTCATCTCTCCAGGACTAGAACACCACCACCGCCACTACACGTCACACACCTTATTGTCACAATGAGAGGCAAATTCACTATTCCAGTGCTCTTCTGGGCGCTTGTGATGGTCGTGCTTCCGCTCTTCTCTTCTCAATCCTTTGCAGTTGCCGCTGTGGAGAACGAGACTGAGAACTACGGAACCGTCATCGGTATTGATTTGGGTACCACATACTCATGTGTTGCCGTTATGAAGAACGGTAAGACCGAGATCCTTGCCAACGAGCAGGGTAACAGAATCACACCTTCCTACGTTGCCTTCACCGACGAGGAGAGATTGATTGGTGATGCCGCCAAGAACCAGGCCGCATCCAACCCATCCAACACCATCTTTGACATCAAGAGATTGATCGGTCTCAAGTACAGCGACAAGACCGTTCAGAAGGAGATGAAGCACTTGCCATACAACATCGTTAACAGAAACGGCCAGCCAGCTGTTGCAGTTAACTACTTGGGCGAGGAGAAGACCTTCACTCCAGAGGAGATCTCTGCCATGATCTTGGGTAAGATGAAGAGTATTGCTGAGGACTACTTGGGCAACAAGGTTACACACGCCGTTGTCACAGTCCCAGCTTACTTCAACGACGCTCAAAAGCAGGCCACTAAGGATGCTGGTGTCATTGCTGGTTTGAATGTTCTCAGAATTGTCAACGAGCCAACCGCCGCTGCTATTGCCTATGGTATGGACAAGGATGATGGTGAGCACCACATTATTGTTTACGACTTGGGTGGTGGTACATTCGATGTTTCCCTTTTGTCCATTGAGTCTGGTGTCTTTGAGGTCTTGGCCACTTCTGGTGACACACACTTGGGTGGTGAGGACTTCGACTTCAGAGTTGTTCGTCACTTGATGAAGGTGTTCAAGAAGAAGCACGGTATTGACATCGCTGAGAACCAGAAGGCCATCTCCAAGCTCAAGAGAGAAGTTGAGAAGGCTAAGAGAACATTATCTTCCCAGATCTCCACCAGAATTGAGATTGACTCCTTTGTTGACGGTATTGACTTCTCTGAGTCCTTGACCAGAGCCAAGTTCGAGGAGTTGAACATGGAGTTGTTCAAGAAGACTTTGAAGCCTGTTGAGCAGGTCTTGAAGGATGCAGGTATGAAGAAGACCGACATTGATGATGTTGTCCTTGTTGGTGGTTCTACCAGAATTCCAAAGGTTCAAGAGTTGTTGGAGTCTTACTTCAACGGTAAGAAGGTTTCCAAGTCCATCAACCCAGATGAGGCCGTTGCCTTCGGTGCCGCTGTCCAGGCTGGTGTTTTGTCCGGTGAGGAGACACTGAATGACATTGTCCTCTTGGATGTTTGTCCATTGACTTTGGGTATTGAGACCTCTGGTGGTGTCATGACCCCATTGATCAAGAGAAACACTGCTATCCCAACCAAGAAGTCCCAGATCTTCTCCACAGCTGTTGACAACCAGCCAACTGTGCTGATCCAGGTCTACGAGGGTGAGAGAGCTATGGCTAAGGACAACAACTTGCTTGGTAAGTTTGAGTTGACCAACATCCCACCAGCACCAAGAGGTGTTCCACAGATTGAGGTTACCTTCGGTTTGGATGCCAACGGTTTGATTACTGTTTCTGCCTCTGACAAGGGAACTGGTCACGCTGAGTCAATTACTATTAAGAACGAGCGTGGTAGATTGTCCCAGGAGGAGATTGACCGTATGGTTGAAGAGGCTGAGAAGTATGCTTCTCAGGATCAGGCTCTTAAGGACAAGATTGAGGCTAAGGTCAAGTTGGAGAACTTTGCCCACAATTTGAAGAACCAGGTTTCTGATGAGAATGGACTTGGTGGTAAGCTTGATGAGGATGACAAGGAGACTTTGACTGATGCCGTTGCTGATGTTCTTGAATGGTTGGAGGATGCTGATGAGACTGCTACCGCTGAGGAGTTCAACGACAAGTATGACTCTTTGGCTGGTATTGCCTCTCCAATCACCCAGAAGTTGTACGGTGCCGGTCCTGATGTTGAAGATGATGAGGATGACGATGACTACTTTGACCACGATGAGCTCTGATCAACACGCTACGATAAAATTCATTCCCCCCACATACACGCACGACCTCACATCCACATGCACAACTTCACACATACACACAATCCAACATCCTCACTGCTACACATATCATACCCCATCCCCTTCATTACATCTTTCAATTCACTGTTAATCTTGTGTTCTTTCACGTTTTCCAAAAAAATCTTGGGAGTTAAAATCTAACCTCCCACCCCCACCATTTGCATCTCTGTGTACCGTCTCTTTTTCTATAAAAGGATAAATCTATAATCTAGTTTGACTAAACTGACTCGTAGAGCATTTCAATGGTGATAGCCAGCAGTGCGATATATATACGTTCAGGCCCTTGGTAACTAGTACGTGGCTGGTTTGGAATCACAAAGGGCTGTGGCCGGCCTTGAACTTTTTATACAAGATAACTACAATGCAGGTGTAAATATAAATAAATAATAAGATCATTACAAAAATACACATAACTTCATGCAGCAGTTGCATCTGGGCCTGCTGTACCGTTGTTGAAACTCTCATTGATGGTCTTCGCACGGGCCTTGAACGCAAGCACAAAGATGCACCACCCAACAATCACAGAGGCTTCAATGGCAATCACAGAGTACACCGCTGTTAAGAAATCATTTCCAGTGTTCACACTGATTCCATAAAAGTCAAACTCATCAGCAAAGGCAGCTTTGATTCCATTGTTCATGAGTTGTAGGACATAAGCGGCTCCGGAACTGAATGACAACGCAACTGCACAGATGGAGGCACCAGTGGTGAGAATCAACTTGATCTCACTGAGTCTGTTTTGACAGATGATCACCAATGCCAATACGATGAGTGTACCCAGCAGCAAACATAACTGCGCAATGACTATCAACGCCATGAACTGCTCTCTGTGGTGTGGGAAGTTGTGGATGGCGTCTACCCAGGGGAGTGAGATGGCCCATGGCGGGATTCCGTGCTTCCAAGTAGCAACAACGAACAACTTGGCGTACACCATCCTGATGGAGCCATACTCGTTGGCACTGGAGTACGGGGTGCACTTTGGGTTGGAGAACAGAGGATCGTCGTCGGAGCACCAGTCGCTGATTCCAAACCGCACAAAGTCGTGGACGCTGAGGTGTTCTTGCATCTCGTCTCTGATCTCCGTGAAGTTGTACACTCTCTGCTCGCTGAGGATGGCCTCCAGACTGATCTCCGTGTTGTTCAGCTCCAGCAGATAGGGCTTGCGGTAGATGCCCGCCCACCCGACACCATCGAAGTCCATCAGCAGCAGCAAAACCAGCGCTGCGATCATTCCAAGGAGCAACGTTGCCAAGATGGTGACCCTCACCCACGTTGAGCAGTGCTCTGTGTCGTCCTCGTCGCCGGACTGTGTGGATCTGTGCGTCATCACGGAGTTGGAGCGACACATCTCCTCGGTGCCGATGATCGGTGGTGGGAGTGCCAGTAATGAACTCCCTGCGGTGAACTTGTAAGAAGGTGGTGGTCTGTCGTCGTAGTATCCAGGTACTGGCTCCAGTCTTGCCCTCTGAGGTTCTGAGATGGTGCCCGTTGTTGACCGTAGTGTTTGTGTCTCCACGGAGATGTAGCTGGGTGGCCCGGAAGACATCACCGCTGGTTCAGGGGGTGACAGGGACGTCATTTCGAACTCCTCACGGAGTCGCTGAGGTGCTGTTCTTCTGAGAGGGAATTGCATAGTCGTTGTTATCTTATGTCTTTTACTGTATCTTTATGTTCTGTGGCTGTATACTATGTTGTACTGGTGCAATGGATAGATGTGTACACCAGACGTAGAGGGAGCCTGAAGGAATTACGATATCGGCACCCTTTTATATAAGTCTTGAATGCTACAAATTTTTCCAGTTTCTGTCCAAGTTACTGCCCTGGTTGTTGCTGTTGATGGTGGTGGTATATGTTGAGCTGTTTTCTGCCAGCACCCTCCAGCGCTCCGGTGATCTGCGATGAGCTCTTTGATCGACACCACAAACTTACACTACACTGATACATGGTGACAATTGGGAACACGTTCATGGAATTTAACATTGTTTCAGTTTCCTCTATACTTCTCTGCGTCGATCACATTCTGTCCAATTGTCTCCATGACTTCACGATCAATCAACTTCCCAGCATCGTCATAAGCCATCGATGTTTCATAAGCGGCAACGACTCTTTCCATAGTAATACCAATCTCACAATAGGCCAGTGCCTTCACACAGTTAGCATACCTTGTAATGGTGTCCCTGATACTTCTAGAAATCTCATCATTGACATCAGAATAGATTTCCCACGATGACTCCTCTTCCAACCGTGTAATGCTCACAGAACCCTGTCCTGGCGTGTAGCTTCCCCTCGCTTTAAGTGCAGCAGCGTCTTTGTTCAGTGCAGCATTAGCACCATTGGTCTTTGTTTCTTGTGTCTTACGAATCCAGACGTATCCATTCACACCAATGATGATTCCCACTCCTCCTGGAAGCTCATGCTGATGGTACTTGGAACGCACAATCAATGAGGATGGCACTTTGACAAACACTCCATTTCTCAACTTACCATACTTCAAAGATCTAGTATGAAGTGACGCACTTCCGTCTTGGAACAAACTCTGCACCTCTGCATTCAACAAATCACCCTCTTTCAAGAAATTACGCATCTGTAATTCATCACTCTCAGACTTTCTTCTCAAGACTCCACCGGGCAAGTTCACAGATCCAAGCATCAACACCGCATCTTGTCTTGCGCCAATGTCCACTTTCCATCTCCTTTGTCCCACCTCGCTGACTCTTCCAACAACGTGATCACCAGTCTCTGGCTGATAACGCCCTCTGATGGGCGTCACACTGAGAAGTCTGTTCACCCTGGAGATCGTTCCAGCAACGGAGGAGAAGGTCTCGTTCTCCAAGTAGTATGTGCCATGACCTCTCATCAACGAAGGATCATCAGTAACGAGCTCACCGGGTGTCACAATTCCCTTTGCTAATGTGGATTCCTGGTCCGTTGTGCCTTGTTCTGCTTCCAACTCCATTTCGATGTCAGAGTCCAGGTCTTCCTCTGCATCGGCATACGCCAACGCGTGTGATTTTGAGACACTCAGCACTTCCATTTTTGATAGTTTGTGTATATGTGGGTTTTCTCTCAGTTTCAATGTTATATGAGGATGAAGATCCACCGATTGTATGCTCAAAGAATGTGGTTAAAGTGGTGATTTCTTAGCTGCTGTTGGTGGCTTTCGTACTTGTCCTGCGAACCTACAAATTTTTATTTTCTAGGGAGTCACGTGATCACTTTGGAGCGAGCGCGAACTTTTATCCGATGAGCTTCTTCTCTTCACTTCACTGTTTGTTCTTTGCAAAGTTCCCACAATTATCCACGGAAAGAGGAACACTTTTAGCTGCCCAAGTGCATGTTCACACTGCTCAAGAGGGTCACCACTTTGTTCAAGTCTCCTTCCGTCCACTCAGCAATGTCCTCCAGCCTCCAGCACCTCAAACCACCAGTCAACAGGTCCATGACCCAGCTGGACAGAGACTTCTTCACCACAGAAGTGCCACTGGTCCAGGCATTCTTCACACAGCCGAAACTCGTTGGTGAGTTTGTGAAGAAGTTCTCTAAGGACGTGTTCCGCTTGAAGAAGACACGCAACATCTTGCGCAATGAGGATGGCACGAGGGGAGTCCTGTTGAAGGAGGATATCAAGACAGTGGATGAGGCAAGCAATAAACTATCGAAGGAGACACTTGAATACATCTCACGGAATGAGATTCAGCTGAAACCATACACACTGACTCTCAAATACGATTTCTGGAGAGCTGAAGACATCTTGGCTGCTATTCTCCCAGAGGAATTCTCCAATGAAGTCCCATCTGGATTCACCATCACGGGGCACATTGCACATCTCAATCTTCGAGACGAATTCAAACCGTTCAGTGCTCTCATCGGACAAGTGATATTGGACAAGAACCCAAACATCCGTACAGTGGTGGACAAAGTTGACACGATCCATGCGGTGTACCGTACTTTCCCTATGAAGGTTATCGCTGGTGATTCCGATCTCATAGTGGAACAAAGGGAGAGTGGTTGTGTTTTCCAATTCGATTTCGAAAAAGTGTATTGGAACTCAAGATTGCATACTGAACATGACCGTTTGGTGAATATGTTCCAAGAGGGGGATGTTGTGTGTGATGTCATGGCTGGTGTGGGACCATTCAGTGTTCCTGCAGGAAAGCGTAAAGTGTTTGTCATGTCCAATGACCTGAACCCAGCTTCCTACAAATGGATGAAAGTGAACATGGAGAAGAACAAGGTTGATGAATTTGTTGAGCCAATGAATTTGGATGGTCGTGTGTTGATCCAGGACTGTGTCAAATATTTGGCCAAGTTCACAGAGCAGAGATCTCATGGTGTCACATATACAACACGTAAGAGAAAAGGTGAAATGGCAGTGAGGCATACCATCCATCCTGGTAAATTCATCAAACATTTCGTTATGAACTTGCCTGACTCAGCATTGGAGTTCTTGAATGAGTACAACGGTATCTATGCCGACCATCCAGAGATCAAATCCATCGAAGGTTTCGAAATGCCATTTGTTCACGTCTATTGTTTCTGGAAATTCTCACCAGATGAACCTGAACCAAGCATGGATGAATTACACAAGAGGGTCCACAACAGAATGTGTGAAGTTATGAAGTATGATTTGGATTTTGACACTTTGCAATTCCAATTCGTGAGACAGGTTGCACCTACTAAACCTATGTTCAGAGTGACTTTCAGACTTCCAGAAGAGGTCGCTTTTAAAAAGCTCTGATGTATTCTAATTTTGCTTATGTATATACAAAAGTGGCCACGCATGGATCTGTAGTGACTTTTATCTTGGATATCACGAATTCAGCCACTACATCGAATGCATGGGTATGTACATGACTAATTCTTGATCTAACTCTATATACCACCACCGACTTATTTTTCCTCTGAAGAGTTCTTCTGCAACTCATCAGCCTTTTTCATATCCTCAAGTCTTCTCTGGATACCAGGAGATATGTATTTTTCCACGAAGGACATCTCCTCTTTTCTCTTCTTATCCTCCTTCTTCTTGGCGACAATACACCACGTGGTACCTAGATGTGTTCTCTTCTCTTCTGTGACTTCCAATCCACTATCGTCCAAGATCTCACCAATGTCTAAGTTCCAACGACATCCCCATGTGTCCAAACGCTTTTCCGCTCTGTTGTCCAACACGTCATTGATGAAATCGTATTCACCACGACCGTGTTCCAATAACACGATTCTTCCACCTGGTTTCAGTAATGTGGCAAAGTTCTTCAGTGCCTTAACTGGGTCCTCATGTGAACAAATTCCAAATGCCTCGATGATGGTATCGTATTTGATCCCCACACTCTCGTCTGTCAATGGAACTTGTTGTTGATCAACATCACTCACTTCAATGGCAGGGCTTGCTGTGGATGACGGCTCAGAGCCGGCCAATTCAACAAGGTCCTCTGCTCTTCCAGTGACAAAAGCTGCATTCTTGTACAGTGGGAACTCATCTCTGAATTTCTTATTAGCGATTTCCAACATCTTCTTTGATGAATCCAAAAATGTGATAGATTTGATCTGATCCATGACCATGTATTTGATGTTTCTTCCTGTACCGCATGAAACCTCCAAGACATCTCCATGACAGTGCTTCATGAGCCATTTACGTCTTCTCCCCATAAAAACCATCTTCTCTTCCCAGTCAATATCACTATCGTAGTCCTCGGCCTTGGAGTCGTAGAATGGTGTTGTGTCTCTAGCAGGCAAGATCTTTTCATTTGAAGCGTTCTCACCTTTAACGTCATCCAGTGTGACTCCATCAAAGTCCTTGATGCCTTGTTTCTTCAACTTTTCGTACTCTTCTAACTTCTTCTCATCACGATGTCTTGAGTGTCCAGTGAGCTTCTTGATACGTAATTGCTCGTATTCGTTCAACTCCTTACCGGAATCTCTCTTCCCCCAAAGCTTATCCAACTCTTTGTCCTTGTTATAAACTCCATTCATGTACTTGTATCCCAAAAATAAGAAAACCGCATATGATCCGACATAGTACCATGTCATCTTCTTCTGGAAGTCACGAGTACGGAACTTGGCAAACCATCTCACCAATAGCTTGTCAGATTTGAGATCACGTTCAAGTTGTTCCAGCTTGATCTCATCTTTGGTCTTGGCTCGCTTCACCGTTGATGGTGGCTTGTAGAAGGAAGAGCGTGCTCTTGTCCCACGTATTGGGAGGAGTGCAGCTCGACGAACACCAAACATGGCTCTCTCTCTCTCTCTTGTCCAAGTATTATACGGTGACTCGTAAGAATGCGGAGATCGAAGAAGCCGAACAAGTTGAAGAAGCTCATCTGCTCATAGTTAGTTTAGTGATCTCGAATATTTCCTGTTTCGTCTAGTTACGCGAACTCGTTTGATGCCTGGGCAGATATCTCGAGATCTGTTTAAGGGGGTATTTGAAGGTGATAATCGGGCGTTTTTGGACCCTGTTTTCGAGTATAGGGCTATTTAGATGTTATTAAATGCTCTCAAAATTCTCAAAATCCCAAGTACCGCGGCAGAAGAGACAGCAATCCGCCCTAAACACCCCGAACCAGCAGGAACCACAGGCCAAACGCGAACCCGAGCCCCGGCAGGAACCGTTGGACGGATGCGGGTGGAACATAACAAAACAACAAACTTCACCAGAACAAACACGGGCAAAAGAAGGGCCGCCGTGGAACATCTGCCCGTTCTGTCACTCTCCCACTCGCACGAGTCTCACCTCCTCCCACCGGACTCACCGACTTTGCCCCTGTTCCCCCCACCACGCACACAGACACCGCTGCTGCCGCCCAATGGTCTCCACAGTGGACAGGGCCTTGACGCCCAACAAGCCGCAGGGCCAACAGCAGTACACCAAGAGATCCAAGAGCGCAACAACCTCCAGCCAGAAGGCAGCAACCATGAAGCGAAAGTCAGAGTCCGTCCCGTCCGCTGCAACCAAGAAGAGCAAGACAAACAATGGCGGGTCCCCTTCAAAGCAGTCAGCGGCAGCGACGCGTCAGTCCCCATCTTCTACAAAGAGTGGCAGCGCCAAACACCAAACAAAAGACAAGGCCTCTAGAAGTCCATCTGAAGAGTCCAAGGCACTACTGCTGAAGAAGCCCATTCTGGGCAATGCTGAGATCACTGCAGCACAAGTGCTCAAACAGAGGGCCGATCTGTCTAAGAGCCAGTTGAAGGGGGCCGCCAAGAAACCTACTGAGAAGAAGGACAACGTCACGCAGAAGAAGAAGAAAACTTCAACTGAACCCGCTTCCAAGAAGGCCGGATCGAAAAAGACAGTGCTGAAAAAACCAGCGTCAGGCACATCAAAGAAACCATCACCCGCTTCTAAGAAGCCATCCGTTTCAACTACTGCTGCAAAGAAGTCTGCTACTTCTGCAAAGAAAGATGCCCCATCTACATCCAAAAAGGCACCAACAAAACCGAAGACGGTCAAGGCACCAACAAAGAAGACAAAGGCTACTGCAGCTCCAGTCAGATCACATAAGAAGAAAAACGATCCATCATCATCTACGAAATCCTCCAAACATGGATCTCGTAAGTCCCAGAAGAACTCTTCAAAGAGTGCCAAGGCATCTGTTTCAATTAAGGACGAGGAAGATCTTACAGATGAATATGAGAGTGAAGAAGAAGAAGTCATTCCAGAAATCACAGATGATATGACAGAGTCTACTAAGAGAGCAATCTTACATAAGATCAAGGCAAGAGAGACCGAAAAGTTGAGAGCAAAATTAAAAGGTGAAGACCCCGGAACTGGTGCCAAATTCCGTTATGACAAGAATGGGTACATCATTCCTAGTGATGATCTCACGTCGGATGTCCATGCCACAAGACGTGCCACGAGAGCAAGTGGTGCGCCACTCTTTGTTCCTGATGATGATGAATCCAAATCTTATCAAACTTGGTTATACGGAGTCTCCGAACTGAAAGCCGCAGTGCAGACTGAAGCTGACGCATTCTTGAAGTTCCAAGTTGGTCAAGATAATGAACTAAGATTGAAACAGGAGGCACGTGAGCAATACCTCCAGAGGAAACTTGAACAAAAATTGGAAGAGGAGAGGCTGAGAAGAGAGCGAAGAGAAGAAGAGAAACGCCAGAGGGAAATCATTAGGGCAGAAAGACTCAGGCTTCAAGAAGAGAGAAGAAAGAAAAGAGTTGCAGATGCCCTTGAGAGAAAAGGTAAGAAAGCCTTTAGGGAGAAGAGACAGAAGGAACTGGAGAAGGAGATTGAAGCTGGTACAGGTGATGACTCCTTCTTGGAGAAGCGTGCTGCTGTTGTCAAACCGAAATCACTGTTGGTTGATGGATATCCACCATTCTTACCTGGTTGGAGAGATGATGTTGAGATCCCAATCAGAGATGATTTCTTTGTGGACCAGATCATGGATTCTACCACTGGAGAAGTGAAGGAATTGGAGTTCATGTCTGCAAATGATGTCATCAATGACACAATCAAGAAGTACAGAGAGTACAAGGGTCTTCCAAATCGAGCCGTGGATCTCATCACCCCAGTGTTTGGTGCAGTTTCTGAGAAATATCAGATGTTGGAATCATCAGACTTCTATTTGGATCCATTGGAGGAGATTGGAAGATGCATGGAGCTATATGCATTGGCCTATTTGCCCGATGAGCACAAGAGCAAGCTTTACAACCCAAATACACCATATGAATCCATCGCAGGCCGCTACTCTAAGGCTATCACTGCACGTGATGAGAAGGCAATTCTAGAAACTGTTGGAGAGTACAACAAACTCATGACTGAATTGCATGGGTCTGGAGAGATTGTGAAGCATCTACAGGGAAAGAAGACCTTCTCAAGGATGTGTCTTCATGAGATGCTCAACCAAGTTTATTCTCGTGCAGTCTCACCAAGAGTTTCGATCTTGAAGGCATATAAGGCATTTTCCAATGAGGTTTATGGTGAATTGCTACCAAAGTTTATCTCCATGGTGTTTGACCAGTGTGGCGTGACAAGTTCCCACAAATTTATTGATTTGGGTTCGGGTGTTGGTAATGTTGTCATCCAAGCTGCATTGGAGTATGGTTGTGAGAGTTACGGGGTTGAACTCATGAAGAACTGTTCGCTGTTGGCTGAAAGACAGGAATCTTGCTTCTTTGATAGATCCAAGCTCATGGGTATCAATCCTGGAAGTGTCAAGTTGTTTGGTGAGCAGAGTTTTGTCGGTTGTGAACCTGTTCTGAAGATCATTGAGCAAAGTGATATCATCTTGGTCAACAACTTCCTCTTCTCTCCAGCTTTGAACAAGGATACACTGAACTTGTTCTTGGATTTGAAACCAGGTACTAGAGTCATCAGTTTGAAGAAGATCATTCCAGAGGCATGCTACGATCTTGACGCAGACTTCCTCTCCAAGTTCATCGTGGAGAAGCACGAGTTTGGGTCAGGTTGTGTGAGTTGGACCGATGCAGGTGGTGTTTACTACGTTTCCACATTCACCGGACAGGTTTCTCAACAACGTAAACAGGAACTTCAAAGATCACACAACACCAGAAGAAGGGAACGTGAGTTTCTCAAAAGAGGTGCGTCCATGAGTTTCTCCCCAGCATCTTCCGTATCACCATTATCACCTGGTGAGCAAAAGCCACCAGCTCCTGTTGAATCCAAGGAATCCAGTGTCAAGGATCCATCACCAAGTGATGGAGAACATACAACAGTGGAGCCAGAGACTAGTAATACCAGTTCAGATACTCTCTTTGATGCCAGTTCTGGTAAAGGGTCCGAGGAGAGTTTTGAAGATGCAATGGAGGAACCATTTGATGAGGAAATGAAGGATGTGTGAGATCCCCGTTACCCCTGGAATGTCTCTATGTATAATACGAATCTTAGCATAGTTGTAAGATAAAATGGCTCCGATGTAGATTATATTCTGAAGTTCGAATTGATCAAGAGGTGCACTTTCGGGATCCTGGGGATTGAAAATAGGCAGCGGACGTCATCACCGAGAGAAACGTGTACGCTGAGTGTGTCCCGTTGCCGAAAAAGTTTTGGCACATGAAATTTTTTGACAGATCGACACTGCAAAAGGAAAAAGGAGCTACCGGAATTTCCCCAAAGGACTAGATAGACCCTTCTAACGTCAAGTTTGGTTATTCCACCACAGATAATGCCTTCCCACGAGATTCAGTCCATTGCCCAGGAGCTCAAGGGCGCCCTCCACCAGTACCCAAACTTCCCATCAGAGGGTATCCTCTTTGAGGACTTCCTCCCAATTTTCAGATCCCCAATCCTCTTCAAGAAGTTGGTCAGAGCTTTCAAGTTGCACCTCGAGCTCACTTTCCCAGAGACACGTATCGACTACATTGTCGGATTGGAGGCCAGGGGTTTCCTCTTTGGACCAGCTGTTGCCTTGGAGGTCGGTGCTGGATTTGTTCCTATCAGAAAGGCTGGTAAGCTTCCAGGAAAGACCGTGTCTGCCACATACATGAAGGAGTACGGTGAGGACAAGTTCGAGATCCAGATCGAGGCTATTCCAGAGGGATCTAACGTTGTTGTCATTGACGATATCATCGCTACCGGTGGATCTGCCAAGGCTGCTGAGGAGCTCATCAAGAAGGTTGGTGCCAACCTCATCGAGTTCAACTTCGTTCTCGAGCTCGACTTCTTGAAGGGAAACCAGAAGCTCTCTGCTCCATCTTTCACACTTCTTTCAGGTCAGACTGAGAAGTTGAAGAACTGAGTGTCGTCAAAATCTGTTTGTTTATAATTGGAGTTAAGTTTAGAGTTGTGCTATAGAGGTTCACTGCTCCCGTAGAATTCCATGTGCATCGTACATGGAATTACATTCCCTAGTGCAGGCTAGTTTGGAATCAAGGCCAAACATTCAAATAGACTATGCTGATGAGTAGAAGGGGCTCTTAAGTGTATAGCGTTGTTTAGTTAGCAACCATGGAACAGAAGCAGCCAGCAAGCGGGGAACCCTGGTGCCGGGATGTCAAATGTCACGTGACTGGTACGCGCACGCCACCGCGCACCGACCTCCCACAATAAAGTCCGGATCAACAAGAATTATCAGTGCCATATCAGGTGCCCAGCAAACAGCACCAATTAGCCGCCGTTGGAGCAGCACGCAATACGCTACACACACAGCAGGCAGGTGCAACCACCGACACACACAGCTAGACACAATCACGATGGCGAGTGGTCTGGACATCCTGGCAGCCACGACGAACTTCTACCGCCTGGTAAGTGCTCTTCTCCGCCTTTCACCCCAGCGCACCACGACTAACAGAGCGGCTAACAGGCCAAAGTGTCCGAGGTGAAGTACCTCGTCTTCACGGCAAACGTCAACGAGGACCAGTCGCTGCTCGATGCTGAGATGCAGCTGCGGCGGACGAACCCCAAGGTGCTGGCGGTGCTCTACTCCAAGGAGCTCTACACCTTCAGCTACACAGAGGAACAGCCGCCGTCACCGGCCGACGAGTTCTCGCTCACCAGCAGCGACGTCAAGTCATTTGAGCCGCAAAACATGTACAAGAGCAACTCAGGAATGCCCTCCAGCCTGATGAACCTGCTTTGTGCCACTTTCATCAAGGCTGTCAAGAAGCTGCTCGTCTCCACGCTGGCGTCGAGGAAGGAGATGGTACCCTTCGGCAACGCTGGGATGCTCCCAGAAGGCCAGCAATTTCTCCTAGTGGAACCGAAACTTGTCGAGACTGGAGATCTGATGGTCTCATTGGCCACGAAAAGACACAACTTCCAGTACCTAGCGGACCTATCGCCCACCCTGAAGGACATCAACACAACGCATACAATCTACATCGCCCCATCTGGTATCCGAGCCTACTTGACGGGCAACACAATAGAAGAATCCCTATCTGAGACACCTCCAAATGCAGATTCTATTGCGGAATCATTGGAAACACTACACAACATTCAGATAGATCCACAGTCATGCCATTGGATCACGCTCATACCGAACCTGTCACATCTCAACGGTATGACCGCACCAATTGCTGATTTTTTCAGAAGAGTACCCAACATCAAGTTCCTCACATGGCCATTGGAGCTATGTCTAGTACAGGCTGGTGAAACTCTACGAGAGGCAGAAGCCAGTTGGGAGGATGAATTCAATGACCCCTTATCACTCATTGATAGTTTCGTCAAGCTCAAGGCATCGGCAACAACGAAGACTCCATCGAACATGCCCACAGCCAACAACACCCCGGCAGATGTGGATAGCTTACATCCCCACTTACATCACATTGATACACCAAGCACAAAACCAACACCAGATACAGTTGCCAGTACACTTGCCTCTGAGATTCCAGAGGAATCAACATCGGAGTTGAACTCAACCAAAGAAGCTGATGATTGGGATGAAGATCTTGATGCAGAACTATTCGGTGACGATGACAATACCGGGGAAGATGATTCGTTTGACTTGTTCAATGAAACAGAGAAGGACGATGCTGCATCAATTGAGCAACCAGGAGATGATGCGATGATTTCTGATGATTTGGATGAGGATGACGTTGATCTCCAAGCTGACTTGGCCTCAGAACTGGAAATGCTTGCCGGACAAGACGATGAAGAAGAGCCAATAACTGACTCCTCAGCCATGATGGAAGACCCATACGATATCCCGTTACATGAGATGACGATCCCTAATACCCCACCATACACAGACCCAGGTGCACCATTACCCGTCAGATCACCAAAAAGTGTGCAGAGAAAGAAGAGTATCTTCTCCCCACTGAACTTCAACCCAATCATCAAAAGCAATGTGGATGATAAGTATGCTAATGGTGGTAAGTTCCATGTCCCAAGTGATAGCACACCAACTGCTAATGGCGGTGACTCTGGAATTCCAACCATGGTATTGGATGAAAACTTTGGTAAAGATGAAGGTGATGATGATGACTCTGATGAAGATGAAGATGAGAGTGAGGATGGTGAGGATAGTGAATCCGAATCATCAGATATGTCGGATGATTTAAAATTGGCTGGAACAAGTATCGAACCAAGCATCACCACGTCAATTGAGATGTTGACAGAGCCTGATCCTAAGAGAATCAAGCTTGGTACCCCAGCATTACAGAACTTGGATTCAATGCCAGAGAAACCAGGATCGTTATCCCCACCGAATCTCCCAACAAATGGTACTCCAAATATTGTTCCGTTCCTGCTGAGAATGATCCCATTACAGAGTATGCCAGCACATGTATACACAGACACTCCAGTGCTCCAGGAGAGTACATCTATTGATACGATCAACACGCTCCTTGAACAACTTGTGTGGGATGATGATTGTCTCTCAGGTCTGGTTCCATCGGATGAGTATTTTGAACAGACTCATTCAGAAAACCTACAGAGAGCCATTGCTCAGATCTTCCCAGATTTCCATGAAACTTCTTTGGCTGAATTCTCAGCAATCACATACACCAAGCCGTCAAAATCGGAGGTTGAATCGCCTTTGTCATCTTTCAAAGCTCCAGATTACTCACAAAATGAGTTCATCACATCAACATCGCCTCAGATGAAGGCACCATCACCTGTTGATATCAATGAAGAGTATCCAAAATCTTGCTTCCTGATCCCACAGCCAAAAGTTGAGGTCAAGAGATTGAACAAGGAGATCTCTGTGAATGCTAGTGCATTGCATCTTTGGAATCTCATGAGCTTTACCTCTTTGAGACCACCAAAGAGCTTCAGATTAATGATGGTCTCACCAAAGGAAGTCATTGAACAGAGTGAATACTTCCTTAATTCATTCACGGAAGTCTATGAGAAATGCCACTTGGGTGCTGTTGAAAAACTGGATGCTCCACAGGGTTTGAAGAATGGTATCTTGTCTGCAGATTACGATTCTGAAGGGTTTGAGGAAACATTACTCAGTGGATGCAGGGGACTCCATCAAGTGTTCTCCAGAGGCTCAAACTACAAGGATATCGTTGTTGTCTTGCCAGACTATGACCAAGATCTGAAATCTTCAGTGGAGTTGACATGTCTGTTCGAAAAGATGAAGAGTGCGCTGCTCACAATGAGCAATGAAAGAAAGCTGAACATTAAAGTACACTTGAAGATCATTCCAAGTACATTCATTACTAATGATGGTGTCTTTTCGGTTCTCTCGATCAACAAGCTCACACGTCTCTCTTTGATCCTATACAACACGATCTGTGATCCAGATGATACATTCACGAGAATGAGTAATCCACTGCCTACAAACATCAAGCTCCAACTCACTGATCGTCCAGTTGCACAAAATATTCTCTCAGAGGACTCATTCATACATCTTGCATATGAGAGATCACTCGACAAGGAGTGGTGTGCTGCTACTTGGATTGACAACAGGTGTAACTTCCGCAGAGTCAAGGCATGGAACGGTGCCACAAGAAATAAAGATTCATTGGAGAGGATCATGGATGATATATGGGACATCACTTGCGGAATCGCATCACACCTCCCTGGAAAGAAGTACTTGGTTTTGACCAGAATGAATGGAATGATTGCAGATGATGAACTGTTACAGCTCAAGAGATTGTCATCCAAATCCAAGGAGATCACGTTGATTGTTGTCAGTGTTAATCGTAACCCAAGATTGTTACTCAAGGTCAACGATCCTGGATATCCATACACCAAGCTGTTCAACCAGGATGATGAGTTCAATGGTGTTGCACATAACAAGATGGAATCAGTACCAACTGTGGGCTCATCCACTGGTATGACACCATCCATATTCACCCCACAAGCAGTGAACTCCCCAGATCTATTCACTTTGGGTAAGAGTACAGGAACTTATGATTCTCCATCTGAGAGTCGTGGTGGTGTTACAGAGGACGGTGCTACGATCCAGGATATCACCGATACAGTTCATGGAGTGATCACCAACTGTGCTTCTGCATTGGCCAACACGCCGGCCCGTCTCAGTGTGAAGACTGGATTCCTTATCAAACCAGTGACCCATTCAAACAACACATTGCAAGCACTCGAGGTGAATCTTCTGAGTTGTCCAAGTACCTTCTCAAGCTGGGACTTGATGCACTTGTTATTGACACAATTGAGAAACATGGCCACTATGGGCGAGCTCTATGGAGTCACTAGCCCTGGTGACTCGTTGGTTCCATTACACATTGCAGCAGTTGAAAAGGCCCTCAAGTGTCTTGTTCATGTCCGTGTTGAAAAGTCTTGAAGTTTATACGCCCTTGATGATATATGTTTACACGATGTAATTCTCATTCGTAGCTTCGTTCATTCATTTAATCGTGTTGTAATCATTCTCCATAGAGTGCATTATTGACATCTGTGATCCTCAAATCATATAACCCATTTGTATCGAGCCATCCAAACTTCTCAATGTCATTCTCCATTACTGCCTCGTCATCAGCAATGGCTCTCAAGTCATCCAACTTAATCGTCTCAATCTCCATGTTCCACAGTTGTAGTGCGACATACGTATACAGCATTGCCATTAGCACTGTTGCACTTAAACTCAAGGACCACCATCGTGAAGGATAGTAGTATATTCCCACGGCGTTGAGCAACCACTTCGGTGTCAACGTCCAGAGTATCCAGACCAGGTGCGCAAACGTCACAAGCAGGTACATCCCATATCCCTTGTACTCCGTATGTGGAGTAACCTTGTTTGACACGGTAACATCTGACTCCCTTGCCAGTATATCTGTGAGCTTGTAGTGTGGTTGCGGCGAGTTCTTTCTGTGGATGATGTCTTCGTATTCGAACACGCGTGGTGCAGTATTCGTCAAGGGTCTCACTTTGTGTGGTTCCGGGGTGGACGGAAGCGAGTTCAGTGAGGATGTGGAGTAGGAGTGCAGTGACAGCTCTCTTTTCTTTCGATTGTGCATCTTTTTGGTGTGGTTTCTGCTGCTGCTGCTGCTGCTGCTGCTGCTGCTGCTGCTGCTGCTGCTCAAACTTGTACTAGCAGCTGGGGAAGACGGAGGCTTAAGTAAACTCTGCGTTACAGGTTTGTCTCTTAATGGTTCTTTTCTTATTTCCGAAGATATCGAGAATGAAATCCGATAATAGTTGATATAGTAGTGCTAGGATACTATGTTCAAGAGGAAGGAAAGGTTGGTTTTCATCAGGAACTCTGGACCAGAGCCAATTCGACTTCGCGTGGCCTCAACAAACATTTAACGCGGCGTCACAACATCCACGTCCATCACCACAACAGTAAGCTCTACCGTGGTCCCTTTCTGATAAGCTACGTTGATATCAAAGCCAGAAGTTTCGAAGCAGCCAGGAAATAGGGCAGCCAGGAAACTGTAGTATCTATAGTGGTCACGGATCTTGTGCCATGGCTTCACCGATCCTGGGAAGGAAAAGTTATACTCAATGAGCTTGATCTGGCAAGGCATTGTCTCCGTATCATAATCGTCAAGGTGACGTACTCTCAGTTTCCTATTAGCGAAGAACAGTGGAGTTAGACTCCTGCAAGTGGTGAGAATAATGAACATGTCGCTAAGCTGTGGCACCGCTTTAACAAACTGTATCATGCTTTGCGTGTCCATGGCCATCACGATGCACTTGATGATTTCTATTGGGAGTAAAGTGAGTTTGAGAGGCATCTTGAGGGAGTGTTTATGGTGTTTCTAATGTGGAATTCTTGCAAAGCGGGCCAAAGCAGCTTCTAGAGAGAGGAGTCAGCTCTCTTTATACACGGCGCCTACCGATGGATACAGAGAAGCTGTGAATGTTATTTCCTGTTTTCTGTCCCCAGCGTCATTGATCTGCCTGTTGTGGGAGCACGCAGCACAAAGCCGAGCAGAAACGCCTTGTAAGTTGTCGCCAGATATTGAGAACGATTATGTGAGATCTGCACCTTGAGATGATCTTATTAGTGGCTGGCACTCCTGTGTCCATGGTCCATGGTGTCTTGCAGTAGCTCTTGTTTAGGTCCTGCTCGATCCCACTGCAGATGCCCCATTATTGACCCGCGATGTTTTGGCAGATCACGCAGAGGGTACTACTACATCATCCCCGAGTTCGACACGCTGGAACTGCCCGTGGAGAAGTTCATCGGCAGGGCCCTTGATCTACAACTTGTAACTTTGATCCTTTGCGCCCCCCAGTAAGGGAATTCCATTCATAAACTTCGTAAAAATTACTCTACTCAGCTGGTTTCTCCTGCTGCTGGTTATACGTGCGACTCACATTCTTGAAGAATCCACGACCACGGCCACGTCCTCTTCCTGTTCCACGACCGCGTCCACGGAACCCTCCACGAGTCGACTCACCATTCTGAGACTCGTTCGAGTCTGTAGCTGGAGCACTGGCGTTCTCAGGAGATGGAGCGGGAACCGCTGGTGTGGCTGGAGATTCTGATGACGAGCCTGTTTCTCTGGAGACAGCTCTGGATCCTCCACGAGAGCCACGACCACGGGCACCACCACGACCTCTCTTTGGTTTAGAGTCAAATGGCTTCGGGTTCGGATCGTTCAAGTTGTCACTGGACCCAGGTTTTGAAGATTCAATCTCAGGTTTTGGTGTTGGAGTCTCAGTGGTCTTTGGCGATGGTTTCTTACTCTCCTTCTTTGTAGGCTTGGAAACATCAGGTGTACTCGAGGCAGCTGGCGGTGTGACTTCATTTGGTTGAGTTTGTGTAGATGAAGCAGGTTCTTTCTCTTTCTCTTTGCTTTGGTCGCCCTTACTTTCCTGTTCAAGACGGCGTTCCTCTCTCAATCTCTCGCGCTTCAGTCTGGATCTCTCTTTGTCCTTTCTCTTTCTTTCTGCTTTCTTCTCCTCAAATCTCTTGATCTCTTCTTCAGTTCTACCATTGGACTTTGATGACGGTGCCGTGGCAGTAGCAGCAACATCATTCCGCTCTGGTGATGACGGGACATGTTGAGTCGGCTCAACTGGCTCATTCACCTCCTCCGTAGCTTCTGACTTCACCTCCTGGCTCTCAGGTGATTTCTTCCTTTTCTCTTCAACGTGCTTTCTCTTCAGCACGACTTTCTTCTGTGATTTATCCTCTGCTGGTTTCTTCTGCTTGGAGAAGGTTGGTGCTGGAGAACCATCTTCTCTATTAAGACCCAGTGGGTGGCTCTTTGGTGGCGAAGCTGCCTGTGAAGAATCCAGCTCTTGTGGTGCACCCCATGCCGTGACTTCAGGTTGTGTTGCTGGTTTCAATTCTGGTTTTGTTGGTGCAGTTGGCGGACTGCGTTTGGCCTTTGGTGGACCCTTTGTCTTAGAATCTTGCTTAGCATCAGACTTCTGTGTGAGTTTAGCTTCTTGCTTCTGGTCAACCTTGTGTCCAAGTGTACGGAATGTTGTGCTGTTAATCTCAAGTTTCTCAAGCTGTTTATCGATCTCAAGCTGTTTGGACAATGTATCAACTGGTTTTGCGTTGCCAAATGGGTTGAACTTCTTCGGAGCTGGAGCCGGAGATGGCGCTTGTAACGATGGGAATTGCTTGTTAGTTTGATCACTTCCTGCTGGTTGGACATGCTGCGGATGTTGTCTTTGGAGGAGAAGTGGAAGATTACCAGGCGTTTGATGTGGTCTCGAACTTCTCTTGGTTGAGAGCGAGACAGACGGATCATCTGATTCTCCAGCTCCTTGATTTACTTCGTTGTGTGTCTTAAAGTCATCAAACTCAGCTGGATCCACTCTGAGCTTTCCGTGGCCGTTTTCAAGGTATACATCCGCCCACCTCAGTACTTTGTCCATATCTTGAGAGGTGTGAAGCTCCACAAACGCAACTTTCCTTCTCTTATTGAGCGCCTCCGCTGGGGAATTGGCCATCCTCAAGACCTCATAGTCGACCTCCCATAGAAGCTTGAATTTGACAAACTTCATGAAACGGGATTCCATCAACTCCTGAATGTGCTCATTACCAAAGTATGCGGGGATGTTGGAGAGCTTGATGATGAACGGACCCGCCCCTGAGTGAGAGTTGTACCCGCCGTGTGGACCCGACATTGGGCCAGATCTCGGTGGCATGTGGCCATCATTTGAATGTGAAAAATGGTCTGTGTGGTGGTGGTGTTGCTGGTGGTTCATCAGCGGAACACTGATAGAACTTGGGTCGAAGTCATCGTCAGCCCACGCTCCTCCATATGCTGCGCTGCGTTAGTACTCCATTGGGCGGTCAGAAACACAATTGACATACACTGATCCTGGATGAATTCCTGCAAAGAGAGCTTTTTCTTAGACGCTGCTTGTGGGAGTTAGTTACTGTTGCAATTGCACATTTCCGTTGTGCTCGTGATGTCAAAGATGACAATAACAACGGACGCGCCCAGCACCATTTGCGGGCGGCCGAATGCACTCACACATAGTCTGTATTGTCTCCACGGCAGATTGACCTGTTCTGTGGCTCAAGAATTGTCTCTGAGTGCGTAAACTCCTGAAGCGCCGTTGTTTTGTTGTGCTGTTTCCTGTGGTCTTGAATGTGGTGAAGTGAAGTTGGCAGCGGGCAGGAACCGCGCTCAAGCTGCTTTGTTCCTTGACTTCCCGATATGGACGCGGTGGTCTAATTACCCAACATATATGAAAATGCGACCGAAGCCCCTGACGCCAAACCTCAGGATCAACGCGTCAGGGCTCATCAATGGCCACCAGAGCTGAGACCCCACACTGATCCGGAAGGCAAAAAGACCTAGAGCTGTCCACAGGATTTGGGAAAACAATGAACGAGCACGTCTCACTGGTGAACATCGCCAGGAAGCAGTCGGAGCTTTTGGACTCCTTCATTGGGGTGAAGCACTACGACATGCTGCTCTCCTACCTTGAGGCGACTCTCTTCCAGCATCTCCCAAGATTCTACTGTCCGTCTTCTTTCATCATCGACGTGCTGTTCTCTCTTGCCACTCTCAGTGAATACAACAACGCAGACCACATACGAAAAGACTTTGGAAACATGTCGTCTGAACGTCCCATCCACGCAAGAGCACTCGATGTTCTTCACTCCATCGTTGCCGTTGTGCAGAATCTGGACATGCACAGGATGAAGGAGATCGATGGAAAACCCAACCCGCAGTACATCGAAGAGGAAGACTTGATACATGCACAGGAGCAGGTGATCAACTCGCTTGGGTTTCTACAGAAGAAGAAAGCCCAGAGCTTGAGATCTCGCGCATTGAGAACCCACAACTATGAGGAGAAGTTGATCTCCAAGGATCCTGTTGATGCAATTACGAGCAGTCCTGTTCTTCCTCCTCCAGAGACAGCGGCTGATGATGGTCTCGAATGGTCACCACAGAAAAAGCTCATGGAGATGGAGATGTCAAGAGTGAAACAAGATGATGTACTGGATGACGAAGATGATGATTGGGAGCTCAACACTTCGGACAAGAAGTCATCACAAATTCTTAAGAACAAAAGATTTGACATTGCACTGGCGGAAGACAGGCTTCTCACTGCTGTGCAATGGGCATTCCATTGTTCACGCTCTCTGAAACCAGAACTGATTGAGGCATGGAAGATGTGGCAGCCAATTCTTGATCTAGTATTTGACATATTCAAGATTGAACTCCGGGTATACAAGAAGGAGAAAGACGCTCAACCAATGCCCTGCACGATCTCTGAAACTCTTACGGATAAGTTCTTCTCCCAAGTGGGTAAGGCTCGCTGGGGTGCACAATTCACAGAGGCTCTTTTTCCAACAGCTAAGGAAAGACCAGAGAAGATTTTCCCCAACGAAGGTGAGATTGCCAAATCTGTACATCTCGTAAGACCGTTCAAAGTGACAACCAACGGTGAGCTTATGAGTCCCGATGCGGTCCCATTGCTGAAGAAACTGGTGTATTTGGCATGTGAATGGTCAAGTCTGCGTGAGGACATTGGACCATCAATCTTTGGCTGCTCCATTGACGATATCTTTGGTGCTATCTCATTGAGGTTGTGTGGACTCGGCAATCACTACGATATGCTTTATTGGTTTGAATTCAGTGAAGAGGAGATTTCGAATAAGGATAAGGCAGTGTTCATGTTCAATATCCTGTCACACATGCTGGTTCAGATCACCACATATACCTTCCAAGATGAAGTACGTGGTGATTTTGTGTTTTTGGAAGGAACCCAAGATGTTGAGCTGATGTTTTCAAAAACCACGTATAAGGCACAATCATACTCTACAAAGGATGATTCCAAGTTGGATGAGAGTTTGTGGGGGAGAGAGAGATTCCTCTATGACTATAGCAGAATGAACTTGGCCCTGTTCATTTTCTTCAACATGTGGGTCTACTGGACAAAGCCAAACCTGACTTCGACTCAAAAGAAGAAACTCTTGAAGTTGGCTAGAGCTGGTGAACAGATGAGGTATAACATACTAACATCAAAGTTGGATGTGGAAGATGAAGACCTGTTCCACATCTCTTACTGGTTAGAACTCGTCTTCAAATGAGTAATGAATAAAAGCTGTGTACGTACATGTTCATAGTAAGTTGTTTATATTGTCCAGTTCGCATTAAAATCCAAGTACATAAAACAATCATAAAGTCGTCAAAGAGAAAGAAAAAGTGTCATGAAAACTCCAAACTTTAGGCGGTCCCCAACATTGAAACAGAAGTTTTGATGCCAACTTTGAGTTCATCGTACTGCAACAGCTTCTCTCTGAGCTTCAAATCAGCCTGTTGTCTCTGAACAAGCTGCTGAACCATCTCTTTCAATTGCTTCTTGTAGTACTCAATCTCCTCCACATTCTTCTTTTTGGACATGGTGAAACGTTTCCAGATCTTGGTGCTCTCAGAGGTCATAGCCTCAAGACGCCCCGAGACATCCCTGATGTTCTCATTTAGCTCGACGATTGTGCGTTCTGAGATGGCCAGTTGGTCCTTGAGTTGTGAAAGCTCAGACTTTGCCTGTGTCAGTTCGTCAGTCTTGTGTATAAGCTGTGCCTTGAGGTTGTTCATCTCCTTCTCGTAGCTCTGTGAAAGCTCGTCCAGATACGTAGAGTTGCGTGAGACGAGAGTGGTGTGTATCGACGACATTGAGCTGGCTTGTGACATACCCACGTTATCAGAAAACACTGAGTCCTTCGAGGCTGTCGATGCCACTGATGATTGCCGACGAACGAAAGAGAAACGGCCAACACGCTTTGAAAGCTTCTCGTTCTCGTCTTTCAACTGCTCGTTCTGCTTCGAAATGTCGGAGAGCCTGTCAAGTGCCATGGCTGCCTGCAACGAAAGCATCTTGACCTGTTCCTCGAGGATGAGGTTTCTCTCCTTCTCTCCCTTCAAACCCACAGAGACCAGAGCGAGGCTTCTGTCGCTGAACTCAGACGATGTTGGAGAAGGGTCCGAAGGGGTCTCTGGAGTGGCAGCAGAGGCACGTAGGGTGAACTCCATGGCGTGCTGCTGGGCTAGTTGCCCAAAGTGCTGTGATGGAACCTTCGACGTGTTGTGTGTCTTTGTGGATGTGGCCGTGATACTCTCCTTGGACGCGTCGTCCTGGGCGTAGTAGGGCACTCCATTGAGTACTGGTGGATCGAGCACGGTGAGGTCCCCGTCCACAGAGGTCACGCTCTTCTGCGGTGCGTGTCTGGTGAAGATGTTCATCATTCTGGTGCGGTCCTTTGTTCTCTGGAGCCGTTGTGTGATGGGCATGTTGCAAACGGTTTGAGTAGGAGGGATGGGCAGCTGGTGGTTATTATAACGTATGGCGTGGACAAGGTTAAGAGCTGGGATGCAGGAGAAGTTGGAGATCATACCCAAACCTTGTCATCTTGGTGAATGTCCGAAGAACAACACCTCCTTCCAAGCTCCGGCTGGCCCTCCAACTTACAAGCCACGCACTGCGCCAAAGGACGTGATGGTACGCTGACAGGGCTCAAAAGTCCCGGAAACAGACGCTCTTGTGCCTCTCTGCGCGTGGCATAAGCCGAGATACTCCTTCCAGAGCTCCTTCTCATGCAGAGCCGAGTGGGGCGGGCTCTCAATGGTAAACAGAGAGGGGCTTCTTTGTTGATGGTTTTCGCGTTCTGACGCGTAACGGGCGCGTAGACGCGTCTCCTTCTAAAGCGCACCTGCGCAAATTTACAATTGTCGGACCAGTGAGCTTTTGGGTTCTGGCTGTTATAATCTTTCGGTTACTTGATAACTTCGGCTTGTAACATACGCTCTTCCTGGGTGGCTCCTCAGTCTAATCCCTGTAGCACTGCTTCATCAATATCATGGTATTACTACATTCCCTATAATACAGAAGCAACGTCTCATCGCACAGTTCCCTTCAGCTTTTCAGGAACCGGCAAACGGACTCGCTTAGTACAAGTGGTAACAAGGCAGTAGTAGCCAATGCAGCATTTGAACTTTATTTCGTCATCTAGACCTTAAACAGTAGTCTCTCTTTGTTTCTCTGCTTCAGTGGACTCATTCCACCAAGAGAATCCATCAGCTTCACCTTCTTCAGTGGACTGAACTTATCCTCATCTAGATCCACATTCTCATCGACAATTTTCTTGGTGGAGATCTTCATTTTTCTCTTCTTATTTGTTGTGGCCTTCTTGGGTGCTGTCACAGGTTGTTCAGGTTCAGATTCATTTGTGGCCTTTGGCTCAGGTCTCTTGACCTTCCCACCGAAGAAATCGTCATCGTCATCGTCGTCAACATCGAACAGTGATCCCTTTGGAGCTTTCTTCACTGCGTTCTTCTTTGGTGTCACTTCCTTCTTCTCAACTTCTTCTTGGTCATTGGCCTTAGTCTTAGCATCTGGTGAACCAACACTCTTGTTTGGAGACAGCAAATTCTTTAATCCACTAGGTCTAGTGGTCTTGTTGTTCTGCATGTGCTTCAGTGGTGAGAACATATTACCACCTGGCGTGGATTGTGCCAGCACGTTTCGAGCAGCAACTCCAGCAACAGGCGTAGATGACTCGGGTTGTTGAAGACGAGAGAGACTTGATGGGCGGCTCTTCGATGGCGATGATAGACGTCTTCCATTCTTGAGGAACGGAGATAGCGAAAAATTGTTTCCGTTCCCACCGGCAGTGGATACAGGTCTCTTGATGGAAAGCTTGTCTGGAGCAGCAGATGGCGTTGCTTTAATAGTTGAGAGCTTATCCCCAACAGTTACCTTCGACGGTGATGTGTTCTTGGATGGTGATGCCGGTCTCTCTTTCAATGTCTTTAGGGACTTCTTTGCATTATCGAGCTTGGACTCCAGCACCGCCTTCTGTGTGACAAACTTCTGTGTGGCTGTCAGCGTGGCATTCTTTGCCTCTTGAAGCTGTGAGTTCAGCTTGCTCATCTGGTTCTTCAAGGCCAAGTTCTCCTTTTGTAAAACAGCCTGGTTTGCATTTCTCTTCTTCCATGTGTCAACTTCAGTATTCAGAAGCGTCAATTTATTCTCCAGTAACTTCTTCTCATGCTGGATCTTCGTCAAGTCCTGTTTGAGAAAGTTCGAGCTGGCGCTGTCCTGCGAGCTCTTGCTTTCAAGAAGGGTCTGTTGGGTGAGAATGGTCTTGAGGAGAGACGCCGTGTGAACAAGGGAGCGGCGCTGCTCCTCCCGCAGCACAACCTCATCAACATGGGCCTTAGCTTGCTGATACTGCGAGAAACGAGTGTGTATTTGAAAGTCCATCTCCGTATTCGTTGCCGCCGTGTCTGAGTGCTGGCGATGTTGTTATCATCCCATTAACAGGCGCTGCTCATGTTGTGAAGTCGATCTGGATTTTTCGCGAAAAGGTAAACACAGGTGGCGCCTACCGCTTTTACCCTCGGAAATCGTCGTATCCGCGAGGTCACGTGATAATTACTGAATTCCGGCCCAGTCCGCGGCGCCAAAGATCAACACATCAACATTTGATCAGCGCGTTTAATCAGCTCAACACTCCGCTGTCTTCCTGTCCCGTTTGGCGGTCAAAAAGAAGGAAGGTGAAGAAAGCCCTTCAATTGGTGTCCCCTGTACTACACATTCCGCCATTTTCGGAACGACAGCACCATGCAAATATCCTCTCTGCTGTTCACACTCCTGTTTATCGCGGTGGGCGTCCTATCGGCACTCACGCCCGCCCAGCTCACCGAGATGCAAGGTCCCGACGGTGTGATACGTCTCTCAGATGCCAACTTTAAAGATGCCCTGAACGGACCACGAGACTACTTTGCGTCAGTTCTTTTCACAGCGGCTGCCCCTGTACGGGGATGTGACCTCTGCCAGAAGTTTGAGCCGATGTTCACCATGACCGCACGCTCGTATCAAGCATCAAATCCAGGAAAAGACGCAGTGTTTTTCTTCATTGCAGACTTTGAAGACAACAAGGAGTCATACTCGGAGCTCAAGATGACACAAGTTCCACGCTCGTGGCTGTTTCCACCCAGCAAAGACATCAATTACAACGTCACAAGTCCTCATTTCCCATATGCCATTGGAGAGAAGTCGATACATGACACCCTGGACTTCCCATCCTTCATCGGCAAGATTGTCAACGTGAATATCGTCGTGCAGGAAGACTTTGACCTGACGCAGTTCATTTCATATTTCTTTGGAACGTTCTTCGTTGTTCTGCTGCTCAAAAAGAAAGTGCTCGCCAAGTTGGCCAGGGGCGCAATTTTCAGAATGCTATCCGTGATGGCTATATGTGTCCTCACTGGTGGCTACATGTTTACCGTCATCAGATCGATCCCGCTCTTCATGCACGACGACAAGGGACAGATGATGTATTTCAGTGGTGGTGTACAGTGGCAATTCAGCTCAGAGACGTTTATCATCGCCGGAATTTACATGACGTTCACCTTACTCATGAGTGGACTCTGCGTTAAGATCCCAATGATTGAGGATGATAAAGTGAGAAACATTGCCGTTATCTTTGCATCCTTCAGTGTCTTCTGGTTGTTCAACACCTTGACCAAAATCTACTCAATCAAGGATCCAGGATACCCATACAAGCTTACAAATTACTTTTGAACAACGGTTATAGAGTTGGCAAAACGAAATTTAACAAAGTTTCTAAAAGACTATAAAATCATTTGCTGCAGCATATTGTAGGCCATAAGTAGACAGTTTCGGAACATTGTTTCATGATCTACTTGTCAGCTTGTTAGCAGCAAACTGGTTTAGTAATTATATAAATGTAGTCATGTATTTATCCAGCGATCACAAAGCAGCTTAATCATAGTGACGATCACTAGTTCTAATCGAAGCAACGCGTAAATGACATGACATAATTCTCTCTCATAAGAGTTTAATTCCCTTACTGAGTAATAATCAACTTGCATCTGCATCCTTTCTTATGATTTGAGCTCGCCTCGCATTGAAGACGAGGTGTAAACCAGGTAGTAACTTAAAAGTATTTATAACGAACTGAATGAAAAATTGGAACCATAACCGTTGAACTTCAAGAATCAACATGTTGGATCCGTGAAAATCATAACATCATCTCTCTAATGAAAAGCTTCCATTATTGCTACCTGGCTGTGATGCTGCCAAGTTTGCAATTCTTCTCTCATGCTTTCCTTTTCTCATAACTTGTTTCAATGCAACAGAGTCCAATGGGTCCAAAAGCTCAAAGCTGCAAAGCAACTCCTCTGAAACACACATAACTGCTCCCCAGTTATCAAACTCTCCACAGTAATTGGGCGCACTGAAAACAGTGACAAGTGATCTGTCATTGAAGAACTCATAACCATCCTCAACAACCATATGTGCACGGCAAACTAAATCAAATCCAAACCTCGCAAGGAACTTGTTGATCGCAACTTTGTTGAAACAGTATGACACACCACGTTCGTTGTCCTCCCATTCGTTTACTGCATCTGATGGATCTGACCAGAGTAAATCGTTGATCAAACCAAAGTCTGGAACATCTGTTGGTCTGTTCAAGTTGCGGATCTCGTCAAGGGAGTTCAACACCGGTGACAAACCTCCATGAACACAAAAGATCTTCCCTGCAACAGTTGCAGCCAATGGTAATGTGTTAAAAGTGTCAATGAACAATTTCCATGTCTTGATGTTACAACGACGTTTGCACTCATCATAGAATCCATACACTCTGGTGACACTTGCACATTCGTGATTGCCTCGCAGGAGGAAGAAGTTCTCTGGGTATTTGATCTTATAGCACAAAAGAAGTAAGATTGTCTCCAATGACTGTTTTCCACGGTCCACGTAATCACCCAAGAACAAATAGTTAGCAGCTGGTGGGAACCCACACTTGGTGAACATTCTGATCAAATCACCAAACTGACCATGAACGTCACCAACGATCTTCACTGGTGGAGACAATTCAAGCAATGCCGGCTGTAAAAGGAAGATCTCCTGTGCTTTAGCGCAGATGATAGCGATCTCAGAGTTCTTGAGACACACACTTTTCGTTCTCTTACCGGAATAACCCGCGTCGAGCAACCTTTGAATTAGCTCCTCCACATCAATGGTGCCACTTGCTGACGATATGGAGAACTTGTGCTGAGCAGGTGACTGGAATGGGGTGTTGTAGTTCGAGAAGGAGGACTTCCTACTGGCCGTGGGCACATCCACTGCATTAGGGTTGACTCCCGGTAATTGTGTGTTGACCGACAGATCGGCGTTCTTTGAATCTTGGCCCATCGAGTTCAACAGATCGTCTTGTGCATCGCTGTTGGTTCTGAGAATGGGCTGTTTAGGCTCCACCTGCATCATTGAGGGCGGGAGGGACATGTTCAGAAGCCCGTCCGGCGAAGTGACGTTGAGCGTGGGGAGGTCGCCCGTGTACGAGAACGACCCTTGTGCCTCCTTGTTCACGTTGTTGCTCGAGTTCTTTCGGGACTGATGTGGGGTGTTGGGGATCAAGGACGGCGAATCTGCCGCTGTCTTGAAGGAAGATGCATCTGAGTCACGAGACAACGACCGTCTGGAACGCAACGAGCGGGACGACTTGGTCGAGTTCTGTGTGTCGGATCTCTGGAAAGACGGGTACGACTTGAGCGTGTCCTTCTGCTTGGAGGACGAGTTACCCATGGCGGCGGCGTATGTTGGTGTGGCGGCCCTTCCGGCTGACTGGGTTGTTTATTGCACTAACTAGCTGGGCACTTGCGCCGTGGGGGTAGTTGTGCTTAGCTGGAAACTGAGCCCGGGTGCGAGCGTCGTAATAGTAGTAGTGTGAGACGGGTTGGGAAGGACACGGCAGGCGGCTTCGGCAGCTGGGAGGCAGTGCTGTTCAGTGAGCGTGACAGGTGCTGGTAGATTGGTAGCTGCTGAGGAGTGTAACAGCAGATGGAAGAGGGATGGTTGCGATTGCCGCTGTGGTCGCCTATTTGAAGGGTCCTGTGTTTAGGAGAAAAAGTGTTGATGTTTTTGCCGCCCAAAGTCGCACGCACGAACGCCCAGTCCCGCGAATTCCGGTAAGCACCACACTCGACGTACAGCACTCTGTGGGGACTTGATGCAGAAATGCCAAGTTTTACACTCAATTGGTACACAATTCCCTATTTGATTATCTCAAGAGCATTCCTACGAGCTAGGGCTATCCATTAGTACCAAATAAACGTGCATTTGTATACCATATCGGGTTACGATAAGGACTTCAAAGTTATACGGTTTGACAGCGGGGCTAAAGCCGCACGTATGTGTCAAAATCGCACCGGCACTTCAGATCAACATTCTCCGTCCTCACAACTTACTTTTGATACCATTAAGCCTGTACTTCATGTCCTTCAACTGTTTGGTCTCTGGTTTCCACTGCTCGAACTCTTCAAACAGCTTCTGCGACTCCTCGTCTGCGTCCTTAAGGTGTGCGCGGGCCTCAAATAGTAACCCACGCATGCACCATGGGAGATGATAGGGGTTGGTTCCCAACTGGTCAATCACGTATGGCTTGAAGTGAAGCGGGATGTCATACTTGAGATCAGAAGTGTATAAGGAGAAGCTCAGGGCCAAGTCGTAAACTTGTGGATCGTTGTAGATTCTTGAGTGACCTCCTCCTGTAAGTGGCCCTGCGAGTGAGTTGGAGATCTCCTTGATAACACCATGATCACTGAGCCCAATATTGTGAAGACGATTGGCAATGCTGACAGCTCTGGATACAAAGTCTGGCGTGTTTGACATACCATCAATGTACGTCGCTCTGAAAATGTTTGGGTGACGAACATGGAGACACGTGGATGAATAAAGTGGAACCAATTGATCGTTGATAGATCCGACAAACGTGATCTTCACATTATGCTTGATGACTGTCCTTAAAGCCTGGATAAATGCACGGGAGTGAACAGAATCGAAGTTCTGGAACTGGAATAACTCCATTAGTGAGTCGTTCTCGATGGTGGAGTATGCACGAACGAACAATTTTTGATCAGCACCATAGAACGGACCATTGTTGATACCAGCCATGCATAACAAACTGATTTGCTTTCCTTGAAGAGAGATAATATTGTCTTCGATCAATCTGGATAGGAGCAAAATGCTCACTGGACATCCTTGGGAATGTGCAGCGAAATAAATATAATCTGCGGAATCAACATCCTCCTTCCACTTCTTCATAACCTCAAAGAAGAACTCGACACGCTCGAAAATCTTTCCTTCTTTCTCTAATGCCAACTTCTGTACCGAGATGTCAATGTTCTCACGCTTTGCCCACCTCCATACGGCCTTCTCTGCTTCATTAGCAAACTTGATCGAGGTACCAGTTGGCTCTCCGATAAGAGGTCGAAGAACCTTTGTAGGGAAAAATCCATGCACACCAATGATCAGTACCTTTTTGATCCCACCTGGAGTTGAGCTCGTACGATATAGATGCTTCGGGTTCTCAACGTCAAACCCAAGTGTGTATCTCAATCTATTGATGTTGTTGATGATTGACGTCGTGGTGCTATAGTACGGCAACGACTTTTCAAAATCTGGCACAACACGGTTTGGAATGTGTGGTTTCTTTGGTTGTTTCTTCGAAACATCCACTTCTGAATGATTCGTCGGTTCGAAAAGGAGTGCTTCACCATTACCAGAGAGAAGGATGTTTGAAAGTGAAGGCCGAGGCTCCTTGGCTGTGGCATTTGATGTGCTGTTCCAAAGGGACCATGACATTGAACGCTCCTTGGGGGTCTCTTGCCGTGTTACGGTAGAGGCAGACTCTCTCGATGTTGGTACATCTGTGGCCACGGACTTGAGCTTGTCTGGCGTGTTGAGTACATCATCGTCAACAGCGTTCTTCAGTGATGTGAGTGAGGGCTTACGCCATCCAATCCAACTTCCACGTTGGTCTTTCTTATCTATAGATTCCTTGCTTTTCATACTTGCTGTTTCCATTTGTTCTTGTGAATCTTCAACTGGTTGTTGTGTCATTGACTGATCATCATGTTTGACCTCGTCATGTTGGGAATGTGCAGACTTGATGGAGGCGGATCCAGACTTGGTCGATGGTGGTATGGATGATGACTGTGGTGTAGATAAAGGTGTAGTTTGGGAGATTGGCCTTTCTAGTGAGACTCTTTTGGACCATATAGACCATGAACTTCCACGCCTTGGAGAATCCGATGCGCTAGGCGGTAGGGGCTCTTCCTGTACTGGTTCTGTTGGCTGTGGGGAGGGCTCCTTGGCTGACTTCTGGTCCGACTCCAGCTCTTTGCTGTTTGATGCCAGGGGATCATCCTTGGTGTCTTGTGTGATAGATAATGTCTGCTCGGGTGCTTGTTCTTGGTTGTAGCGGCTGTGAAGATCTTGAGTTGATGGTGTTCCGAGAATTCTAGAACGTTGCTTCCTCACCGTTGGAAGCGACCCCGCTGTTGCTGCTGTGGAGGGCGGTGTGCCCTTCTTCCAGTCATCAGACATGCCTCTTGTCCTTTTGATTAGTGAGATGACTTTTCTTCTGTAGATCTGTGACGTTGTGGAGGGCGGTAATGTATGTGATGAGTAGGAACACTTGAGGTGTTGATGCAATGTGCAAAGTACGCTCCCTAACTGCGCGGACAGGGCGGCTGTGGCAAGAAGCTGTGAGGATGAGTTTGAAAGGTGATGCTTAAAGTGTGCTGGTGTGTGCAAGTCTAGAGTGTGGGCTAGTTTGTTGGTGGGAAGCGGTGTGCAGTGGCGGGTAAACACAAGTGGCGGTTGCGGTATATCTCTGTCTGGCATTTGAATCGAAATGAGGATTGAGGGTTTGCTGTATACGAGCGCGGTTTGGCTGGTGATCTGGAGCAGCACTAGCACTCGACCACCAACGCTTTCTGACAGCGTTACATGCTCCATTGACCAGCAAGAGGGTTCCCCCAACATATATCCTGTGCTCCTCGACTTCAATAACTGCTTAAATAAGAGAAACCACCTGTTTTAAGTCTCATAGCGCGCTGTGCATGAATGCCCTCTTCAACCAGGAACAAGAACCTCCACGCAAAGGATGAATTGATAACCAGCGCAGCTTCACCAGAGTCATATTTGAAAGTTCCAGCATCCAATAGCTATCCCAACTCTCGATCCGGTAGCGATGAATTGGCAACAGAGGATGGGGAAGTCTCCACATACTGAAGGTCACGTGCATCAGTACGCGTTATCGCTGACTTCCTCAAACGGAAACCCCACTTAAATACTCACCACCAAAGAAATCGCGCCACGGAATTGCACATGACATTCACGACTCTCGCGCCACACATTTTTAAAAAATCGTTATCAAAACAAGCTGATAGAGCTGACTCGGATGCCTTCAAAGAGCCTCTCGACACGCCACTTGCCGCCCTTCCCAGACCCATACACCTTCACAACACAATGGAACAGTCCACAAGACGTAAGAGATGGACGCTGGGGCTTGTAATGCTCGGTGTCGTGGTGCTGTCATGGGTGCTCTCCTCATTCCTCGTTAACGATCTCTTTGAGAATGATCTCTACAGAAAGCCCTTCTTCCTCACATACATCAACACTGCCACATTCACATTCTACCTCACACCCTATCTACGGAATATTATCTCACACTACCGCGCAAGCGGGAAGCTTGAGTACAAGGAGCTGGAGGAGGAGTTCCTGAACTCCTCGGACGAGGAGGTACGCCTGAATCAACAAGAAGGAGATCAGAAGCTGTCGCTCATTGACACAATCAAGCTCAGTGCCCAGTTCTGTGTGTTATGGTATCTTGCAAACCTTGCAACAAATGCCAGTTTGAGCTATACCAGTGTGGGCAGTCAGACCATTCTCTCCTCCACATCTTCATTCTTCACCCTCCTGGTAGGAAGCCTTGCAAAGACGGAGAAATTCAATCACATCAAGATTGTCGGTCTCGTACTTTCATTCATTGGAGTCATTCTCATCACCAAGGCGGACGGAGACCAGATAACAGGAGATCTACATCGGACAAAGCTCAGCATATTCGTCGGAAACACACTTGCACTTCTCGGAGCTCTTCTTTATGGTGTCTACACCACATTGTTGAAATACAAGATCAAAGATGACTCTCGTGTGAATATGAAGGTCTTTTTCGGGTTCGTTGGAGTGTTCAATCTCATCTTGCTCTGGCCTTCACTTATCATCTTCCACTTCCTTGGTGTTGAGAAGTTTGAACTACCGAGCGGGACCTTTGTCATCACCGTTATCTTCGTGAACTGTCTCATCACATTCATATCTGACTTCTGTTGGGTCAAGGCAATGCTCTTGACTTCACCATTAACAGTCACGGTGGGACTCTCTACAACAATCCCATTCGCCATGGTTGGTGATATCCTTTTCAAGGACGAGAAGATCACCTTCACATACGTCATAGCTGCTGCTATGATTTGCATCTCATTCTTTGTGATTAACAAGGACGAAGAGAATGAAAGACACGTTGAATGATTATACTATTATTGTTTTTTTTTGAATTATTTGCATACGCCGGAGAGGGGACACACCAACAGTTCTCACCACATACATCACGACATCCGATACACTTTCAATACATCGACATCATGACATAAATATATCATGCACTATTTAAAGTGTTGCATACATGACACTCCATGTAGCAATGAGCCCTTCTACATTACTTCTGCAAACGCTTTTGATAAGACCGCTTATACATGTATATTGAAACCGTCTTATATCACAAATGCTGGCAACACAAACGTGTGTCAGCTTTATGCAAGATGTTCACCTTCAGCTTTCACCAAAAAGGTTACCCAAAGCACCATTTTCTGTATATGGGTCATTGAGAACATCACTTTCAACCTTCTTTTTTCTCTGGATATGTTCAATCTGTTTGGCTCTATCTCTTTTCATCTTCTCATCGTCATCTGCCTGATGGGTCACATTTTGGATGAATTGTAGCATGTGATTTCTCTGCTCTTTCAAAGTTGTTGATTGCACAAAGTTCTCCTCCAGTGTTTTGAAATCAGCGGTTGTTGCTTGTGGCAAATAAGTGGTGATGACTTCGTTGATGTAATTACCACGAGAGATCATAGAGACGTATAACGAAGCAAACACATAGGCTGATTCACTCTGTCCTTCCCGGTATAGATCATCAGTCAAAACGTGAATCAATGCTTTTGTAAGGTTCTCACAAAGGAATTTGTCAACCTCGTCATCCTTTAACACGATGTCAGATAGTATGCTCCTCAGGATAAGCACCGAGTTGTATGAACATCTGGAGTCTTTGAACATGATGACGTGACACATTAGCTGCAAAAATGGTGCAAGAACGGCTTTGTCATTATAGACAAGTCTTCTGATTTCAAGTTGTGTAGCTGTCAGAGGATTCTTATAGCCATGCTGACCAACACAATCCACCAACAATCTAATGACAACCTGTGTGACTTGTCTCAATAGGTGCTCCGCCATCATTTCTTCACTCAGCTGTTCATCATCCTCATCGAACTGCAACCCACTAATGTAGACTTTCTCCCACTTACTCATCAAAAGCTGATCCAAAGTGGTGAACATTTGTGGCAAGAGTTGACCCATGAATGGATTCACGTACTCAACTGGGCAGTTCTTGATGACAGCTCTTAGCATGATGTTGATCATATGTTTCCAAGAATGTAAAGTGATACCAACAGTCTCACCAGTGGCAGCTCTCCAGAAGATATCGGCAATGTTTGGAATATTGTAAAGAGTATCCTCCAACTGTGAGATAGTGGCCACTGATAACAAGACATATTCTCTGGTGTATCTGACAATGTGACCAACAGAGTCCGCAAAATCTCTGAGCGTATGCATAGCCCTGACACTCTCCTCCAAAAACTCGTCTCTTGACTGAATAGAAACACCCATCTGCCAGAACCTTTCAATTGTTGTATCTCTTGCAAAAGACTGGACGATATCAGGGAGACTCTTCCAGTTATCTGGGTTGTGGTATGCTTGGATTTGATAGAGGAGCTGTAAGATGTGTGGAATGATTGGAATGACTCTAGGCTTCCAAAGCTTCAGAAGGTTCTTAAACTCCTTGGAGTCATGTGGCAGCTTCTCAATTGAGTACTGGATCAAAAGCCTCGTTGGTCTAATTGGGAAAAGAGCAGACCACCTGTCTTTCAACTCAGCCTTCAACTTCAAACCTTGTTCGTCCATTGGTGTGTTCAAAAGATCAGCGTCTGGTGAGATACCTCTCGACTTGAAGTACTCTGCAATTTGAACAATTCCCAGTCTCTCCATAAACCATGGAAGGTCACTGAGTCCTTTAACTGTAGCTGGGTCGGTCCACGATGCAATCTCTGGCTCCACAATTCGGATAAATCTCTCGTCTTTGTTCTCGATGGATGATCTTTGTGAGACAACAAGAAGGAAAGCCTTGAACGAGACGGCTTCAGTGTTAGACAAACGAGGAAGGAGTGTTTGGAATACACCTTCTAGCTCATCCAAAATACCTTTGAGATTCTCGGGCATCAAAAATGCAATTCTGTTCAGTTCAGTACCACAGCTTGTTCTTAGATCTTTGATTGCAGTTGCAAGTTCGTCTGATGCGTTCGGTGGGTATTCAATCGTGGCAATGGTAAGGAGCTTTTCAATGACTTTGAAAGTCATGTTGTCCTTCAACAATGGTGCAAACTGAACGTATGTCTGTGCAAGCTTCCTTAGAATAACTGGGTCCTTCACTCCCATGCCCAAGAGTCTATCGAGAAGCTCTTCAATTCCCGCTAGTAACTTATCGAGCACTTCATTGTAGTCGGCCTTCGGATACCAAATCTTCCAACGAACAATTCCCCTGATTCCAGCTTCCACGATGTCAAATTGAGAGATGGTCAAAATGTATGGCTCACGATGGTAATCCAATTCTTCTCCTGAAAGCGCCTTCATACCCATCTCAGATGAAAAGAATGCCTCCAAGCGTTGGTTCAGCCATACAAGAGCGTCTGGAGCCTTGATACAAATCACTAGTCTGACGATGTCATCAACCAGTCTCTTATAGTTAGACAAGAAAGAAGCCGAATCGGCTTGTGAGTTGAAATCCAATGCGAGGAACTTTTGACTGATGTGTTCCTTATGCAAGTCTCCAAAATTGACGAGCTTAGATGCTGCAACTTCAAGAAGCTCAAATAGATATGATTCGATCAATCGTATGTTCTCAGTTTCTCTAAGCATGTATCCCCAAAAGTTCAAAGAAATAGCAGATATGGTCAAACTGTCACAGGCGAGTGTGGAGAGAACGAGTCTGATGTATCCATCGACATCGGCCTGTTTCGATGTGAGAGTTGGCAAATGCTCGCTGAGACCAACAACCATTTCTGTAAGTTTTTTGCTGAATGAGTACACCTCATCATCAATGTCATCTGGGTCATTTGATATGGAGTTATAGATGTTGGTGAGGAGCTCAATTCCCTCACGACTGAAAATGACTTCAACAATCTCGTCCAGGTCAGATTGCGAGCTGAAATTTCTGGTAAACAGAATATGCAAGCAATTCACAGTTAAAATCTTGATCTGTATGTTGTTGATGAGTAAAGTGTTCATGAAGGACCTCAAGATCTGTGACTGTGTGAGAAGAATACCCGATGGCCAATTGAGACATGTCTTCAACGTTTCGAGAGTTTTGATGATGCCAACTTCATTGCCCCCTCGTATGCACTCCTGTAAGTACTCCTGCCATATAAGGAACCATCCTTCTTTTGTAGCTTTTGACTCTTTGAGATTGATGTTAGGTACATAAATTGTGTCAATCATAGCCTGAGGAAGAAGGACATTCGCACAAGAGGATGCCAGCACTGATGTTCTTCTTGATGTAACTGGGTCATCGAGGATGTAAACGTCTTCGAAGAGTGTTCTGAAAATGATTAAAACGAGTTCTCGAGTCTGTGGTGATGCCATCCACAGCTTAAAGAGATCCTGGTCCATGGTGTACCACCCCTTTACAAGTTCTTGATACTCTGCCTTCTTATCGTCTTCTGTGGCGAGGTATGAGCCCCAGCATCTCTTGGCAACTGCAACCCAGAGGAATGAGATTTTCTCCTTGAGATAGTGTGGATCATTCTCGAGAAGTTTTGACGACAAATCGATAACCCACTTGCGAATGGCCAATTTTGTATCCTCGTCGTATGTGCTCCATTGGCGGTTGATGGAGTGCTGCAGAAGCGTCAGTCCAAAGTGGCGAACAATGGCATTCTGAGTAGGCAGAGCTAACTCGTACCCCCATAGAGGCGACTGTTGTTGTCGCTTGACCTGCTCGAGAAACGCCTGTGCCTCCTGGCGGTCCTGGTTGGATGACTTGGGCGAGTGGATGAGCTCTAGAGCGCTGACAATCTGATTGAGACCGCTGGCGTCCATTTTGTGGTATTTGCCGTGGAATATATGTGCAGGGATAGCGTGTGCATGTACTAGTGCCAGGGGGATTTGAGCAGTCTGGCGATGTGGCGGTAGACAGCAGATGTAGAGGCTCTTGTTCCTGTGCTCGATGCCTCCGGTGTTCGATGGGTGCTTCTGGAGAAGGGCGATAAAGAGCGGTAGAGAGCGGCAGCTTCAGTGAGCGGGGAAGCAGATCTCTGGACGATGGTAAGAGGCTTTGAAGGTTCCACTCGACGACGTGTTCGCTCCTTTTGGTGGCTGGGCGTTGTTCAGTTGTTTATCAGCTGGCGTGTCAACCACCGTCCACCTCCGGTTTTTTGTTTTGTTTTCGTTTCGCGGAACAACAACACCACCAGCAACCACCTCCACATCCACCTCCACCTCCACGATAAGCAGCGGGAGACACGGGAATCCACGCAGACCGATGGCGGAGGAGCAGACCCGGATAGTGGACGTCCAGGAGGCTCTGAGTGTGCGTGGAATCACACCTGCGACCTACGAGTTCTGGGGCGTCTCCAGCGCGGTGTTCCAGGACGCCCAAGTTGTGACACGGGAGGAGTTCAACTCGCGCGTCGTGTCAGTCAAGGAGAGGCTCAGGTCGCAGCCACTGGACCTCGAGAAGGACAACGCTGAGCAGGTCTTGATGCAGCTCCAGTACGTTACAAATTCGAACTCCTATCTGGAGCCCAACACGGCCGCCGCAGACGCCACACTTGTCCCGCTCTCCAGTCCTCCTCCACTGCCGCCGAGCACAGGCCCTCCACCTTCCTCTGAGTTCCAAGACCTCACCCAAACAATCGGCACTTTCAATTCGGACCCATTCAGTGACACTTTCCCTAACAAGAGGTACAAGCCGCAGAATGTCAGCGACTTCTCAGCCATCTCGTCCGAGCTATCTATCATTGGCAGTGACCTTTTTTGACTACATGAACTTGAACGAATGAATGATTATGCTTGATGTTGCCATGTTTTACGAAGCAATGAATACCATGACTATGACTATGACCAACTTTTTCTTCTTCTTTTTTCACGAGCAGTAGCGCTTGTGGTAGAGTCCCAATGCCTTGATAGGGAACAAGAAACGATAGTTTGGATACTCAATCGCACACGAGTGGTTGAACACACCTTCAATGTCCTCGAACTCCCATGCTCCATCTGATCTCTGTCTCTTCATCAGGAGCTGAATACCTCTATCGATAACCTCCTTGTCTGGATACTCAGCCAGGATCAATCCAATGAGGGCCCATGAAGACTGTACGACAAGACTCTTTTCAGTTTCAACGTAAGTGTGCAGTTCAGATGACTTCATAGACTCACTCCATCCACCATCTTCCCTTTGGTGAGAGACAAGGAAGTCACAGGCCTTTTGTACAACTTCAGAGTTCTGATACGTTTCACCAACAGTGTTGAGTGCTTCAAGGGCAAACATTCCAGCGTATGTGAAGCAAATACCCCAACAGCCGTACCACGATCCATTCTTATCCTGTACCTTTTTGATGTATGCAATCGCTCTTTCAATAGCTGTATCAATCTCAGGCTTTCTGTAGCTGTGATACTTTCTGAAATAAGTTAGACCAAGAACAACAGAGTCAGTACATTCAACATATGGGTATTCAACCATAATGTTTGCGAAGACTTCGGCTGGGTTGAATGCCTCCATCATTAGTGTAGCCTTGATCTTCTCATATGTGGAAAATGAACCGAACTCAAATGAGCCAACATTCTGCAGTCCCAACAGGAGGTCAACAGCAGCCTGAAGCTTATCATCAGTGATAATGTCTTTCACATGTGCAAACACTGGACTGTTTTGAACCATTATGATGGCCTTAACAGCTTCAGCAGTACAGTCACTGACTGTGTATCCCTGGTCCTTAGTACTGAAGGGCCATCCTCCAACTCTCTTATCTCTGAAACTACCCTCTTCACACTCCTCAGTAAACTGAGACTTCACCAAGAAGACGAAACATCTTTCAATCATGTCCTTGTACTCTGGCAATTCAGCCAATCCAGCCATGAACAAGTATTGGACTGCAAAAGCAGCATCCCACACCTGTGATCCATTGGTACCCATCACAGTGAGCCCCTGAGGTCCATGGAACATGGTATCTTTCAAACGATACATGCATCTTTTGAAAGTTTCAGATTCAGATCCCTCTTGGTGATGTACGACAATGGAAGCAAATGCAGCACTCACAGGAGCGATTGTCATATGATCAGTATTGATGAGCTCCTTCTTGATTATTTCATATGAGTAGGTCTTTAGACTGCTCAATAACCATTTAGGTCTCCATTGCTCCCACTTGGCCATGATTGGGTTCATAATGTTCAGGATCCTGGAATGTGGATAGTAAAGGTCAACTCCACAAACGTCATCTCTATGTTTGGAGAATTGGATTTTTTCATAGTCAGTCTTGTAGATCTCCCCTCTCAACTCCCTTATGAGATCGTCTTCCTCACATTGATATTTTTCTGCTGCCAGAATTCCCAAAGGCAAGTAGATGGCTCTGGTATGAACCCACCATCTACCAGGATGTATTGGCAATGAGTATGGTAAGGCCCAGAGCTCTGGTGGGGCAGGGTTCACACCTTCCCATTTGTACAAGTTCATCACGGCCAGCCATGACTTACCCCAATGCGGTGTCCTCACTGCACCTCCAAGTTTGTGTAGTGTTTCTCTTGCCCGCTGACAAACTGGATGTTCCTTAGAGAGACCCAGGAGACGGAGGATCAAGTAGTTGATCGTTGTGCCGAAGCAAGTGGACTTGTCAACGGAATGAAGACCCCAACCACCATCAACTGGGTGTGCTGTGTTCACAATGTATCTGATAAGTTCGATACTTTCCGCCTCGGGGATTGGAGTCTTTGTAACGTAGTGGGAGATCACGTATCCAATAGTCATGAACATCGGGCCCTTGTACTGGTTTGGAAACACTCCACTGTTGAGGTCCTGAATATAACTCAAGAAAGTTGCACCGTTCTTAGCGGCATCGAGGGCATTGGCTGGCTTGGGAAGTTCAGGTGTTTGGAAGTCCTCAGTTTGAAGCAGGTACTTCTCCACGGTGCTTTGTTCGTTGGTTGCGCTCTCTTCTTCGGAGAGGTAGTGCCATTGCGTTCCTCCAAGATCCGTTGACGAGAGTCTCCAGCGGGAGTGATCTGTCTTGGGTAGCCCCAGAGCGTCTGAGTAGAGCACCATCCTGGCAGGTGGTATCTTTGGGTTGTCCAACGGCGGTGAGAGTGAGGCCAAGTGTGTATGTGTGGGAGCAGGAGAGAGAACAAGTTGATGTTGATGTTGATGGTGCAACTCGTTTCTCGTTTAGCTCTGCACATGAGCACAAGGGCTGGATCCATCGCGGTGTGCGGATGTCCACGGCCGAAAATTGGGCGGTACGAGCACGCACGGGATGTCTACGCGTGGGAAAACTGTGCTGATCTGGCGCCATTTTGGTGCTTCTCTGCCCGCAGCGCCCCACTGTCAAACACCCAGCACACGGCCTCCTAGGCCCCACATGTCCTCAAGACTTTGACGTTACCCAGCATCCCGGAAAGGGCCAAAAAATTCCCGCATCTCAGACGCCCACAGAAGCATCATGTTCGCCTACCGCGCGACTGCCATATTTGCCCGTGCCAGCAAGTCTGCCATTTCCCCACGGGCACGGACATGGAAGCCAGCTGTGCCGCACGGTAAAACGGGGTTGCCCTGGACACATTTCCCTCCTTTACCACACCGGTTCTGCTCCAATTCAGCAATACAAACAATGGCTGAGGTGAAGAGAGACGTGCTGCCTAAGTCAGTCAAGCCTACACACTACGACCTCGAGGTGTTCGACATCAATGTCGTTGACAACACCTTTGGTGGTAAGGTGACAATCGCACTTGATGTCAAGGAAACCACGAACAACATCGTTCTCCACGCATCTCATATCAAATTTGAAGAGACCAAGGTCTCCTACTCATTCACAAAGACTGAGTCTCAGATCAATGTCGTTGAAACCACATTTGACGAGAAGAAGGAGACCGCCACCCTTGCCCTGCAAGAGGAATTGAAATCCGGGGGTAAAGTGGTCTTGGAGATCAAATATGTTGCACAGATCAGGGACAACATGGAAGGTTTCTACAGATCAGGATATAAGGACAAGGACGGCAAGGACCAAGTTATGCTGTCAACTCAATTTGAAGCTGTATCTGCTCGCACTGCTCTTCCATGTTTCGATGAGCCAAACCTGAAGGCTTCTTTCCAATTGACAATTACTGTTGCTGAGGACTTCACCGTTCTTTCAAACACTCCTGTTCTTTCATCAAAGGTTCTTGACGATGGAAAGAAGAAGGGATCAGTGGAAGCTTCTGGATTGAAGATTGTCAAGTTCCAAGAAACCCCGCTCATGAGTACCTATCTCCTCGCCTGGGCTGTTGGCAAAGTGGACTACGTCGAGGCATTCACTGAAAAGAGTTACAACGGTAAGAAAATCCCTGTGAGAGTCTATACACAGGAGGGTATCTCTGACCAGGGTCGGCTTGGCCTCGAGGTTGCCACCAAGGTTGTTGATATCTTCTCCTCAGTATTTGACATTGACTACGTTCTTCCAAAGCTTGACCTCATTTCCGTGCCAGCCTACTCTCACAATGCCATGGAGAACTGGGGGCTCGTCACATTCAGACCAACAGCACTTCTTTTCGATGAAAAGACATCTGCTCCATCATACAAGAAGAAAGTTGCATATGTTGTTGCCCATGAACTTGCCCATCAGTGGTTTGGAAACCTCGTCACCATGGATTGGTGGGATGAACTTTGGTTGAACGAAGGATTTGCCACTTGGGTTGGATACTACGCCATTGACAAGATTTATCCAGAGTGGAGAATCTTTGATGTCAACACTGCTGAGAACTTGCAAATGGCACTGAACGTTGATTCTTTGAGAAACTCTCACCCAGTTGAAGTACCAATCCAGAGTTCCTCTGATATTGATCAGGTGTTTGATCACATCTCTTACTGTAAAGGTGGAAGTGTCATCCACCAGTTTGCCACAACAATTGGTGTTGAGACCTTTTTGAAAGGTGTGTCTCTTTACTTGAAGAAGAACAAGTTTGGCAACGGAACCACCGAGAACTTGTGGGAGGCCATCTCGGAAGTTTCTGGTAAGGACGTTGTCACGATGGCTGATAACTGGATCTCCAAGATTGGTTTCCCATATGTTTCAGTGGAAGAGGACTCTGAAGGTAACGTCACTTTCACTCAGAACAGATTCTTGTCATCTGGAGACGCCAAGGACTTTGAGAATAAGACCGTTTGGTGGATTCCATTGAACATCTCTACAGGTATCAATGACTCTGACAAGATTGATGAAGTTTTGTCCGAAAGAACCAAGGTGATCAAGGGTCTTGGCTCTGAATCCTCATTTTTCAAAGTTAACAAGAACTCTGATGGTCTTTACCGCGTTGTCTACGACTCTACCACACTCGAGTCCATCAAGAAGAACTTGGATAAGCTTTCTGCAACCGACAAGTCAGGTTTGATTGCTGATGCAATTGTTACCTCTACCGCTGGGCTGATGAAGACCTCTGACTGCTTGGATCTTCTCAAGTTGTTCAAAGGTGAATCAGATTATGTCGTGTGGTGTGCTCTCTTTGATGCATTGGAGTCCATCTTGTCAGCATGGTATCAACAACCAGATGATATCCGTGAGGCATTGAACAAATTCTACGCTGAGCTTGTTACACCATCTGCCCTGAGTTTCGACTTTGAAAACACACCAGAGGATTTCCTCTCTGTGGAATTGAGGGTGAAGTTGCTCTCTGGAGGTGTCTCTGCTGATGTTCCTGAGATTGTGTCTAAGGCTAAGGAGCTGTTTGAGAAGTACCGTGCTGGTGACTCCGTTGACCCAGCCTTGAGGGGAATCATCTGCAAGTCTGTCGTTCATGGGAAGGATGCAACAGAGGAGGACTTTGATAGTGTCTTTTCCTTGATCGAGGCACCAAATGCCACGCTCGACACCCGTGAGATTGTTCTCGGTGCGCTTGGTTCTGTCACCAACCCAAAGCTTGTTGCAAAGGCAGTTTCCTTGATCCTTGATGAGAGGGTTCCAATCATGGATGTGCAGTTTGTGGCTTACCCTCTCTCTGAGAACGGAGCTGCTAGAGCTGCATTCTGGAAGTACTTCAAGGAGAATTATGAGGCCATCTACACCCGTCTGAATGTGAACAGAGTGTTGTTTGACAGATTTGTGAAGTTCACACTGCCTCACTTTGCAAGCATGGACATGTACGACGAGATCGAGGCGTTCTTTGATGGGAAGGACATCTACGGATTCGAAAGATCGCTGGATCAGGTGTTGGACAATGTGGAGACCAAGGCCAAGTGGGTCGCGCGTGATAAGGAGTCTGTGGAGGAGTGGTTGAAAGAGCAGAGCTATCTCGCCTGATGCTTAGGCTGTCTAAATTGTTAGTGTGAATATTGTCGGGAATGCAACGAATGAACAACGTCAGGCGTATAGAAGTGGAAATTTCATCGCGTGGACTGTAGATCCAGGGAGATGATCTGTGTGCGATGTTCATTGTCGTCTGATCTTGATCCGCAGAGAGATGAGCAGCGAGTTCTCCGTCGTCTCATCCTCCCCCCCCCCCCCCCCCCCCTCGAGTTTGCGCCAAAATGCGCCATTTTGTGCCAAAGTGCTGTGCCACTTTGCGCCAATTCCCGGAAGCGGCAGGTGTTCGTATAGCGTCGCGGAATAAAACACCCGATGCGGCAAAGAACACCCGGAACGAGCGCCAAACTGGCGAAACCGCCAAACGCGCGGTGGGTGATGGGTCCAGCGCGTCCTCTTTTTCGATTCTCTCTCTCTTTCTCCCTCTTTCTCCTTCTTTCTCCTTCTTTCTCCCTCCACCAGCAACCCATCCAGCAACCTACACACAACACTCCAATGTCACTCGACGCTCTCGACTACTCCGTCCTGGTGGCGCTGGCCCTCGCAGTCGCCGCGTACCTCACAAAGGGCTCCCTGTGGGCAGTGGGGGACGACGGCACCCGTGTGCAATCAGACTCCAGAGACATTGCGGAGGTGGTGAAGGACAACGACAAGCAGTACCTCATCTTCTACGGCTCCCAGACAGGCACTGCGGAGGACTACGCGCACAAGTACGCCAAGGAGCTCAAGGCCAAGTTCAAGATCAACGTGATGGTGGCCGACCTCGCGGACTACGACTTTGACACCTTGAACGACCTCGAGGTGGTGACCTCCTTCTTCATCTCCACCTACGGCGAGGGCGACTTCCCAGACCAGTCCGTGCCCTTCGAGGACCACATCTCCCAGCTTGGCGAGGGCGAGCTCAGCAACTTGAAGTACACCTTGTTCGGGTTGGGTAACTCCACGTACGAGTTCTTCAACGGTGCTGCACAGAAGGCATACAACTCCCTCGAGAATGCCGGCTCGCACATGATTGGAACTTTTGGTAAGGGTGACGACGGTGCAGGCACCTTGGACGAGGACTACCTTGCCTGGAAAGAGGCCACTTTCGAGGTTTTGAAGGACATTCTCCACTTGGAGGAGCAGGATGCCTCGTTCGAGCCATCTCTCAAGATCACCAGACTTGACCCAGGTGAATACAAAGAGGACAACATCTTCCTGGGTGAGCCAGACAAGTCCTACCTCGACAAGACCACTGACTTGAGTAAGGGTCCTTTTGATCACTCTCACCCATACTTGGCTCCGATCTCCACAACCCAGGAGCTCTTCAACTCCAAGGATAGATCATGTATCCACGCTGAGTTTGATCTCTCTGGTACTTCGCTCCGTTATGCCACTGGTGACCACTTGGCAGTTTGGCCATCCAACTCTAACGAGAAACTCGAGAAGCTCCTCAAAGTTACATCCTTGTTTGAGGATAAGGACAACGTTGTTGAGTTGAAGCCATTGGACTCCACCGTGTCTATCCCATTCCCAACACCATGTACAATTGAAGCTGTCTTCAGACACTACAAGGAGATCTCTGGCCCAGTCTCCAGACAGTTGGTTGCCAACTTGAAACAGTTTGCTCCAAATGAGAAGGCCAAGAATGAGTGTGACAGACTCTCTAAGAACAAGGATACATTTGCTGAGGAGATCCACGCCAAGAAGTATGACTTCTCCGATGTTCTTGAGATCCTTTCAGATGGAGCTAGATGGAAATTCCCATTGGAGTTCTTGATTGAATCCATTTCAAACTTGCAGCCACGTTACTACTCCATCTCATCTTCCAACCTGTCCGAAAAGACCACTATTCACATCACAGCAGTGGTTGAGGCTGACAAGTTTGAAGGCAGACTCATCACAGGTGTTGCCACAAACTTGCTCCGTAACATTCAAATCGATCAGAACAAATCCACATCAACCCCATACCTCACATACAAGCTTGAAGGACCAAGAGGTTCATTTGCCCCATACAAACTCCCAGTGCACGTGCGTAAGTCTACTTTCAGACTTCCAACAAACATCAATGCCCCAGTTATCATGATCGGTCCAGGTACCGGTGTTGCCCCAATGAGAGGATTCATTCGTGACCGTGTTGCCAAGGCTCAACAAGGTGAGACTGGTGGAAAGATGATCTTGTTCTATGGATGTAGATCATCAACTGAGGACTTCCTGTACAAGGACGAATGGACGGAGTACTCCAAGGTTCTTGGTGAAAACTTTGAGATGGTCAATGCCTTCTCCAGAGACACCGAGAAGAAGGTTTACGTTCAGCACAGATTGTACGAGCGTAAGGAGGATATCGTCAAGATGATTGATGCCGGTGCATTCATCTACGTCTGTGGTGATGCTGCTAGAATGGCTAGAGACGTCAACAACACCCTTTGTAAGATTCTTGCTGAGGCTAAGGGATTCTCTGAGGAGAAGGCGCATGAGATCTTGAAGAACTTCAGAACTTTGAACAAGTACCAGGAGGATGTTTGGTGATGAGAATTGAGAACCAACTCCATTCAGTTCAGGAAACGAAAAAAGGAAAATCACATACATTTTTTTTTTGCTAATTTATAAAGGTAATAATGGAGTTTATTCATGTGAAGTTGGCGTAGTTGTTTTCATGGTGAGATAATAATAATAATCTAGTACTTCAAGACACCAGTAACGTTGGCCCAAAAGTCTTCAATGTACTTCTTTTGGTCCTCTTCCGGTGCCCCTCTAACGAACAAGTAAACCCTACTATCGAGCTGATTATCCCAACCGCCAACGTTTCCACTGACGCAAATACCACCAGTCTCTTGTAATATGACCCAACCGGCACACACGTCCCACATTTGACAACCACCTTCCCAATACGAATCGATCTGTCCAGTGGCAACATGTGAGATGTTCATAGCGGCGGATCCGAACGAACGAAATCCATGGATGAAACCCTTGTCCTTTGCCAACAGGTTCTTGAACGTAGATGTCTTGATTTCAAAAAGCTCTCCATCTCTATCGGAACCTGATTCAAGGGCCACAAGTGACGATTGGAGAGTCAGCGGCTTGGTGCTCAAGTTTGGCAACTTCTCCTCGTTCAGATATGCACCCTTACCAGTGATTGCATGGAAGCACAGGTCCAAGTGTGGGTTATAGATGACTCCAACAACGGCCCTCTTGTCCACAGCGAAGCCAAGGGAGATGCACGAGTAGGGGAAGTTGTGGATGAAGTCCGTTGTGCCATCGATCGGGTCCACGATGAACGTTGGGACATCCGTGAGCTTCGTGACTCCCTCCTGGTATGTTTCTTCGCCGATGAACTTGTATTCTGGGAAGGCAGCGTTGATCTTCTGGGAAACGAGCTCCTCCACGCGCTTGTCCACTGCGGTGACGAGGTCCACGCTGTTCTTCTTGTCGTCGAAGGTCTCCTTCCCCGCGTGCGCACTGATGATGGCACCACACTCCCTGGAGAGCGCAACGAGGAAGTCGTGCACCTGCTGGAGATCTGGAGAGGCCATTGCGTTGATCGGTGGCCTGTCGCTGTTGCCTGCTGCTGGTTGCTGGTTTCTGGTTGCTGGCGGTGAGTTGTACGTTGAAAGAGGTGGCACCCACACGCCCGCCCACACGTTCCCCAGGTTCCAGCAGTTGACCCCGTTCGCGAAAGGCAATTCACGTCAGACTTCTTGCACCACTTTACAACACTTTACCATCAACGCCTCCAACATTCATCATCGTCTTTGAACCGTGCAAGGGCTGGCAAGAAACAAACACCGCGAGAAATGTCAGTGTCACTCTCACGCACCATCAGAAACATCATGAAGGCCGGCTGGTCCCGCTACGCCAAGCAGATGAACTCCATCGGCGACGCCAGGGCCGGGGTGCTTGTTGGCCAGGACGACTACGGCAACAAGTTCTACGAGACGGACGACCCCGTGGACATCCATTTGCGTACCAGATGGGTCGAGCCAGTTCACAATGGCAAGGTCTATGACGTTTCGCATCTCGAGCCTGGCTGGCACTACTGGCTCGCATACGGGACCGATACCCCGCCTAACAAGCTGGCTGGAGAGGAGAAGACGGAGAGGGCATACCCTCTTCCTGCTGTCCATGCTACGAACTTGACGGGCAAGCCTGGCGCATATGTTCCATACAACACTGCAAAACCAAAGTTCACTGCATGGGAGCCAAAGGTGACAGAGAGAACAGCCGCCTGAGACCACTAGGGGGGTCTTCCCCCTGTCTTGTCTATTTATTATTGGAGCGCCAATGTGCCACCAAATTTATTATCCACCACTGTGTGTTTGTTTATTTATTGATCATCTATTGCCAATCTACATACTTCAGATCTCATAATCATGCCGATTAGTAATGGGTGTCATCAAATTGCGTTCCTCGTGTACGTCTATTTACATGCAGTCATGATCTTCCTGATCTCCAATCAGATTTCATCACTTGCCACTGGCAAACGTTGCAGCAACCATCAATGGGAAAACAACGGTAGCGTCAGCGTAGATCTTTGTTGAGTGAGCTTCTGCCTTGATCTTACCCCATGAAACAGCCTCATCTGGTCTGGCACCAGCATCAGAACCGTCAAACTCTTGCCCCGTGTTGATATAAACCGCGTAATCCGCACCGTTTCTCATCAGACAGGCATTACAGATGTGATGCTTCACCAATCCACCACCAAGGAGAATCATACCAGCGCGAGAAGCGGCCATGGACATCGAGTTGATCTTTCTGATGTCTGCAACGATGTCAAGTCTCAATTGTTGTGGAGATGCCTTGAACGTGTGAAAGAAAAGCATGTCACCAATCGATCCATCCGTGATAGCTGGACAGAAGATTGGAATTTTGTTCTTATGAGCCCAGTAAAGAACAGAAGATTCATCATTGATCTCCTTACCAAGACGGTCAATCAACTTGGATGGTGTAAGAACAGCTGGTGAATCGGCGTCAAAGGCATCAGCGCCGAGCTTCTTAGCAGCTTCTGTTTGCTCCTCCAAAAGGGTGTCAAGAATAGGCACAATCCATTCTTCAAATTTGCAATAGTTATCGTTTGGAACGAGCAGGTTACCGATACGGTTCATACCTTCTTCACGAAGCTTGGAACCATTGAGAGAGAACTCACCGAGGTAAGTTGGAGCCAAGCACTTGATAAGATCTTCTTCGATACCACCAGCAGTGGCAACAATGGCAGAAACGTGTTTATGCTGGACCAAGAAACGGAGTGTGTCACGGAGACCTGATGAGATCAAGTTGGATGTGTAACCCATGAAGATGGTAGTTCTCTGGTATCCCTCGTCATCAAACTCACCAGTCTGCTTGTGCTCTTCGAGTTTGTCCCTGTGCTCACCTCTCCATGACCTCATCTCATCAATGATCTCACAGCCCTCGGCAAGGGAGGATGCCTGGAATCCCATGGTTCTCATGCCCTTGATCAAGTCAGTGGCTCTCATGTCAACGCTTTCGGGTTTTGAATAGTCGATACCCTTCACCTCGACGAAGGTGTCAGGCACCGGTGCGGAGGCCTTCAGCACGGCATCTGAAAGAATGTCTGGAAGCTGCTCGTTCTGCTTGGACATCTTGTGAGTTTCTGGCTTCGAATGTGTGTAAACTCCGGGGCTCTATAGAGTGAGAGTGTCAAGTTTGTATGGTGCCATCATCGCCTTGACAATATTTGACAAATTTTCACGCGCTTCCCAATTCCGTTATCTGCACGTGACCTGGCGACTCGGCCGTCATGCGAATTCCGATTGCGTTCCTATCTCGCCCCACATTTTGGACATCTGTACAAATTTTTTTTGGGGGGGGGGGGGGGGGGGGGGGAAA